>CAJQUW010012045.1:0-140077 GCA_907163375.1 Prostheceraeus crozeri
TTTATCTTAACATACTACACTATTGAAAACTTTCATTCTTAGTTTCTAACATATAAACAGATAGAACTTTATTCTTAACATACACACTATTGAAACTTTATTCTTAACTTTTAAACTGGTGTAACTTTATTCTTAACTTTTAAACTGGTGAAACTTTATTTCATTTCTGACATGCAAGCAGATAAAACTTTATTCTTAACTTGCAAACTGGTGAACCTTCATTTTTATTTCTAACATATAAACAGATAGAACTTTATTCTTAACATACACACTATTGAAACTTTATTTCTAACATACACACTATTGAAACTTTATTCTTAACTTTTTAAACTGGTGAAACTTTATTTCATTTCTGACATACAAGCAGATAAAACTTTATTCTTAACCTGTAAACTGGTGAACTTTATTTTTATTTCTAACATATAAACAGATAGAACTTTATTCTTAACGTACACACTGTTGAAACTTTATTTTTAACTTGTAAACGGTTGAAACTTTATTTCTGACGCACAAAGCGCTTAAACTTTATTTCCATCATACATACTATTGAAACTTTATTTTAATCTGAAACTTTATTTTTAACTTGTTAACGGTTGAAACTTTGTTTTATTTCTAACATACAAACAGATAAAACTTTATTCTTAAGTTGTAAACTGGTGAAACTTCATTTTATTTCTAACATACAAACAGATAAAACTCTATTTCTAACATACACACTGTTGAAACTTTATTTCTAACTTGTAAACTCTTGAAACTTTATTTTGATATACAAACAGCTTAAACTTTATTTCTAACGTATACACCATTGAAACATTATTTTTTAACTTGTAAACTATTGAAACTTATATTTTCATATACAAACAGCTAAAACTTTATTTTAACAATACACTATTGAAACTTTATTTCTAAACTTGTACACTGGTGAAACTTTATTCTTAACTTGTAAACTGGTGAAACTTCATTCTATTTCTAACATAAAAACAGATAGAACTTTATTCTTAACTTGTAAACTGATGAAACTTCATTTTATTTCTAACATATAAACTGTTATAACTCTATTTTGAAGCACATAAACTATTAAAACTTTATTTCCAACGTGTACACTATTAAAACTTTATTTCAGCTTGTAAACTGTTCAAACTTTATTTTTTATCTTGCACACTATTTAAACTTTATTTTAAAACTTGTAAACTATTGAAACTTTATTTTTAACTTGCAAACTATTGAAACTTTATTTTATTTCTAACATATAAACAGATAGAACTTTATTTCTAACTTGTAAACTGGTGAAACTTCATTCTATTTCTAACATACAAACAGATAAAACTTTATTCTTAACATACACACACTATTGAAACATTAGTTTTAACTTGTAACTCTTAAAACTTTATTTTTAACTTGTTAACGGTTGAAACTTTGTTTTATTTCTAACATACAAACAGATAGAACTTCATTCTTAACTTGTAAACTGGTGAACCTTCATTTTATTTCTAACTTGTAAACTCTTGAAACTTTATTTTGATATACAAACAGCTAAAACTTTATTTCTAACGCATACACCATTGAAACTTAATTTCTAACTTGTAAACTCTTGAAACAGTTATAATTTTATTTTTAACTTGTAGACTGTTGAAACTTTATTTTATTTCTAACATATAAACAGATAGAACTTTATTCTTAACTTGTAAACTGGTGAAACTTCATTCTATTTCTAACATATAAACAGATAGAACTTTATTCTTAACTTATAAACTTAAAGAGATAGAACTTTATTCGTAACTTGTAAACTGGTGAAACTTCATTCTATTTCTAACATACAAACAGATAAAACTTTATTCTTAACATACACACACTATTGAAACATTAGTTAAACTTGTAAACTCTTAAAACTTTATTTTTAACTTGTTAACGGTTGAAACTTTGTTTTATTTCTAACATACAAACAGATAGAACTTTATTCTTAACTTGTAAACTGATGAAACTTCATTTTATTTCTAACATATAAACTGTTATAACTCTATTTTGAAGCACATAAACTATTAAAACTTTATTTCCAACGTGTACACTATTAAAACTTTATTTCAGCTTGTAAACTGTTCTAACTTTATTCTTAACATACATACACTATTGAAACATTATTTTTAACTTGTAAACTCTTGAAACTTTATTCTTAACTTATAAACTTAAAGAGATAGAACTTTATTCGTAACTTGTAAACTGGTGAAACTTCATTCTATTTCTAACATACAAACAGATAAAACTTTATTCTTAACATACACACACTATTGAAACATTAGTTAAACTTGTAAACTCTTAAAACTTTATTTTTAACTTGTTAACGGTTGAAACTTTGTTTTATTTCTAACATACAAACAGATAGAACTTTATTCTTAACTTGTAAACTGATGAAACTTCATTTTATTTCTAACATATAAACTGTTATAACTCTATTTTGAAGCACATAAACTATTAAAACTTTATTTCCAACGTGTACACTATTAAAACTTTATTTCAGCTTGTAAACTGTTCTAACTTTATTCTTAACATACATACACTATTGAAACATTAGTTTTAACTTGTAAACTCTTGAAACTTTATTTTTAACTTGTTAACGGTTGAAACTTTGTTTTATTTCTATCATAGAAACAGATAGAACTTTATTTCTAACGTACATACAATTGAAACTTTATCTTATTTCTAACATACAAACAGCTGAAACGTTATTTCTAATGCACATACTATTGGAACTTTTCTTTTAACTTATAATCTGTTGAAACTTTATTTTGACTTGTAAACTGATGAAACTTTATTTCTAACTGGTAAACTTTTGAAACTTTATTTTTAACTTGTAATTGTTGAAGCTTTAATTTTAACTTGTAAACTGTTGAAACTTTATTTTTAACTTGTAAACGGTTGAAACTTTGTTTTATTTCTATCAGACAAACAGATAGAACTTTATTCTTAACTTGTAAACTGATGAAACTTCATTTTATTTCTAACATATAAACTGTTATAACTCTATTTTGAAGCACATAAACTATTAAAACTTTATTTCCAACGTGTACACTATTAAAACTTTATTTCAGCTTGTAAACTGTTCAAACTTTATTTTTTATCTTGCACACTATTTAAACTTTATTTTAAAACTTGTAAACGGTTGAAACTTTATTTTTAACTTGCAAACTATTGAAACTTTATTTTATTTCTAACATATAAACAGATAGAACTTTATTCTTAACTTGTAAACTGGTGAAACTTCGTTCTATTTCTAACATACAAACAGATAAAACTTTATTCTTAACATACACACACTATTGAAACATTAGTTTTAACTTGTAACTCTTAAAACTTTATTTTTAACTTGTTAACGGTTGAAACTTTGTTTTATTTCTAACATACAAAC
Organism: Prostheceraeus crozeri; assembly: GCA_907163375.1. NCBI lineage: Eukaryota > Metazoa > Platyhelminthes > Polycladida > Euryleptidae > Prostheceraeus > Prostheceraeus crozeri. Next base: position 3,404 of record CAJQUW010012045.1, read on the forward strand.
AGATAGAACTTCATTCTTAACTTGTAAACTGGTGAACCTTCATTTTATTTCTAACTTGTAAACTCTTGAAACTTTATTTTGATATACAAACAGCTAAAACTTTATTTCTAACGCATACACCATTGAAACTTAATTTCTAACTTGTAAACTCTTGAAACAGTTATAATTTTATTTTTAACTTGTAGACTGTTGAAACTTTATTTCTAACATATAAACTGTTATAACTCTATTTTGAAGCACATAAACTATTAAAACTTTATTTCCAACGTGTACACTATTAAAACTTTATTTCAGCTTGTAAACTGTTCTAACTTTATTCTTAACATACATACACTATTGAAACATTAGTTTTAACTTGTAAACTCTTGAAACTTTATTTTTAACTTGTTAACGGTTGAAACTTTGTTTTATTTCTATCATAGAAACAGATAGAACTTTATTTCTAACGTACACACAATTGAAACTTTATCTTATTTCTAACATACAAACAGCTGAAACGTTATTTCTAATGCACATACTATTGGAACTTTTCTTTTAACTTATAATCTGTTGAAACTTTATTTTGACTTGTAAACTGATGAAACTTTATTTCTAACTGGTAAACTTTTGAAGTTTTATTTTAACTTGTAATTGTTGAAGCTTTAATTTTAACTTGTAAACTGTTGAAACTTTATTTTTAACTTGTAAACGGTTGAAACTTTGTTTTATTTCTATCAGACAAACAGATAGAACTTTATTCTTAACTTGTAAACTGATGAAACTTCATTTTATTTCTAACATATAAACTGTTATAACTCTATTTTGAAGCACATAAACTATTAAAACTTTATTTCCAACGTGTACACTATTAAAACTTTATTTCAGCTTGTAAACTGTTCAAACTTTATTTTTTATCTTGCACACTATTTAAACTTTATTTTAAAACTTGTAAACGGTTGAAACTTTATTTTTAACTTGCAAACTATTGAAACTTTATTTTATTTCTAACATATAAACAGATAGAACTTTATTCTTAACTTGTAAACTGGTGAAACTTCATTCTATTTCTAACATACAAACAGATAAAACTTTATTCTTAACATACACACACACACACACTATTGAAACTTTATTTTCAATCTGTAAACTGTTGAAACTATATCTTTCATTTACAAATAGTAGAACGCTTAGTCTAACTTGTAAATCTTAAAACATTTCATATGGACGATGATGATAATAGATGAAATAGTGTCAAATAAATTAAGATAGCTTACACTTCTGATACAGGGATAGCAATCGACTGCGATCCATGTGTAAAGAGCTTGTTAGACTACGGAAGAGAGAAGTGTGTTATATTGCGTGTGGCGCGTGAGTGTCCTCCCTTTCATTCCATTCATCAATTCGTCTCATTGATAGAGACAGGTAGAACTCATGGCTCTCATAACGTATGCAATGGAAAGTTTTAGGCAACCTTCGACAGTTGGCTAAATGTCGCCCGAGTAAAAGTTTGAGATGATACACTCCTGGCAAACTAACTCATGAAGTAGCTTTGCTGTAATACATTTCTATCTGTAAACATATGATAATGTTAAAGTGAATCTAAAACTTTTCAGCTTATTAATTGTTCATCGTTGCATCAACGCTTTAACACGTGAACAGTTATAATTTATTTTTAATTTACACTTAGTCTAACTTGTAAACTAGTAAATCTTGCGATCTTATTTTTACAAACAGTTACACCTTTATTTCTAACATATACACTATTGAAACTTTATTTCTAACTTGTAAACTCTTGAAACTTTATTTTGATATACAAACAGCTAAAACTTAATTTCTAACTTGTAAACTCTTGAAACAGTTATAATTTTATTTTTAATTTACACTTAGTCTAACTTGTAAACTAGTAAATCTTGCGATCTTATTTTTACAAACAGTTACACCTTTATTTCTAACGCATACACTATTGAAACTTTATTTCTAACTTGTAAATCTTAAAACATTTCATATGGACGATGATGATAGATGAAATAGTGTCAAATAAAATTAAGATAGCTTACACTTCTGATACAGGGATAGCAATCGACTGCGATCCATGTGTAAAGAGCTTGTTAGACTACGAAAGAGAGAAGTGTGTTATGTTGCGTGTGGCGCGTGAGTGTCCTCCCATTTCATTCCATTCATCAATTCGTCTCATTGATAGAGACAGGTAGAACTCATGGTTCTCATAACGTATGCAATGGAAAGTTTTAGGCAACCTTCGACAGTTGGCTAAATGTCGCCCTGGCGCGAATGCATACTACGTTGAGACAGAGGCAATCACTTGCAAACATGACGCAGAGAGGTTTAACAAGATTGACCATTGCCGAATGTCCCTTGCGGTATACATAGCTACGGGTTTCACCGCCGCCCTTTACAGGAACGCCCGTCGAAAGGAAGTATTACACCGAACTTCATTTGCAACGTTCAAGTTGACTGATAGCAGATTCAACTTAATGATAGTATTCGCCAGTCCGAAGACTGCCCAGGGCAAACCGCGAGGAGGTTCTATCATGTCTTGCCCCATGGTGGCCCTTAAGAGAGCCGATGGTTCGTTCTCGGGAGTAATGTCATCTTACACCCTACCAATTCTACTGAGAGAGTCTTTGACTCTCTCTTTGGTAGCACTGTCGACTTCCACACTAACTGGTACATGGCTAAAAAGTGGAATGTAGCGCCATTCCGTTGGATTGACAGCAGTTGCTGTCATCGGATTGCCAATCCGAGCAAGATTATTAAAAACTCTGTCTTGCTCCTCTAGCCTGACAAACTCCTCAAATAAATTTCGCGGCCTTAACTGCGGTCCGCGAGGAGAGCTGACTTGACTGTTCGGCGTCTGCATGATTGAAATGAAATGAGAGGCAGTGGTTTATATACCCCTCTAATGCGACGCAACGTTCAAGTTGACTGATAGCAGATTCAACTTAATGATAGTATTCGCCAGTCTAAAGACTGGCCAGGGCAAAGCGCATTGAAGGCTCTATCATGTCTTGCCCCATAGTGGCCGATTATACGGTAGTGTGTTAGTAGATTTCAATCATTGAAAAGGGAAGATGAGAATCATTTCATTTGTCTCATCAACGTTTATCATGGGAGCAATCATTGAAGGGACATCTAATGAATTACATTTCACTCTACTCCATATCATAAAGACTAACCTTTGTCGAATGGCTGAAGTACTCTGACCTGGCGAGAGAAAGCGTCACGTTGAGTATGAAGTCGAACGCCCAACATGAGCAACGGCTCAGAGGTTTCGGTCTAACAAACGACGAACAACCCGTGCAACACAATCCCTCTACGGCAGTACACGCCGTCCCGAAGGAACGCTCGAGCAAAGGAGGTATTACAGCGATGATGTGCTTTATGAGTAGAAGTGAATCTCTTGATAGCAAGAGACTATTCAACTAGATAGCAAGTCAAAAATAACCTGATAGCAGGACAAATGTATAGTCAGTAATTTACACTTAGTGAGGAATGATAGATTTGAGTGTAGTGAGTGGCACTCGATCCCGTCGACAGCCCGAAGGCCTTGTACTGATCACTAGGGAAGTGAGAGATCTTCCCCGATACCCACTCTTTACAGCTGAAGACATCATTGTCACTGCCCCGAAGTGGTAACAGCAACGCCGAGTCAAAGGTAGTGAACAGTAGCTGGGATCTAACCCCTCAAAGCTGCCTTAGTCTTAGTTAAATTTGAAATCTGATAGCAGATTTGAACTCAGCATACTTGAAAACCTTGAGGAAACATCCCAAGTTATTGCTTTGATCTGCTTGATAGCAAGCCGTAGAGAGCTTGATTCACCAGCGTTTTGCAATGGAGATGTTTAGAGGCCACCCATGACAAGATAGCTAAGACTCAACCGATTGGCATTCAAAGTGCTACGTTGAGAGTTGTGTCAAATGCCCAACATGAGACATGAGTTGTCCCAGCGGTTACGGTCTTAAATATGACACATTCCCTTGCCACACTTATCACTACGGCATCGTCCGCCGTCCCGAAGGAACACCCTGTCAGTGGAATATTACAGCAAAACTCTCCGTGTCTTGCTCGCTTTCAGTGAAAAGTCGCTTATACCATGAGAAGACTGGCTCAGACATCATTAAAAATGCTTTCATTGACTTCAGCAGGGTCGAAAACCCCAGAAAACCTCCAAAACTAGTGAATTTAAAATTTTCAACTTTTTAGCACTACTTATGAAATTTTATAAGTAGTCCATCACTTAGGCAGGTCAATAGCGACCGAACCTTTTTTGAATCAAGTCAAACGGACTTGTAGAAGCAAAGTTACGAGCCTTTAAAGTTTTGGAGTCTTTTATGGCCTGGAGACGAAGGCCATCTCCTGGCGAACCTCTAAGTCTGACGGCTTAGCTGATATCAGCAATGAAATTTTCTAAGTCGGTTTCTTACAGAAACTTGGAATTTGGAATGTCCGAAGCTATCATCGGAGCTCAGAGAGACGACCTACCTCTGACAGTCGTTCTCCTCTAAATGACAAGTCTCCGTCGGTTCCCAGCTTATATAGTGTGTGGCGATCAGCTGATGACGTAATACCCATCATCCAAACACTAAAAATCCCGTCTATCTCCGGTTCTAGTGCTCCGATTGAGCTGGAAATACACCATTTCCATGTAGAATTTGACGCTGAATCCGAATCTGGCCTCCGTTTTCCCATCCGATGCTTCGTTTTGGCTCTACAGTAGGCAGCCATCGCAAAAATTCTAACTCTGTCGTTTTTTCGAAAAATGTTGAAAATTTTTTCTCTCCGATTGACTTGAAACTCACCATACAGATAAAGAATTTCACGCTGATTCCAAATCTGAAATCCGTTTTCCAATCCGATGATTCGTTTTGAAGCTAGAGCCCAAAACGTCCCAAATTCTAACTCTGTCGTTTTTCACCAATGTCCCAAAATCTTAAATGGCGTCTCACATCTAAACGAAGACAGATAGGAACAAGCCGATTCTTTCACTGAATTTGTCTCACTCTTAGCTTTCAAACGAGCTATCGCACGACAAAATCCGTCCACTGGAAGCTAAAATCGAAGCAAGCTGTCCAGAGGGGGGGGGACGTCAGCCGAAAAATTTTTCTCTCCGATTTCGCTGGAAACATCCTTCCAAACCCAAAATTTCACGTAGATTCCGAATCTGGCCTCCGTTTTCTCATCCGATGGTTCGTTTGGGCGCTACACACCAAAACGTCCCAAATTCTAACTCTGTCGTTTTTCGCCAATATCCCAAAATCTTAAATGGCGTCTCACATCTAAACGAAGACAGATAGGAACAAGCCGATTCTTTCAGTGAATTTGTCTCACTCTTAACTTTCAAACGAGCTATCGCACGACAAAATCCATCCACTGGAAGCCAAAATCGAAGCAAGCTGTCCAGAGGGGGGGGGACGTCAGCGAAAAATTTTTTCTCTCCGATTTCGCTGGAAACGTCCTTCCTAACCCAAAATTTCACGTAGATTCCGAATCTGGCCTCCGTTTTCTCATCCGATGCTTCGTTTGGGCGCTACACACCAAAACGTCCCAAATTCTAACTCTGTCGTTTTTTCGAAAAATGTTGAAAATTTTTTCTCTCCGATTGACTTGAAACTCACCATACAGATAGAGAATTTCACGCTGATTCCAAATCTGAAATCCGTTTTCCCATCCGATGCTTCGTTTTGAAGCTAGAGCCCAAAACGTCCCAAATTCTAACTCTGTCGTTTTTTGCCAATGTCCCAAAATCTTAAATGGCGTCTCACATCTAAACGAAGACAGATAGGAACAAGCCGATTCTTTCACTGAATTCGTCTCACTCTTAGCTTTCAAATGACACCTCACTCGACAAAATCCGTCCACTGGAAGCCAAAATCGAAGCAAGCTGTCCAGAGGGGGGGGGGACGTCAGCGAAAAATTTTTTCTCTCCGATTGCTTTCAAATTCACCATACCGATGCAGAATTTCACGCTGAATCCGAATCTGAAATCCGTTTTCCAATCCGATGCTTCGTTTGGGCGCTACACACCAAAACGTCCCACATTTTAACTCTGCCAAAATTTTGAAGAAACAGTTTTTCTCGCCGATTGAGCTGGAAATCACACCACAGATGCAGAATTTTACGCTGAATCCGAATCTGGCAGCCATTTCACCATCCAAGACAACCTAGGCGGTCGCCCATGTCAACCTAGACGGTCGCCCACGTCAACCTAGACGGTCGCCCACGTCAACCTAGACGGTCGCCCAAGTCAACCAGGCGGTCGGACCAACTCACTCGAGTCTCACACTCTGACGTTCCAGAGGGGGGGAGGGGGAGGGGGAGGGGGGGGGGGGGGAGTCAGCGAACATGTTGTGAACCAACCTGGCCGGCACACCACGACAGACCACAACCTCTGTCGTTCCAGAGGGGGGGAGGGGAGAGGGAGGGGGAGGGGAGGGGGAGGGGGGCGCGCTGTGTTTATTCTGGACCTTTTGTTACTACTTGTTTTGACTTCAAATTCGACCAGAAGATGAAGGCGGGTATCGAGTTACATATTGCAAAGTTATGAGAGCCTATTCTAAATGCTATGGTCACCACATCGACTTTTGTGAGATGTTCCGATTGGCTCATTATAGGCAACTGGTCGCCTATAGTGAGCCACGTGGGTGCATATAATGAGCCACTTCTCGTTTAAAGAAGAACTTCTCTATTATGGTCTATGTTAGCAAATTTCAAGTGGATTATCAGTATTTAATGTCCATTTATTATTGGAAAAATCAATCTACTTGTAGGCCCCTAACATATGCAAAATAGATATCTTTTTAAGTGTTTTTTTAATTAGATGGTTGCAGGGCCTATGATCCCATGATCATTGTTTCGACGCACCAAACTCCCAACCTAGCTGTCATGACCCAAGACACTTTTGCGATGTTGCAATTCTAGTTTGATTTAAAGATATTTCGGCAACCTACTTGAACCGCTGGCCTACTCTTCATATCATGGCAATAGGGCTATGATTCCTTAGGCCCCAAAACGCGCAAAACAATCAGTGACAGTTCACAATCAACTTTTCCATAGGGCATCAAAAATTGAGATGACTCGATTATAGAACACTACAAAACAAAGATGAATCGATTACAAATAGATGATAAGATTGTAAAACACTATAGAACAGGGATGAATCGATTATAAAACAGATGTGTCGATTATAAAAGACCATAAAACATAGATGAGTCAATTATAAAACAGAGATGAATCGATTATAAAACATGCAGGGATGAGTAGATTATAAAACAGAGATGAATCGATTTTAAGCCACTATAAAACAAAGATGAATCGATTAAAAATAGATGATTAGATTGCAAAGCACTATAGAACAGAGATGAATCTATTATAAGACAGATGAGTCGATTATGATAGATGCAGGGATGAGTCGATTAAAAAACAGAGATTATTATTTATTACAAATCAAGAACAAAGAAGAATTGATTATAAAACAGATGAGTCGATTATAAAACACTATTGAAACATAATCTTGCTCATTCATGCGTAAAACTCACAAACAAGGTTCTCAGCACTGTCTAGGGCGGTACAGTCAACATGTGCCCAGTCACCACACATTCCGCAGCAGATCCACTTCTCTCAAGGGACACTATCGAATGATTCGCCGCAGTATAAGCACTCATTGTTAAAAGCACACTTCTTGTCAGGGACATTCTTCTTGTCCCTGGCATTTGCTTTGCGTTTGCAAGGAATTTTTTACTGCAGGTTTTGATAGACTTTCCTAATTGCATTGCTCTAATTCATTCAAATGTTCTGGTGATGTAAGTACAGTGCTGATGGACTTATTCTTTCTTCTTTTCTTTTGAAGTGGCAGGTCTCGCTCGCTGAAAGACTTCGAGGATTTGTTTTGGAGAACAATGAGGAGAACAATGATTGGTTCTGGTGAGCGAATTGAGATTTCGGGATGTCGTTCAATGAAGCATGACAACCAGCGCTTCCCGGCCACTCCAGCCTCAGCATTAAAGCGATGTCTGATGCTATTCCGCTCAGCGAGTTGATAGGCCAGTATTCTCACGTCGTAGCCAGTTAGTCCATAGAATTTCGCTTTCATATCAAGAATCAGCTTCACCAGTTCCTCCTCTTGTTTATTGTTGAAAATTGGTAGGAATTCTCCGACGAAAGCCTGGAAATTTAATTCTCATTAAGAACATGTCAACAACAACTTAAAGGAAAACATCAATGGATTCCCAACATTGCAAGGAAAGTTAAAATATCAATGCGGCTACACAAATCTACAATCCAGTGTTGTACGCGTCAACGAAAAAATTTGACGCCTTCAGCTTCAAAGCGTGACGGAGTCAGCGTCAATATTCTAAATTAGCAGCGTCCCAGTAAACATGTGACGTCAGCGGGATGTCATGACGACGTCATTCCAGGATGGCCCACGTACGTCTTATTTGACAGTAAAAAAGACGTCACAGCGGAAGCATCACAGGACGTCAGTATGACATCCCGCCGGGACATCCCACGTACGTCACAGCGGAACTCTCACAGGACGTCAGTCTGACATCCCGCCGGGACATCCAACGTACGTCTTCAAAGTGCTCCTACGAGACGTCCTAATGAGTCATTTGACATCGTGACAGACATCCCATTACCGTACTTAAAACTAGTTTCAATCATTTACCCAATTATGAAGATAACGAAAACATAGGAATCATCTGTGGATAATTATATTTTCGCAAATTATCTAAGTATTTCTGTTTGCATACACGTTCCACTTGAGACAAAAGCAGACGCTGATAAATCACGGATCCTTCTTCGATATTCCATTGACCTTTTGTAAGCACGACGTACCTGAAGTAAGAAACAGCAAAATTTTAATTAGATCACAAAAATTACATACACATATACAACACATACATATACAACGTTCAAAAGAGAAATCACTATATTAGAATATCAATATCTAATATGATGAAATTGCTCATTAGAGGTGTCGAAATGCATGCCTATCGAATTTGAGTCACCGTAGAGAAGATGCTTCGACATGTAGGCATGTAGGGCCTACATTGAATATGAACAACATATAATTCTGTAGTTCGTAAAATATAAAATTTCTTTCATTGAAATGAGAACTAATCCAAAATAAAAGTTTCTTCAGACTTGTCCTAAAATCTAGAGGATGTCGAAGCTAAATTATAAATTGAAGACATAATTAGAAACTAAAATTAAACTAAAATTTTTTAAAAAAAACCTCATACATTTTAAAATTCACATTGTCATTATATTTTGAATGCTTGCAATACTCTGCATCTGCACAGATTTGATTAATTTTTGATTTTTGACCATCTTCGGATATTTATCGCCTGTAAAATTAGATCATGAATTTGAACATAATTTTGAATTAATACTGTACAACCCAATAAAATTTGACATTCATATGATGAGAGAATTCCTTGTTTAGAGTATTTCCTCTGTTTTTCAAGCAAATGCGGGACAAGCGACCATCATCTTCCGGCTATAATTTATTTACACACAATTAATTGCACAATCATGATAAAATTAATTAATCATCATAATTATCGATGAATAAAAAAGCCACTAGATTTATTTTGATAAAATTCAAAAACTAATTCTTGCACAATGTCTTTCGCCCACTCTTATTCAAGTGCAAACGTAGACTGAATATAAAATACAAAATCTAAAATCATATACTTCTGCAGTAATATATCTATGAACAATCTTTTTGTTCATAGATTCATTGCTGTAGAAGTATGATTTCACAAGTGATTTCAGATTTTGTATTTTATATTCAATCCTGCATGTTTGCACTTGAATAAGAATGGACGAAATGCATTGTGCAAGAATTAGTTCTTAATTTTATCAAAATGAATTTAGTGGCTTTATTTATAAACTAAGTAAAGGGGAATCATTTTTTAGACATCATAATTATCATCAAATAATAAACGTTTTGTTCTATTTACAACATAATGCGAAACATAACGTTTTATTATATTTAAATCGAATATAGGCCTATTTCATGTAGCCCACAATGTGTTGCTAACCTTACAAATATGCAAATTATAATATTGTCATATTTGCAACCATTTCATAAAAATCCAGGCTAGCAAAAAATACATGGCATCCGATACATCCATGAGCAAAAGCAAATTATTCATTCATTCATTTTCTCAATAATTGATAACATTCAACAAAATAAGCTTACTTGAATATTATTCAACAAAACTTATGTATGTGCATGCATTACGATATTGCAAACTGATATATGTGACGTACAATCGTCCAATTATTCAAATAGTGTATATAGTAGAATCATAATCATTATCTAGATTTGCTTAATAAGCTTAGATACCTGCACTATTCTTACATTATTACAGTACATTTAAATTATTCACTTACGTAAAAAATCAATGCACAATCACAACATTTTGATCGTCAAAATGGTTGCCTATGCATAGTCATTTATAATCCTATGGTACAAACTTCAGTATTTTGCAGAAAACTTTGAGTATTTTATTAATGATCACACAACAGTTCAATAACAGGAAGATGAAAATGTTCGAATACCAGCGTTCCTTTTTAAGCATGGCAAAATGCATGTAAAGCCTCTAATTATTGTAAATTATCTTCGGCAGGAGGAATTAATCTGATTCCAATTCGAGATCCAAGAAATTTGAAATAAATTAATTGACATCAGATGATGCCATGTTTTATGGACAATTTAAATAATTTTTCTTTTATTTTTGCGATTTCATGAATTAGCTTCAACATTTATAATAATTTCGTGAAAATAAGCTTATAACTAATCCAGTGCGTATATAGTTAATTCACTTAAACTTAATAAGAAATGAAAAGAGTAGACATCTCACCTGTAAACTCCGGTAATTGATGATATCAATCATTTTGTTGTACTGCATTAGACTATTTTCTTGTCAGAGATCACGAGATGACATTCGAAGCCCTGGTTTTCAGCGACTAATGTAGGAGATAAAGTCAAGTCACTAAATATGAGGTGAACCAAATCACAAGATGTTTTGTAAGATGATAAAGGCAAAAGCTTAGTCGTCAACTGCTGGTCTGCAACTTGAAAATAGAAATAAATGATCTGTGAATTGATTGTGGAGGTCGAATATGGGTGGCGGATTTAAGTTCCTCCAAATGTCCAAAGGAAAGGTGCTCGAGGCGTCGTTTAAGAAAGTTTGGTCTAAGTCGTAGACTTATCACTAAAATCGTGTCGCTAGACATGAATCACGTTCGATGCGCAGTGCGAGTAACATGAATGAAATGAAGGACTGCTTGCACGTTTCCTCTCGCTGTCATGTGATTATCGATAGTGACGCGTTGATTGAAGGTCATTCGCCTAGGCGGTAGTAGGGAAATAATCTGTGCGCTGTTCTCCTCTATTCAGAAATGAAATACGAGGGCTGCACTTAATGACGTGATCGCCAACGCTGGGGTGCTTGTAAATCATCGAAAGACAGACTCATTCCATGCATCGAGTACGGGCACGAATGAATCCGAAAAATAGATCCGTTGAATTATGATATTGAACTATTGCAATTGTATTCTATTCCAACTGCAATCGCAAAATTGGGATTCATCAAATGCCCTGTGATAAATAAACATGAATCCTATTAATAAGAAATGCATGGGTAGAAATTAGTGATGAATTTTTACATTATGCTATTTTCGAAGATACATCGATTTTAGATAAAAAACAAGGCAGAAAACAGATTGATGGGAGAATAAGAAATAGAAGAAGAAAAAGAAGAGCTGATAAGGAAACAGAAGAAGAAAAGGAAGATAAATGAGAGAAATGAGGAGACAGAGTAGAGGAGGAAGAATGAGAAATCAAGAGAAAGGAGAGGAGGAAAAAGAGAAATGAGAAGAGACATGGAAGAAGAAGAGAAATGAAGAGGTGGGGAGAAATAGAAGAGGAGGAAGAAAAGAATTGAGTTGAGAGATGAATAGAAAATAGAAAATAGGGAGAAAGAGAAGAGGAAAGAAGAAGAGAAATTAGGCTATGACAGAGAATCATTATCAGAAGAAAAGCGAGGAGAGAGATAAAGTGAGAGAGCGAGAGTTCGAGAATGGAAATTAAAAAAGATAGTCCCAAAACTTAGTGCAATTAAGTGGAAATCATTCATCATAGCGTAAACGTCATAATTTTGTAACTTATAGTGGTTGTGGCTCATTGATCATGTTTGTGGTCACACTTTGGATGTCACAGTGACGTCATACACAGGCGGTCATTCTGACGTCTTTGATGGGAGGTCACTGTGACATCCCGTTCTGGTCATAGACGTCTCAGACGCATGATGACATCAATGGGACGTCACAATGACGTCACAATGTTTACTGGGGTCATACTATATGCATATGTAATTGTTGTCTGAAGAACGGTCACCTGGACCGGGAAACTTGGAAATTGTATGAAATTATACAGACTTTCAATTATCCTACATTTTTGTTTAATCTCATGCCGTAATTTACCTGATTAATGAAATAATACGGAGACACCAAACAAATTTGGTTGTGAAAGCTTTGACTCTTTCCCTGGACCGGGAAACTTGGAAATTGTATGAAATTATACAGACTTTCAATTATCCTACATTTTTGTTTAATCTCATGCCGTAATTTACCTGATTAATGAAATAATACGGAGGCACCAAACAAATTTGGTTGTGAAAGCTTTGACTCTTTCCTGATGGACAACAGCCTACTGAGGAATTTGATCAATATATAGAGATTGACCTACAGCCTAAACTGCCACATTAGGTTAGGCTAATTAAACCAGCACCTAAGTTCTAACACAACGCAACAAAAAAGTTCTAGGCCTATTTTTCAGAACTCACTTTCTTGTCTTCAGTTGCTATTGAGTTTCCACCATTTATACGCCGTTATAGAGTTGCTATAGGTACATTTCGGTTCTTTGCTGCCCGTCGTACAGATATATGCCGAACATCCTCAATTACCAAACGCATGTTGTCGCTTGACCAATTCGAGCGATTTGACCACCTCTTCCATCGACTACTCATCTAAAATACGAATTTTGTATCGATGAACCGGTAGGTTGGGTAGCTAATATTGTTAGCTAATGCCAAAAATGCCTATGAAAAACTTTGTTATCAAAGCATGTATAGTCCACAGTCATTCTCATAAAAACTTGCAAATTCACGTTTGGCATCCTATAATGGGCCAGCGGCCCATTATAGGATCAATCAGGTGGCTCATTATAGCATTTTTGGCCATGTTACAAAAAACATCTCACTAGTCTATCATATTCAACTTCAGATAAACTAATCGCTTGCAAATGTTAGCAGAGGGTCCGATCCTTCTCTATGTATAAGCAATTTGAAAATTTATCTACATCTGTATACACAGGCGGTAAAATTCAAAACACTCACCATGACAAGGATTTCATGAAAAAGTGATTGTTGTCTGTAGCTTCCCGCTAACTGCATCGATCCAGCTGCAACTTGGCAACGCAAGTCACTGACACCGTCTCCTCGAGGTGAGCGCATTGGCTGCTGAACAACTTATCGCTGAGCGGAGAAATCCTGCTGGCTCGTTATAGCAGCCCGGCCGATTATAGGGGTGTCTCCCCTATCACTCCATCTCGTATTTCAGTTCTATGTCTATAGCTTAAGATGAATTAAATGAATCTTATATACTCTAATGGTTGCTCTGCATTTGTCCTCATCAAAATTACAGCACTAAATATTTTCAGGATTATCAGCCTATAGGCTAAAGATGTTAAAGGGTTAAAATGGCCTACATGTAGGTACATTTCAGTCGAAGTCTTCCAGATGCTCCATAAAGTTGTAACTTGCATTCCAGACCAATTGAATGGTACAGTAGTATTGTCCATTCTTTGTGTTATTGCGCAACGCGAAAAATTCCACCTCACCGGTATTTTAAATGATGGTTTTACTCTCAAACATATTTAGTCCTCATAAAACTCATCAGTTATTTTCCATGAACTGCTAGTAATCGTCTCTTGGGAACCATGTAAGGTAAATAATATGTCGCAATATTAATCTGGAAGGCTTTGTGAAAAAGATGGTGTGATTTTTGCAAATCTCAGCGCTGTAGTTTGTGATAAAAAACGCTATTGAGAAAACAGTTGGTTTTGTGAAAGTTTTGACAAATTCCCACTTTTTTGCTTCGAATTGACTTCATCTATTTACAAATGAGATGAAGCTATGAAAATTTCAAACACATTTTCTGAATTGTTTGATCGTTATCTTTTCAGTGGTATAGGCTAAGTTGTTATACACACTCGAGCAATTCTATCAACACGAAAATTGTTGAAGAGTGAGATCAATAGAAAAGTACCTACATGTAGGCATTTATACCTACATGTAGGTACTTGGTCAAATTATCATTAATATTATGTTGGTCTACCTTTAAGTTGAGGAATTTATTTGTTTGGATATCGATAGCCATTGACAAGTTAATGAACACTTACGAGTTGTGAGTATTCCGACCGTGTGCACCCGACAGCGTGACTTTCGTAGTATGATGGGAAAATTACAAGAACCGACCTGAAATTAACTTAACGCTGTGTAGACAAGGCCATTGATCGACAGCAGTATCCAATTACCGTCGTCGAGCAAGGCATGTTGGGTGATAATGAAACGCCAAATGGATTAGCTCTCCGACGATTACTTTCTGAGATCTCGACTGTGGCCAAGTCTCCACAGTGACCAACTCTCCTCACCCTCCCCTAGTCAATACCTCAGTCACTCACTGAGGCTCAATCAGTCGTCTTTAAATATGTGGGCTCAATCAATGCGTCTAATGAATGCCATGAGTTCATTTGTTGATTGAATGACGTGAATAATTCTTTTTCGCTCATTTGTTGAGATAAGAACTATATCTGAACGCAGCGTTCACGAAGTGTCAAATGATACAGCGCCATACACAGTATAGCTTCTGTACAGAAACACTGACGGTCTAGGGGGTCGAATCCTCAAATTTACAAAATTAGATTCTAATTAAATAAAGGCATAATCAATTTTGTCTATTAGCTTGCAGTATGCAATTTACTTAAAGGGGAAGTACACCCGAATTAGAAGTATGTCTGAAAACTTAGTTCGAGTCATCCACAACAAGAAAATCATACTTGTTGACTCGGCGAAGCAGCCGTGTGCCTGCTGTTCTGATTAGATGTTAGCGCGTCACGTCACGTCGCCAATCTAGCTGCGTGTGAGGACTGAGGAGATGCCGTGTGTAGTATAGTGAAAGTTTTATTGTTCGTCTATCTAATCAGGTAAATATGCCCCAGTGCAGTGTGTATGGTTGTAGTAAGTCATCGAGTCAAAAGGTCAGGGTACATTCAATTCCTTGAGAAAGAGAAAACAGGGATATATGGATATACCTATAATAATTGTAGTTATTACATACGAATATGTAGGCCTGAGTTCTCTCTGAATATGGACCATATCAATTATAAGCTTATAAATTAATCCTACAATTTTTACAACACAATCAAATTTTTTCAGGTGTGATTCTCCCGACTGCAGTAGTGCCAAGTATTTCACATATTCAGCAATGAGCGCTAAGACTGGTTTAATTTCGAAAATGTTGATATATCTCAAACTATTAACAGTGTCGCTATGGAGAAAGAGACTTGCGAGTGATAAAGTCGATTTGTAATCATTTTTGGTGGCCTGCCGCTTCCTGTGATGGTAATCCTGATTTATTGGTGGAAAAGTTCCATTCTATTACAAAGCATATCACAAATATGCACGAATGAACTACTGGCCAACTTTTCCATTCATGCTGCTCACATTTTCATGGTGTTGCCATTTGGAACGTCAGAAATCAAACGGAGTTTTTCCATAGTTTTGTGAGGTCTCGTAAATACTTCAGCCTATTTACTGACATGTTGATATGTTTACTAATCGTGTAATGGGTCATTTCATTAGGAAATCAATCATTCAATGAAAAATATCGATTCACAACTCACCGTCAATTGCTGGCGTTTCTTGTAATGAAATCAGCTGATATTTCAAATCCATGGATGAAAGAAAACAATCAAACAGCAATTTAATTCGATGCATATGTCCTCTGATAGAAATCATAGAGTAAATACCTCTGGAACGGCTACATTTTCATCATTAATGTGAGTGTGCCATTTGGCATCACCATGAATTAAAGGGTTAATTATTTGTTTTTCCTAACACTGACAGCGAATTTTGGGAAAATGGCATGCGCATCTAGAATGATAATCGAACGCAGAATCGGTGAAAACTTGATTCAGACATTTGACGTGGGTCGCATGTGTGAGCAGTCGGAACGATGGACAACATAGGGTCGTAACTTCGAGCTGTACAAGCCGCGCAACTTTTACATAGAAATGATGTATCAATTTCATTTTTTGCAAACACGTGATTCTAGCTAGGATGTATGACTTTTAATTGAAGTGATTGAATTCCTGTCTGGTGAATTTAGGATGTGTTGGAACATGCGGAGCTGAGCTTTAATTCAAACGTTTCATTATGTAATTGCATGTATACGGGCCAGCAGTGGTCCTACGCCTGCGTAAATGGGTAAAAAATGAAAGTGCTGCGTAAATTGAAATTTTGAAAATTCTTGTTTATAATCGTGAAGTCACGTCAACTTTATAAGCAATATCTTGATTGCACTGTTTTAGTTCATCACTTCTAGAAATTGAACGATCTGATGTGCTCCTTTTATCATCAGAATATTATAAACCATGAGGTATAACACTGTGTAAACCAATGGTAGTGACACGAACATACGACGGTGACTACCGCAATTAGCTGAAAATTTCAGTTTCGAATCAACACTCGCTTATTCTGTATGTGCTTTTGCAACCGTTGTAATCTACTTTCAAGCAGCCGCAATTCATGAGATAGCGATAATAGGAAATCATAATAGGAAAGAATCAGAACAGCCAAACCCTAGCAATTTCCCACAGGCTCCCTCACTTTTGTATAATATCCAATACAGCAATTACAAAAGTTCCAACCCTCAAACCTGGGAAGTGGTGTAAGTAAGGCACTCAACAAATCTTACCCGGCATGATTCACTGCGGATGAATTGTACACTGCTGCAACGAACGTCCGATCGATAACATGGACACACTTTGTTTCTGATTATGGATTACTTTGCTGAGTAAGCTAAAGATCTGTGTCGATGAAGACGAACGCGGCAATGATGAAGCACCGACAAAACCTTTCAGAAATCGTCCAGGAAGAGATGCCACAAATGTGCAAAAGACAGAGAAGCCTCAAGAACATGTGATCGATGCAAAATAATCGTGTGCTCTCAGCACATTCAAGAAATATAACTACTCGTACTTACAAGGCAGGCCCCGTAATACATTTCTGATTAGGTATGTCGTTGACTTTTGCGAATCCTAGTCATTTAGGCCCCAGTACATTTAGGCCTCACAAGAAATGGTCATTTAGGCCCCATGTTCTTATGTTATTTTAACTACAAGATTGCAATCAAAACCAAGAAAATGTTATGATACATAGGAGCCATACATTACAGAAATATGCTTGGTTTTATCCAAGATGCCGCAGAATTGTCTGGGGAGTGGTATGTGGATTGTTCGAGAATGTCAAAAACACCGGTTCATGATGTTATTTTAACCACGGCGAGTTGCAGCGTGTATGAGAAATTAAAAGACTGCAAATTTTCTGAAACCACCAGAAATGTCAATGGTTTTACAAGAAATTGTAGTAGTTGTATTTAAATGGCAATAATTCAAAATTGGACATATTTCATTCACGTGATCATTATGTTATTTTTATCCTGCAAAAACATACAACAAACTTGGTATCATTGGATAGAAAATTGTTCACTCTATCTAGAAATATCAACGCTTTTACAGAAAATGCTGACACAATGTCGGAAACTACCGATTGATGTATTTTGTGCAAGGATGTTTCTATCACAAATTCCTTCTTAATTTATGTTAGATTTTGTTTAAACGCTGCACGCATTTCTAAACGTACCAGCTGGACGTGGAATTTTGTGGTTTGCCGCTATTAACGAAGCTATCGGCCTATATCTACGCACACGGCATGTTTCAAGGCAGCAGGGAAAGTAAGTAGCTTTTATTTCATTGCAATGAATGTTTAGTCTTATTGCACGAGGTTAGATCAGTGGAATCGGTTGGAAACTGATGAACGGAGCGGAGCTTATGATTGCTTGGCTTAGTTAGGAACAACCCTAAATAGATAGCTAAAGAATAGAAGGGAGTGCTATGTGTAGGGCACTGTGTATATACAGCAGATGAACAATGAGCAATGAATAAGCAGATGTTGGTGGAATGGCTATGGCTACTGCATAGGTTGAGTCGGCAAATATTTGGTCTCGCATCTATTACACCGGCTATCTGGTGCAGCAATCTTCCATTTTTGTTGTCGTGTCTAGTTGCTCAGAAATTTCTGACTCCAAATCCCTCAATGAAATAAATGTGTGTCTTGATTTGTTTATTTGTCTTGCTTCACCTTTTTTGGTCCTACTTTGCATCCTACAGGCACGCGTGAACAGGGGACTAGGAAAAGCTCAGCCCGCCTAATCTTCAGCCAGACACATTGATCTCGGACTTTTGATTGCACATGAATGATATAGAACTACATATAGATGAGCTGGCAGTGGATGCCAATGCAACTATCGCTTGCACTTATCTAATCACGAATACCTGAGTGTTCAAATTGTCATGATTCCATCAAATTTTAAGAAATCCAATCCACATGTCAGACTCTTTTTGCATGCATCAGATACTGTGATCGATTTCTACCACCATGACAACTAGATAATTAGATTCTAAGAACGGAGCTGCGATTATATTAAACACTTCTAAAATCATTCTTCACATTTGGAATGTCTAGGAATATTGGTGAAAAAGTAAAAAGTTATAGCATGATGGTGTGTATATCAGTGATGAAACTGGTTCAAAGGCACCATTCGGTGACCCACTCAATGACTCGGGTTCTTTTTGGGTTCTTATGCTTTTGTAGTCATAGAGCAAGCTTGTAGCTCAATTGTGGTCGAAGTGAATAATCCGTTAGCCTATAAGTCTATCACTGGGCGACTGGAAATGCAATTAGTCATTGTTCAATGGCGAAAGACAAGTAAGGATTCAGTGCAAGTCGCTTGTTGCTGTCGCTTGGATTGTCACTAGCCGACACAGCTCTGAAAGAGGCGCCATGAGGCTATGATGTAAATTCACTGATAATTTTACAGGAAATAAGTAACCATGAGTAACCATAAGGGAATGATTTTCCAATATTTAGTAGTTTGAAACTGAAATATTACAGATGAAGCTCTTATTTGCTGTATCACAGGAATTCTATGTGCATGTGATCGAGTTTGACGATTCGTGCTATCAGTATTTAAAATTTTTTCGCGGTTGCGCGGTACGGTATAGAGGCGAAAAATGAAGGTGAGGAACAATTCGAAAGCACTTCCGCAAATTTTGGAAAGTTGAATTTTATGTGCAACTTATCACTTAGAGTTTAATTACTTCAGTACCAGTAGAGCAATCTGATTTCATTCAGATGCTATACATATAAAAATCTGACTGAGTCATTAATATGTTTGCACGTTTTTCAGGAAATTTTTTTAAAAGTATGATCCTAAAAGCCAACTTCGATACAAAGTCACATCATTGGTCGTCTAGCCTGCTAGCAATTGACGACAATCATTTGAAAAAATCCTCTCGCAAAAGTATGGCAATTTTGATATCAAAAGACTGACTATATGCATGTTCAAAATTGTAATTATTTTGTATGTTTAGGTCCATTTTTCGCCTATATAATTTAAATGTATGTAGTCCCATTTTTTTGATGGGGCACTGTCAGAGGATTTTGGCTCGATGTGGCCTGATCTGTAATATAGCTTGTGCGGTACATGTTCAAATTAATTTCACTTCCCCTGAACGAACTGCGTTGCTCGTGATAGGCATTGCAAATTGTTACAGCCACAAAAATAATGAATGACAGCATTAGTAGCTGAGTAGTTAATTGTAAAACGCCTTCAATTTCAGGCAAATGACATGATATACAATGATAATGACCTTAATACTTGTATATTACAAAATAAATTCCAGAGAAGCATGGCATAATTACATGTAAGTGCAGATGCTTTATGCCAATTGTGATCGTTGCTATAAACTTACATGCGTTATTAAAGATGGGACATAAGTGAGCATGTTTGATATGCATATGTCATATTTGAATGCTTGATGCATATGCCCTATGTCAATTTGACGTTTTTTACATCAACTATCCTCAACTTCATCAATAATAATTTTTATTGCAGTTCATCGGTCTCATTTGATAGTGATACTTTATCTCTTTACATTTTTATAGAGAGCTTTAGTTGCCTCACACTTGCTTTGCTGCCATTGCTTGAAACGCGACTTCTTTTCTTTGTCAGCGCTTTCCACTTCCGAATTCCACCATCAGGTTTCTCTTATGCCTGCCCAGCCTTTGCTGCGACCACTCTCTTTTTCAGCACCAAGCTGTCTTCATCCTGTTCCACTCCAAGTGAAATGTATTTTGGTCTGCAATTCCTTCGTGGTTCATAACTTCCTCGTTAAAGTGTATGGTTAAAGTGCAACTCCACAATGAACTCAGAATGCCAACGCATGTACAATGGGCCATATATTTACATCGTGCTGAAAACGAAAGATAAAACGTCTAGAAGGCTATTCCTTTTATTATCTAGTTCGATCACTGCATGATGACGATTGACGCTGTTGGAGATTCGTGCGCAACATTTTTTGCTTCATCTCTGAAATATAAAAGATTAATTGGATTGAATGATAAATTGATTATAATATTTATTTATTTCGTGTTTAAATGATTGCATGTATTCATTGACTAAGGAGACATCGAAACCTTGCTCTTTAATTCATCCAGGGTAGTTTGATTGATTTGTTTAAGTATCTGTATGTGCATTATAAATGGCTGCTGGGATGATTTTCATCATCGTATGAGAATGTATAAATTCTTGTAAAAAAATAAAATAAAATATCAGCATACCGATGGTGAGAAACGAAGGAAATCGTTATTCGCACGCATAAATTCTTGCGAATTTTTGCGACGGAATAACCGCGCCACAGTGGCCTGGTAAGGAACAGGAATCTGAGACAAAACTATTTACAACCCATGAATGCATCAATGGATCAGGAACGTGATCATTTTCATTTTCTATGTAAGACACAGTCAACAATGACCCAATTTCATTTCGCAGAAAATACGTGATAGCTAGACGTGTTTACTTGCTTCTGCTCGTGAATATCAATGTCGATCGTGATTTGTGGATCTGACTGTGACAGTCAGTCCTTAGTTCTACTGTTGCAAGTAAACAGTTAACATCTTGTGAATATTATTCCTTTTTTCTTCAACAGGTCGTCTACGCTAACCCAAAGGATTTTCAGAAACCGTCAACGATGTGTCTTAGTGTTGGTCAGTGCAATGAATCAAATTTCAAAGCTGTTCAATGAGCAGAAGATTGTGGATTAATCAGCTGGAAAATGAAGTGCACTTCTCTTCTGTTTCACTTCAGTGTCCTGAAGTCTTCAATATAGTGGAAATTAGTGTAACTCGTTGTGCAGAACGAGTTTCAGCATGATATGGCATTTTTGGTGAATTGTGATATTCCTACGTGGTATGTAGACTGGGACAGTGTCACGACAGTAATGGGCAAAAGACCGTTCCAGGACACCATAAAATTCAAAAAAATAGTATCTTTAAAAACGACATAAATTCATGAATTTGAACCCTTTTTCAGGTTTTTAACCCTCGGGAGGTTTAAAATTCGCTATTCCATTTCGTGAAAATCTGGGTCCACGTGGACCCAGAAGATTTATTTTCACAATCAAGCACAATTAGTACAGAAAGTACCCGTTAGATCGCCCGCCTCCGGTACGTGTTCGTTACACGAACTCGGCCCGGTAAACGGGTCGTTCCTACCGTCACGTAACCGGTACGAGCTCGTGTACCCGAAGGAGGTTCCAAAAAAAAAATCCGCCCTGCTGCTTGATTTACGGGCTTTCATTCAATCTCCAGTGCTCTGTATTTTAGCTGGAGATTAAATGAAAGCCCGTTTTTACAAGCAACAGGGCGGATCCTACTTAAAGAGAAAAGTCAAACGTCAAATAATAGGTTTATTCTTCATGAAATTATAGCCACGTACCACAGTAACACTGCCTGGGATAAAAAATAACAGTACCTGGAAAGTTTGACAGCAGTTCGGTAACACTTAACCATTCCTTGTGCAGTAATTGCCTTCACACTTGCAAACAGTTCCACGCAGAATCCATGTATAGGCCTACTTGGTTTGATATCCCAATCTTATCCGGAAATGAGAGAATCAGTCTCTGAAAAAAGAAATATTTTTCATTGACATTTCACGCTGGATTCATGCTATCGTAAAAAGCAAGGATATGTATAGGATGCATCCATGCAAGAATTACATGATGTATTATATATAAAAGCACAAATGAAACAAAATCTGTAAATTATATTAAGCAGTATTTACTATGCCAGCATCAATTATAAATAGCATGCAAAATTATAATGAGATTAACATTTAAGTCAATGTATGGATTAATCAGAGCTTCTGTAGACCTAAAATAACAAGCAATGCGTCAATCATGTCGCGAAGCATCTGCACGCATACTTTAGGCCTAGATAGATTTTATCACGTTTGTTTAAATTTTGGCATCTAACATTATAGGAGAGATTATTACTTATGTCTTTATATGCGCCTCTTACCTCAATTCATTAAGACAGTTTCGAAATGAAGTTTTAACCTAAATCACACTTGTCTACAGTTTGCTTTCCAATGAACTTGGCTTCTGTTTTCTGAACGAACTGTAGACAAGTGTGATTTAGGTTAAAACTTCATTTTGAAACTGTCTTATGTAAGAACTAATGAATTGAGGTAAGAGGCGCATATAAAGACTGATCTCTCCTATAATGTTAGATGCCCAAATTTAAACAAACGTAACAAAATCTATCTAGGCCGAAAGTATGCGTGCCGATGCTTTGCGATCCAACGCTTGATCATTGATGATGTCGCTGCTGAAGTATATAAACTAACCAGTTAGCAGTAGAAGAAGCAGCATCCCCGTGAAGCCTGCATAATACCTTTTACATTAAGCTTGTTTCAATCGGATCATTAACACATTTCAAGAACTTAATACAAGCCATGATAAAAGCGAACTTAATATGAAAAGCACTACAATCCCTATCAAATCATCTTCTATGAAGAAAAAATAATAATGCGATGAATTATTTGTATCTACTAAATACGGGAGGTGTGCACCGTACAGCTTTACTGATGTAGGTCTCACTGTAAACTGCACACCACTAAAACAGCAGTTACAGTAATATATATATAAACTTATAATAATAATAATTTTAATAATATATAAACTTAACAGAAAATATTCGTAAGAAACTTGAAAATGATGAGTCACAATTTGATGATATCAATTAAAATCCGCTAGTATCAGATAGAGCGTCTCTACGGATATTTTCTGTTCGGAGTGTAAAAACAGCCGTGAAAGTAATTTTAGCTGTTAATTTTAACGGATATTTGTTGTTTACAGCGCACAGGTGTTGTTTACGTTGCATTAGTCACTCGCAGTGACAAAGATAGTTTTTTAACTACAATACATCATCTCACTTGGCTCTTCTCCGAACTTCTATAAGGAATAGGAATGAATTGACGTCACGAGGATGCTGCTGCCTTCCCTGCAGACTAGACAAATTGATTTTGTTTACATCTGCATCAGCACCTTACAATATTCCCCAAAATCGCCGGTTAATCAGGGTTTGTACACCTAACGTCAGCCAGATAGCTAGATTCAATAGCTAAAATTTTAAGCATGAAGCATTTCAGGAGAATGCAGTTTACTTTCCCTTCATAGAATAATATCCATATCAATGAAGAAATTTGAATATTGAAAGTAAATCAGCCTCAAGATGACTGCAGACTTATGATTCTTGTTTGCATTTTTTCATGATTGATCATCATAATCCATTGCAAACGATACTGAGCAGAGTGATATTCCAACATGCCTATGAACGATTCTACAGGTGATTTTGTGATTTCATCTTTATGGTTGGACATGTCATTGATCTTCATAAATTGATAATGGGCAATTCCGTAAATAACGCACGTACGTTCTGACACACAATCTTCATTTCTCATCATGAAGCAATGCGATTCTATCTATGAAAATTGCACCATACCATGCCAAATTAGTATGAAATATTAATCACTTTTCAAATATTCAAACACTAGTCCCTCTAGCGTCGAAAGAGGGACTGCCATTAAATTAATTATTTAAATTGCTTTTACTTATTATATAGAAGGGACTACTATAATGTTTCAGAACGTTCGTGCGTTATTTATGAAATTGTTCTAATCGTTGTGAATGAATTATCTTTCAGGTTCAGACAAGACACTAAGGCTCATGCAATAAAAGACCAGTTGTTCACCAGCTTATCAAGAATTTTCTGTACAGCTCGTTGGGCATTTCATGACTAATCGTCCACAATTCAGTTACAATTCACCGGTACGATGATGTAGCGTTAATGAGAGATGCTGTTTCATGTCGGTACAGCGCACGTCCAATGTAATTAAATATTGAATAGGCCTATTGAAAGCTTTCCCTCTGATGAGTCCATACAGTTAGATTTGCATACTGCATAACACATTCACAGATGACTGCTTTGAATTTGCATCCGTTATGAATACATGCTGGAAATGTCTCATGTCAGCTCATGATGACATAGATATCTATCAATCCGAACTCTGTACCCCGACCGCACTCGAAAGATAGGCTCTAATTAGTGTATCTGACATGCGTGTGGAAGTGACAACAAGCCACAAGACCGATTAGTCATTACAAAATCTGAGAGATGAGACCACACTATGCCCATAGAGTTCTACATGACTATACCTTATTGATGTCACAGAGCAAAACACTTCGATGGAATGCTGCATAAAATCGATATGTTGCAAAATCGATAAGTGTTGAAAACTTAAGCATGTTAATCAAAATAGCGAATGAAGATAGAACAAATGCATTGCTGAATTAGTGAACAGCGAATGACTACATGAATGTTGTTCAGGTGTTCTAAAGCATGAATCATTGCACCAGAGAAATCAGTCAAGCCACTGAAGACATTGTATGAGATTGCAGTACATGGCTCGATAGAAAATGTGCCCCTCCATCTCAGAATAATATGCGCATGTTAAGCTCCACTGCAGGTAAGATTCTGACTGACATTTGTTGCTTCGAAATTGCATGCATTATGCTATGAAATACTCAAGATGGCTAATAAAAACATGTTAGGGACATATTAATAATCAGGATTTACTAAGCAGGTGGGAAGTATTTTGGGATACCGTACATAAATTAACACTTAAGATATTCACGCAGTTTGAAACTGCACGGTCAATGTCCATTTATTGAATGATAATTGTGCTTTTTACTTTATCTTTCCTATGTCAAAATACCGCTCATGTTGTAATTTAAAGAGAATCCTCTCTTACTAGTACAGGGATTATTATCGGAAATTGGTGTTCTACTTGACAGTGCAGGCTAGGTGCTTGGTTAGCGATCTTTCGGTCCAGAAATCGAGCACCGAAAGTGTCATAGGAAGTCGTCAGAAAGGGCATCCGGACCAAATGGTCACAGCCAGATCAAAGTCTGACTCTGTGTCAACACAGTGGAGCTCCAAGTAAGGTAGAGTAGACGTTGACCTTGCAGGCCACAATTTACTTCAACTAATTAAAAAACAATATTGCATGAATTATCAGACTGCAATGAAGTTATACCTGGTCATCATTATTACGTAATGCGTAGGCTATACTTAACCTTAGTCGTGCATACATAAGCCTACAACGATTAAGGATGCAATCAGAACACTAGAACCTTCAGAGATGAAACATAGGCCTACATATAATCCGACATAAGTTTTAACTGATCATCAGTCTGCAGCTGCGACACCTATCCTGTTTTTTTGAAATTATCTTAATATGATATCTTAATAAACAATGCAAAAAGTAGTCCACTGCAAGGAAAAGAAAATTAATTTATTGAAATTAATTGCAATTAGTTGATTGATAAACCATCTTCAATTCAATTAATTGATTGGATCAGCTGCCAATTATTCCAATTAGTTGCAATTATTCACAAGCAAAAAAGCGATTTATTGAACGATTACTGCAAGTTATAATGTATAATTAATAGCTCTACGCCGTCGATGATGTGATATTCTGTAGATATACTCGTTTTTGAAACGAAGAAATGTTTGATGTTAGCCTAATGCGAAACTTGCTGTTAATAATCTACACAATTCATTTAAACTTTAATTTAAAAGTCTCTAACTAGTAAATATAAATACTTCGTATTTTCTCTTAGATAGAAGTCAAATTAAGGTCACGATGGTCAGAGTGACAGTGTTTGAACCAAAAAATATTGCGCTTATATATTATTATAAAAATATAATAAATGTTAATTATCAGTCATTGCTTGATACTGCTATGAGAACATTTTCATGTTTTATCATGCAAATTAGTTCAACGAGCATAGTGGTGCAGAAAATACATACTTGTGATTGCAAATTCTATTCTATAGTGTTTTAATGCACTTTCGTAGACCTGTGTGCTGTGGAACTAACGTTCGAAGTGTTAATCAATCAAGTGTCCGTCAACAGCGGAAAGATCAACCTAGATCTGGCAATGATAAAAAATTATTGCAATTATTGTCAACTAATTGATTGCTCATGTGATCCAATTGAGTTAATTGATTCTCAGCAAAAAAAATGAGACCAATTAAATTGCTAATAATTTTTTTCCAACCCCAGGTTGTGTTCCAGCACCGTATGAACTCCATCTCAATTATCCTTCGTCTTGCGACATGTGATATCGATTGCGACATTGTGGCGCTATCTTGCATCGCAATGTAGCCACATGATTGTGGGCTTCATAACCGTGCACTGTATTACAAGCATTTTATCAATTGATTCAAATAAATTCACAAATATATACTTCAAAGATCATCTGAACACCTTCATGTTTAAGATAGAAGTGCAACTATCAATTACAACTATGCTATGAATCTGTTCGGTTTTGGCGTCAGTGTCCTATCTAATCATAAAAAATTGAAGTACAGCCTGGAAACCAAAAAATAATTGCATTGCAATTTATTGGTCACAATGATCGCTGTAACCCAAAGATTCCAATTAATTAATTGTTGTTACAGAAAAAATTGCAATTGATTGATTGCAGTCTCAATAATTGCTATCAATTGATTGATCTGTAATGAAGTTATTTAGTTGAATGCTAACTTGCAAAACCGCCTACACTCACCACCATAGGAAAAGCATAACTCATTCAGTGATTAAGATTATTAGTCTACCTATCTTATATTATGTCATTAAATCTTAAATTTATGTCAATCTAGGCACGCGACTTCTTGTTCTCTAGTTTGAATAGTCACTCCGACCAAGAATGTAGCAACATGTATTTCATGCAGAAAGTCACCGCCCAAATTGGCAGTATGCAAGTTTACGACTTGCACAATCTGCATCACATGTTTTTATCTAAGTCGAAAATTAAAATCAAGAATTAATCTAATCAAATTGTGATTAAAAAATCCAATTAGTTGATTGCTGACATACGATGATTCCAGTTAATTGATTGCTGTCGTCCAACTATTTCAATTAGTTTTTGGTGAATCCTGAACCTAGGTATAGACTATTTACTAGAAGATAGGCCAGAATCTTCGAGCTCAGCTAGCGGTGGCCCAAAGAATTAATAAAAGGCGACTGCGAAATAATCCTAATATTACTAAATGATCTGATTTGATGGCATCCTTTAAGTATCTAGGAATCCCTAAATTGAAAATGTAATCCAATAACACAGAACCTACGCAGGCCTACATCATTCTTTCAATTTATGAATTTCTTAGCCAACTAAACCTACACTCTAGACTCTGAGAAAGTTAAGCTACTAGATTATTAATGTGCTGCAAAAGATGGCCATTGACAGAAAACACATTTTAAACATTAAGCAACCAGAACAAAGTATTTTGTCATCTATGATAATTGTGATCTATTATACTAAATTTACTGAAATTGCATGCAACGATAAATTGCAAGTCAAACGAAAAATATCACTGTCCAGTCAGTTTATTCAAATTTTTGTGTGAGCCATGATCCTAAAATTCAAAACGTGCGAGATTTTCGTCAAAAAAAGTCAACCTGTCGAATCTTGCAGCGATGGACTTCCAAATTTGCTATGAAATTAAGGAAACACCCTTACACGGATGACTTATGTCAGCGACTTTTCATTTTCAGATATTTCGAAGAAACAGATGGCTTTATGATGAACTTTTACAATTGGATTCGTCCAGGTGTTTTCCGACGCTAAATGAAGTATGAATAGCCAATTACCAATAGTGAGGGAATTTGCACGCTACGTTGGAATAACGATCGTTTTCTTTAACAAAGCACTCAATTTATACTACACTGTAGATAAATTTAATAGAAAAGTCTGAAGTCCCATTATCAATGAATAGGTAATCACAAAAACATGAAAATATGCATAATTGACCATATATCTTAATTATCAGTATTTAGTTAAGGTCTTTCCAACCAATTTGGCGTCGGAACGCGTCTACAACTTATTTCCACGCAACGTTGCCTGCGGATAACCTCACTGTGGGTAACTGTCTATTTCCGTGTAATTTTTTGGTTGGAATTACCACACCGGTCAGATCCCGAAAAATTCTCGATAACCGGCTTTTAAGTTCTATCCTTTTTTCTATCTCGGTTGCACGCTATTATTTTATTAAATGGAAATTGCAATCATGTACATGCCAGATGAGTAACGAGTGATAAACCTATAGACTTCGATTAGGCTAAATAAAAGATAGGCCTTAATAGTCGCAGATTCTATGCTAATTTGCATTAGGCGTGGGTACCGCAAGTTACTTATGTGTCCACTTACAATTTTTTATTTACAAAGATATTACAAAGATGACTACTAATACTGTTGGCCTACTCAATCACACTTGCAACTATTCTGAATGTCATCGTGACAGTTCAAAGCGTGATCACAATCAAATAGTCAAGATTTATGCAGAGCTACAGCTAGTAAGGCCTATATTATCCACTCAAGCAGCTGCTTGAGAGAAGAGCATGAAAACTCAGCAATTATGAATATTCACCTTGTGTGAAAATATGCAAGTATCACCACTGAAGGATCACACAATGACTATTAAAATAAAATTGTAGAGCGCGTTTGGACTAGACTGATGAACTAGGAAAAATAAGAATAGGAGAAACACTCATTCTCCTGATGAAAATACTCTTTTGGAAGACAATCATTTTCAGGCGGTTCCTATTAGTCTCACTAACTAGTTTCATGCAATAAGTGGGAAGTTTAGAACGAAATGGAGAACACTTATTCATCTAGAACCGGCTATCAACAATTTGTACAGACAAAGCTCACTTGATTACATGTAGATGCTATAGCCTACCTCAAGCACAAACCATACTGAGTGCTACTTTGTACACTTGACATACAGGTAACTTACTGATGCTGTCACACAAGTGACAGGAGATAGTGGATGACAATATAGGAATCAATCTCACCGAATTGAAAAAATCTGCTTTCCACTTATGACTTGCATTCATTCACATTCGCCAAGGAGTAAGTGACAGCGGACAATTGATGAAAATACAGCAATAAATCTCAGTCGAATAATACTTGATTCCAGGTCTGCATGCTTGCTCTCGACAAAACGGTGGTGTGCCTAAATTCGTATCTCCGAGGAACCGAATATGTTTAAACAAAATTATTTCAAATAACCAGATAGAGTTTTATTCTGGTTTTATCATGTAGGAATTTTCCTCGATAGCCCACTCATGAATGAATTAGCATTTAGG
The DNA here is from genome assembly GCA_907163375.1 of Prostheceraeus crozeri. Lineage (NCBI taxonomy): Eukaryota > Metazoa > Platyhelminthes > Polycladida > Euryleptidae > Prostheceraeus > Prostheceraeus crozeri. Next base: position 33,371 of record CAJQUW010012045.1, read on the forward strand.
CAATGCTTCAGCAGTGTTGAGATGCAACGATGCAAGTATATTCACCTACATCACTAGAACATTATATTTTTGTGGAAGGGTAATTCTATCTTTGGGTATTACTTTGTTGAACTGAGGGTTAGAGAGAAAAGCAAGACTATAGAGTAAGTACCTTTTCTGTGAGCAAGACTATTGAGAAGAGGTTCATCAATATTCATGATCAAATTCTACCTGGCCACGGGAATTCAACCTCGGCGGCTAAAGAATTAGAAGATTCCAGGAAACGAACAAGTGTACTTGAGCAGATGCCGCAGAGAAAAGCTGTGTAACAAACTATGCTACAATTTTGAATAATTTTTGGTGAATGAGAGCAAAACAGATCTACGAAGTTTTCAATTATTTAGATGTTTTGCGTTGTATCAAAAAAACATCAATTTTTTGACAAAAATTGCCACTTTTATCAATTATATTATTTATCTGCTTTTCTTTTAATGACTAAAGTAATTGAATTCGAACTGTCACAGCTGATTTAATTGTATTACACGAAAGAAATCTATTTTGACAATTTTCACACGACTTTAGAGCTTGGAATTGATCGAGAAAACATTAGCCGGCACTAAAGAATAAATTATAACGGCATAATATCTCGGATTTTGATTACTCAAGCACGACAAAAATCATTTGTAGTTGAAGGCATTGATTTCCACAATGTGGAAGGTTGATGTTCCCATAGATGATTATACAATTCCAGTTCAAGCCAATGCAACTCCTTGATAAGATTGAGTGTCCTAGCCAAGAAGTGCTTCGGTCAGCGGTTATATTGCCTAAAATGGCAATGATTCAGAATTGCGGAAAATTTTAGGTTCGGCTACAAATTATGCGAAGAATTAACACCAAACATTCATATGAACCGCATCCTCTACAAAGCGTCTGTCGCACCACTGTGATGAGACCACAATGTGAGATGCCATTTATCTGTGACATGATGTAAAAGGACTGAAAAACAGCGGAAATTTTGTAATAGTAATTCTTGATTTAATTGCAGCATTTCAATCATTTAGCAACGACAATGGGTACAAGCCACGGCTAATCAAATTACCGCTTGCAGCATATTCCTGAAAATGTACAAATTGTAGAGAGAAATGCAAATTTTCTCAAAATTTTCAGTTGGTATTCAAATAATAACAGAAAATTTTATGTGGACGGGAATGCTTCGTGTGTACAGCAATAGCCGGGTGCCCGAACTCAATACGTATATCTTCCGGCGACCACCGTTATCCCATTATAATTCCGACCTCTGCCCGACCAATTTTTTTTGTTTTAAAATGGTCTAAAACCACTTCAGTTTCAACCTGCTTTCGAAGGAAGTAGCCCTAGTGAGCACAGAATGCGTCTCAAGTCATTTCATGCTTCACGAAGTTTTCCCGCTACCCAGCTTCGTTACGAATTCGTTACGCGGGTGGGCGATCTAACGGGTACGAGTCACAGAGTTCGAATGTTCATCACAACAGTGATTCCCACACCGAGCACAGGTTTTTCTCGTTTTCCGATCTTTCTTCCACCCGCAGAGTTGACATCTGTCTTTTTTTCGTGTTGCTCTCTCAACATCCACCTTTGCTTCGATGATTGGCCGTGGCACGTCTTTTGACTCCAAAAATGGCTTGACCAGCTCCTCTCCTAAGCATCGCAGAAATTGTCTTCTTTTGTGAGGCTTGTCTCTTCCCCAATGAGGATCAATTTCGCAATTCAACACATATGCATTTATCCCACATAAATCCAAGAGGTTGCAAAACACGATTGTGTGCCATCTTCGGCTGATGTATTTCACCGTATATGTCGCCACCATTTGGTCAGCTTTATCTACACCTCCTTTGGTCGCATTGTAGTCTTTTATCATTTCTGGAACCTTTCGGTCAGTCTGTTGATCAACAACTGGCTCTTGATGGAAGGTGCTCAAAAGAAGGACACAATCATTTTTCTTGCATTTGTAACTGAGGAGGCATGTTTGATCTTCGAGGTTGAATCGGAAATCTGAAGAGTAAACAGCACGGCCCTGTAGATTCTTCATCTGCGGAGGAACTTCTCGTCTGTTTTTCCTCAGAGTTCCTAACAAAGTCATGCCTTTTGAGCGGAGAGAGCGTGCGAGCTTCAAAGAAGTAAAGAAATTGTCAGTTATGTGTCTTCCAGGTCAAATCCATGACAACACGTTCTCCAAGTCCGTGATGACTGGGATTGTCTTCTTTGCCTGTGTACATTTGTAGATTGTAACAAAAATAATTGTTGGCATCGCACAACAGCCAGAACTTAAGTCCATACCTTGATGGTTTGCTTGGCATATATTGCTTATATGCACAGCGACCTCTGAAAGGATATAGTTCCTCATCAACGGTAAGAAATGCACCAGGCACATACGATTTTTGACAGTTGTTCGTGAAACCATCCAAAAGAAGACGAACCGCTGCTAATTTGTCTCGCAGTTGTCGAGCAGCCCTTGTTTCAGGATTGTCAAAACGAAGCATGATACGTAACTCTTTGAATCTTGAATGGCTCATTGTTATTTTGAAGATGGGCCTTCCGTGTTCTTTCGACCACAGCTCTTCAGTACTCTCCATGTGAGAACGATACACGCCGCGTAGATATAACAGGCCAATGAAGGCTAACATTTCTTCCATCGAAGCGTCCGTCCATGCTGCACCTTTGATACATCTCCCTCGCCGATTTGTCTCTTTTAGTATTGTCTCCATCATATACCCCAGCTATTTATAATAGTATTTGGCGCGCGAATATGCCGCAGAGAGTAACTTGTAAGACCTGGTGCTGGTCTAAGCAGATTCTTCGCTCCCTGCCACGTCTCTGTTCTTGAGGTAGGAGAGAAGTCCATTGCTCTCCATCAGCGGATGAAATATTCACTTGATTGCCGATTGCTTGGTTAATGGATACGTCGTCATCAGAAGGTGAAATATTGTCACTTTCATCGATATCAGATGAACCAGATGATTCACTGGAGTCCTCCGTGTCATTCGCAGATGAAGAAGCTTCGGGAACGTCTTCCTGCGCGCCCCTCAATAATCTCAAAGCTTCAACTTTTGAGCTCCGTTGTGAGCGTTTCGCCATCTTCGCTCGTAGCATAAAACAGCAGTGCGGTGTAATGACAGAACGGCCTGCCTGCGCGGTCTCATAGCCAAGCGCAGGCAGGGAGCATTGTTCACGCGTCACATCAAAATCGATTTCATTAGTTCGTCACAGTTGCACCTGCGTGCGACAATAGCGACGATAGCAAAAGCTTTGAAGCAAAGCGAAGTTTCAGCTGCGTTATCCCGTGTGTCTTTGTGTGCAGGGAAGGAGTGTGCGTGTGTCTGTGTGCAGCCAATAAGCACTACCGCTATTCCGATGCTTCATTATCTACTGTTTCGCATTGTATCAGGCGAGTTGAGGCGGCCCAATCGGCCTGGGCAGATCGACAAACTAATCGATGGAATCGTTTGCAAGTGCGCCTGTGATTTCAACGTCTCCAAAATCTGACCAGTTGTCAGCCTTTGAAGTGCATGGCGTTAAGGCTAAAAATAGAAAAAATGCTATACATCGTGAGCGCGTGACGATAGCTGCCTTCACGAATATGACGGTCAGGATAAGGCGAAGATATAGCGTCGCTAAGGATACGGGAAATCCTTATCTGGTTTCACGAATACGGGCCTTTGTTATTTGGAATAGCAGTGACTGAATTTCTGCGCTATGACGACCGATGAAACGAATCAGTGTGACTGGGTCCAGCTGGACCCATAGATTTACTAAAAGGTTTGCGATGTATTGCAATTATTTAAACAACAGCTAATACATTTTCACTTGGCAGTTATAATTGACATATCGATACAGATAAAGTCCAGTGATATCAATAATAAATAATGAAAACTCAATAAATAACAGCAAGTGATCTGGAAAAATGGGTCCAGGTGGACCCAGAAAACCCCCCGAGGGTTAAGACCTAAATTCATAAATTTGGGCGTTTTTAAAAATACCCAATTTTTCAAATTTTTCAAAATCTCAAATTTGAGAATTATAATTTTTACTCCCAAAATCATGACCGTTCCAGGCCACCGAAAATCATAAAAGTTAAGAATCTCAAATTTGAGAATTACAATTTTTACCCCCCTTAAAATCATGACCGTTCCAGGACACCGAAAAAATCATAAAGTTAGTATTTTTAAAAACGTCTTTTAAATCCGTTTTTCAGGTTTTTAAAATATATCATGTGACTAATAATATTTCTTTAAAAGTGGAAGAAACAAAAGTGGAAGAAACCGCGGGGATGTATCCTTCAATATCATATGAACGTAGTTCTACTACCCCCTCCCTTCTAATTTCTAGGGGTCCCTTCTGACTTCTAGGGGTCCCTTAAGAAATTTTTTATTATAAAATGAACAACATAAATGAGTTTTTAAAATTATATGGAACGCAAACAACTACAAATTTTGATTTAAAGAAAATTGCAAATTAATTAGGAATAAAGAATTTTCATGTTCTAATGAGAGCCGAATTACAATTCCTAAAAAATAAGCCAACTGTAAATTTCATAACAAATCTTCACACAACAGATGAAAAAGGAGTACATTGGTCTGCAGGTATCTTTAATAAAAATCGAGATAATTACTATTTCGACCGCCCGGAGGCTGAGAACTATTGGTTCGACTCTTATGGACTTCCACCTACAAATGAAGTCAAAAAATTACTTGGCAATGGAACTTATAATACATTTCAAATTCAAAAACCGGGAACTACTTATTGTGGTCAATTATGTCTTTATGTTTTATTTAAATTACAAAAAGGGGTACCATTTCTAGATATTATGTTAGAATTGAATAAGGGAATTGAACGAACCGTAGGTTCTATGGCTACGCCTAATAAGGGAATTTCATTCCCGAACCGTTAGTTCCAATGATAATGATAATGATAATTAAAAATCAGTTCGTTGTAATTCATTTTGATAAAATCGGCCTCTGATATCTTCATCATCTAAATCTTTGATTTCGTAAGTAATCGGATAAGTTTGATTTATTTTACAAACTTCAAATATTTCTTTAGTACAATAGCCAACGAAGCCTTTTTCAAATTTATTCTTATATTTAAATATTCTAACTCTATCTCCAATTTTAAATTTCGGCTTACGTTTCTGTAAATTCGGATTACTCTCATTCAAATTATTATCTTCGTTCGAATAATTATTCTCGAATATTTTCTTTCGGATTAAATCAGGGTCGTCAGAAGCATTCTTTGGAGTTTCTTCAATACCAGAATGAACTTTATTATTGTACTCTTCTACAACTCCTGGTAATATCTTCAACCATTTCTGATTTCTTTGCTCAGTAAATTTCTTGAATAATTTATTTTTTAACGTCCGATTGAATCTTTCTATCACTACAGCTTTTCCAGCGTTTTCAGTTGAATAAACAGTTTCAAATAGTGGCTGAACGTTTCGGTTATAAAATTCCGACCCTTTATCAACAAACAATTTCCTTGGCTTTCTCTTACTTTCTTTAAAGATTTCTTCAAACGCATATTTAACTGATAGACCACTTTTATTTTTTAAAGGCTTTACCCAAGCGTATCGTGTATATAAATCTATAACGGTCAATGCGTATTTGTAGTCCCTTTCATTCGGCATATGAATAAGATCAGCACTCCAAATATCATCTTTATTAAATACTTTTACTTTCAATAAATATTTAGGCCTTCTGTATTCCCTATGAATTTCAGAGGCATAGGTTCGAGCGTTGCTCTCAGACAGCTTTGCTGTCGTTTCATTTAAACCCTGGCCGAATAATATTTTAGCTCGTAAAGCTTTCTTAACAAACATTCTTTCAATTTTTTCCCTAAATGTAGGATTTTGAATACTATCTAATTCTTGAATCATCTTCTTATCAGCTGCATGTCGAGAACTTAGATCATGATTTCGATAAGCTAAATCATGTCTATAAGCGGCGGCATCTACTCTATTTATTGGTTCTTCACCTGGTTTCGGATTATTATTCTCATCTAGTCTTATATCTAATCGAGTTCCTGGACCGGTATATGAATGACCAGGAAGATGTTTTTCTTTTGAATATTTACTCCAAATAGATCCAGGAAAGTTTTCTAATGTTTTTTGTATGTCGTTACCTTCATAAAGTTTACAATTTGAGTTTTATTTTTGTTTAATAGATAATTCAATAAATCTAAATTAACAATTTTTTATTTAATTAAATTTTCGGAATTTGTAGAATTCATTTTAAAAGATAAAATAAATGTTTTACCGGATCGGACCAAAGGTCCTGAGGTTATTACCGAATCATACTAGGACTTAGATATATTCCAGAACCATCTTTAGTTTCCTGAATTTCAATTAAATCATCAACATTGTGGAGAATATTTTTAAGAACTCGCTTTCCTTCATCAACTAATTTTAATTTACTAATAAAATTATCTACTATTCCGTCACCCCTAGCAACTTTCTCTAACTCTCTATTATGACGTTTTTGTTCTTCTAATGCTGCCTTCTCTGATTTATTTTTATTTACTGCTTGGACAATACCAGCTGTCCCGCCTGCAACACTTCCTTCAGCTGCTATGCCACCTATTATTAGTGGAATTAATGGGAGAATCCCGCCATTCTTTTCTTCTTGTAATTGAATATTCTCTATCATTGGTTTACTTATGTAATACTTTTTTTGTTAATCGTAATAGTTTTAGGGGTATTTTTGTCAACAATATTACGTAATTTTAATTCAACAGTTTTATTATTATTACTTTTCGCTTGCGACATTTTTAATAAAAAAATTTTAAATTAGGAATTTTTAATCTATTCTAGTTATGAATAAATTTTAAATTAGGAATTTTTAATCTATTCTAGTTACAAAAAAAATTTTATTACTAATTACTAAAAAAAATTTAAGTTAACAAAAATTTTAATTAACTTATCGGAGCGAAGCTCCTCGAGGCTTCAGCCGATCCTAGCTATCTTTCCATTAAGAATTTCAATAGAATATTTTACATCTTCTAGCAATAAACCATAAGCCATCAATGAAGTTGTGGAATCTTTCTTTTCAATATTAATTGTTACATCACAACCAGTCTTGATAATATCTTCAGATTATGCACTTAAATCGAAACAGAAAACAGGATATAAATGTCTCCAATCTCCAGGAGTTAATTGTGGTTCAACTCCAAATTCTATACAAAGATTTCGATAAGAATCATATCCTTCCATAAATTGATTATTGGTATCATCGAATCTTAATGGATCAATTGGATAACGGGTTTGATTTAATGAAACTTGCAAACTTCGAATTGTATTAATATGAAAAAGATTGTTGTTCTAATCAAAACTTGGAGAATTATTTCTTTGAAAAGTTGGTAATAAATATCTTGGAGTATTCGCAGTTCTAGTAAAATGCCAGTTAAATCTTTTTCGGAAAAAGTTACTGAACTAGCAGTACGCTTTAGAAAATTTACTGGAATTGGTTTGTTAGTATTTAATCTTTTTGCAATAGCTGTTTCAATCTCTAAACTAGGAGTAATATGCTTAATCCACCATTCAAGTCTATCAATTTTTAAATATGCTTTTTTTCCAGTCTCACCAAAAAAGATTAATTCATTATTTGCTGTACGATGAATTATTAATTTAAATTTTAATTGATATGATATTTTATCATAATCTAAATATCCAAATAATGGAGACAATGACCAATTTACTGTCTGTTTACTTTTCTTGTTAAATTCACGTCTTTCTTTATATGCACTATTGTTTGTTTTATTTAAATGTTTTGCAATATTTTCTACATCTTTCGCAATTCCTGCTGCATCTGTTCCAGCGTGAGTTAAATCATCAACAATTATACCATCATTAGTATCAGGAAACCAACCTTCGATTTCATACTTTTTATTATTTTCACCAATTGTTATAAATCTAAGCATTGTATCAATTACACCTGGAGAATCACTTATTGTTTCTATATTTTGAGTTGCAACATCTAAACGCATTTGTGTAAATAATCTTGGAAAAAATTATTCTCTAGTGCAATATTATCGGTTTCTGGTAATGGTGTTGTAAAATTGGCATCACTATACAAAGAATATTCACAGTGAAAAAATGAATCAGGTAGATATATATAACTCTGCTGATTATCAACTTCAAAAATTAAATCACCTCCAGTATTTACTCTACTGGAAGATCCGGGATTCATAGCAATTCTTATATAGTCATTCTTTTTTTGATTGCAACTGACGAACGGAGGATCGTCTAATCTAAATTTATTTTCGATAAGCGAAGACATTTTTATAAAAAATAATTTGACTTTTTGTTTTTCTCACACACAGAAAAAATTCTGCTAAAATAATTTTACTAAAAAAATTTTGCTAAGAAAATTTTTCTAATAAAATTTTACTAAAAAAAATTTTACTAAAAAACATAATTTTAGAATTTTGCTAGACCAGCTCCGCTACAGCTTTGCTGGTTAAACCGAAGGTTGCTGCTCACGCCATTTCCTCTTATTTCTTCAATTGAACGAACCGTAGGTTCAATTGAACGTTTTATGGCTACGCCTGATTTCTTCTTATGTTTACTATCAGACGGAGCTCCGCTCCTCAAGGTTTCCCCAACAGCTATGTTAGCAATTTTATTTTTTGTTTCCTCTGAAAGTTTTTTTAAATTTTTTAGTTCTTCGGAATCATTCCTAAGTTTACGAATAGCTTCTAGTTGTTTTAATTCGTTTTGAGACTTAACAGCATTTGATATTGCACTAGCTGTACTACCTATAGCAGCTGCTCAGGCTGCTCTATAGCAGATGTAATCAAATCTTTATTATTTTTAATTAAGTTAACGATACTTCCAATACCAGGGAAGATGCCAGCTCCTTCCGTGTGAACTGTTTCTCTATTATCATAATGATAAACAGGATTCATACGTGGTTCATGAGCAATTCTTTGATTTGAAGCAAAATGTTTAAGATTGTGTTTATAAATTATAGGCATTTTTTAGGATTAAATTTGACTTTTGGGAAAAAATATATACGTTAATATTTACGCTAAGATTTGCGTTTGTGAATGGACAACAACTTTGAGATAACTTTATTAATTGATTGTTGCACTTTATCTATTGCGTCAAGTAGCGTGTGATGTACTTTGATTTCTTTTCTATTAACTTGCATTTTCAGCTGATTCATCTTCAACGCCATTTTAAGAGCATTTAACTTAATTTTAAGAACATCAAATTGTCTTTTAACAGAATCTAACTGTTCCTTATTTTCTTTAGAGTTTTCTTGTAAATTTTTCTTTAATTCATTTTCTAAATTGATTTTAAGAGTTTTCATTTTATCAACTCTTTGATTAAGTGAGTTTACTTCATTTATTATTCTATTCATCTTTTTCATTTGTTGAGTAATTTTAGAACTTAATTCATCAACACTTTTTTGGAATGTAGTTTGTAACTGCTTTAAATTTTTTTAAATTCTTTCAGGTAGTTTTTCTATTTCATCTTCTAATTGTTCTTCTAACATTTTTATCTGATGTTTATTTTTAATTACAGCAGATTTTAAATTTATAGAAAGTAATATTAAAATTTTTGATTGTTCAGAAATCTTTTTAAAAAGTTTTGCTATATCTGCTTCTAGCTCTCTATCCTTTTTATCAAGTTTTAATAATTTTTCGTTTAATGATTTGTCATTAAGTTTAAGCAACTTTAATTCATTCATCAGTGGAACCAAAACATCGTTTATATATTTTTCTTTTAAGTCATTGATTTGTGTATCAACATATTGTTTATTTGTTAACTCTGTATTTTGTTGCGTAAGAATAGAAAGATGCAATGGACCAGATAAAACGTCTCCAGTTTTCATGATATAATTTTCTATTTCTATTTCTAATTCACGATTATTCGGGATATATGCACCTCCACCAACATTTGGTAACATCATTTTTTAACAATAAAAAATAAATTTTTTTACTAATAAAAATAAAAAAATGGATAAAGCAAATTTAAAAAAATTATATTTGCCCGCATCATCCTGTTCTTCTTATTCGACGAGATCAACGGGATTTCAAAATAAATGTTTTGATAATAACAATCCATGTATAGATGTTAATATTTTATTTCAATTACAAGCCGAAATATTTAGAGAACAGATTAAAGGTTCACCTTCTATAGAAACTAATTATTGTTTATTTCCAGGTGATCCATTTATTGAATTTATGGATATTGCTAGTAAATATAATGATGTTGCATATGTAGAATTAAATAAAGAAAATATGGTTATAATAGGTCATAATAATGTTTATGGATTCATTAGAGCAGTTTTGCCGATTGGATAGAAACTAAAATTATTAATTATATTAATATTAAAGAATTAGTTAAAAAATTAAAATCTTTTTCCAAAGAAAAAATGAGATTATTTGTTGACGATCAAAACCAATATAATATTCATATCGAGAGTAAAAAACATAATGAAGAATTATTATGTCAAGTTTATTACAGAGATACAATTTATAAACAAGAAACATTAGAAATGCCCCAAAGATATGATGATGATACATATATAGGATTATATTCAAATTTAAATATTAATTTATTAAAATCTTATATAAATGGTTTGGCCAAACAAGAAAAAATTTATATGTGGACTACACCTTATACTATTAACAATGACCATAATCATAATCATAATAAACGAACCGAAGGTTCTAGGGCTTTTCCCGATCTTAAAGAATCTTATAATAATAATAATAATGATTCTGAAACATCTGAAAAAGGTGTAAATGGTAAAAAAGATTATAAAAATATTAGTAATTATAAAAATTTAAGTGAAGAAAAATTTATATCTCATACTGATGTACATGATATTAATACTACATATAATCAAAATTTATCTAAATTTCATTTTCTTACAATTGAAAATAATAATGATGGTATAGTTGAAGATACTGTTAGACAACTATGTGTCGGGTCTACAAAATTTAAATTAGGATTTACATCTAATCAATTTAAAATTTTATCATCTTTAATAAAAACTAAAAGTGATTCAGATTATGGTGGTGTTATTAAATTTTCCAAAAGAGAACAAAGACCAATATTTTTCTCTATTATATTATTATCAGATAAAAGATGTAATTTAGAGTTAGATATTCCAATAAGAGAATGGTATCCAATCCCAAAAAGTGTAATTTATGATGTTGAAGAAACAATTTATGATGATGATGAAGAATCAATTGATGATGATGATGAAGAATCAATAGTTAGTGAAAATAAATTTAAATTATCTTTTGATAAAACGTTATATGATAAAACGTTATATGATAAAACTTAATATGATAAAACTTAATGTGATAAAGAAAATAAAATAACTTAAGAATGTGAAATATATAATAATATATGATAACTCTCAAGTCCTTGATATTAGAATGTTTATATCTAAAATTAAAACACAATTTTTTCCTTAAAAAATAAAAAATGGAAAATACCAAGTTTTATTGTGTCTTATGCAAAAAAAAGTTGCAAACAAAAAGAAGTTATCAATCTCATTTAAATAGTAAATTGCATTTACAAAATGTAGAACGAGTTGATGAAGGAAATATATTAAAATTAAATAGTTATAAAAACTATCTAGAAACATTGCCTACTGATATAAAAGTTAAAAAAATGTTTGATGATTATTCACATTCGGAATATAAAAAAGTTTTTAATAGTGAAGATGAACATGTACCAGATGGAAGATATTTATTTAGCGATACTGATGAATTTGATGAAGCTGAACGAACCGATGAAGCGGTAACAGATATAAAATATTTATTTAATGAATCTGTTGAACATAATGAAACCGATGAAACTTTTTCTGATATTCTAACAAACTTTTATAATATATTTAAGAAATCTTTCAAATGTTATATGAATGTAGAAGTACTTTATACAAAAAATGGACCTGATGGAATTCCTGAAGAAATAATACAAGGACATTTTACAAATTCACAAGAAATTCATAATGTAAATGATATACAACCCTTATTTGAATCGATGATACTTAAATTAGAAAATTGTATAATTGAAGCCCAGTTACGTGAATCTGGTTGGAGATTTGTTAAAATACTATCTAAGAAAATAATAATTGATAAATATAAAAATAATACTGGTGGTAGTTATGTTCCTTTGCCTTTCAGTTGACCACAAATAATCAACATAAAAAATGAAGATGATTATTGTTTTCTGTGGAGTATTATAGCACATTTACATCCTGCAAAATATCACAAAGAAAGACTAAGTCATTACAATAAAGAAGAATACATAAATGAATTTGATCTCTCTGATGGCTTAGATGAATTTCCATATGATTATAATAGGTTAAAAAAGTTTCATAAAAAGAATAAAAATTTAATAGAAGTAAATGTTTTTGAATTAAATGTGAATTATGTTTCTATTGGTAAAATTACTCCACTTTACTCAGATTCAAAGAAGTTTTATTTGAATAATAAAAATTTATGTCAATCAGAAATAGTATATAATGATAGAGGAAATTACATGCATCATAATATTTATTACCAAGGAAATATAATATGTACTGAAAAAATTGAAATTATTAAAACACTATCACCAATAATGATTAATCATAATAATTATAAAGGACGTAATTATAATTATGATTATGATTCCGATTATTTATCTTTATCTTTAGAATATCAACAAAAATTACAAAATTTAAATGAAATTTTACAAAAATGTAAAACAGATTATCAACAACAAACAAAAATGTCACTACAAGAATATCACCATAAATATCAAAATAACATAGAAACGATTCAAAAATTAAATGAAGAAAATAATGAAGAAAATGAAACCAATCAAAAAATAAATGAATCTTTAAAAAAATGTCTACAACAATATAGAGAACAATATGATAAAGAATATGAACAACAGCTACAAATATTAAATCAAAATTTTCATCGAAATACATTTAATCTTGCAAAAGAAATTGATGAAACACATGAAATATCTAAAGATAAATTTGAAAAATTAAAACAAACAAAACAACCAGCACAAGCGAATATATTATATTATCAGGGTCATTTTATATTGTGTAAAGATGTTTCTATATTTACAAAAACTTCAGATAATACAAATTTTCCTTGTCTTCAATGTATGACAAGTTTTAGAACTAAAGAAGAAATGAATAGACATTTGGAGAATTGTCAACAAAACGAAGCAGTTGAAAATACTTTTCCTAAAGATGATTATTTAGAATACAATAAATGGTATTTTAAAAATAAAGTACCCTTTACAATATATTGTGATTTCGAAGCATATAATGTTAATATGACACAAAATCACGAGACATCGGAGATGTCTTCCAGGGCTTCACCCGATTCTGAAAATGATAATTCTGAAAATGATAATTATGAAAAAAGTGCAGCTGAACAAAGTAAAGAAAAATATTTATTTGAACAAAAACCATTATGTTGGGGAATGTACATTCATTCAAATTATCCTGAATTATTTAAATCAGAATATTATCGATACTATGGTGAAGATAGTTCAGAAATGTTTACAAAGAAAGTAGAAGAATTACAAGGACGTTTTTCACAATTGCTTGAAACAAATATTCCAATGATGCCATTAACAGAAAAAGAAAAATTAAATTTTATTAATGAAACAAAATGTTATTACTGTGGAAAAGAATTTACAAAAAATTATAAAAATGGCAGAGGTAGATATCTTGATAAGGTAAAAGATCATGATCATCTAAATGGATTATATAGAGGTGCAGCACATAATTCTTGTAATCTTAATGCTAATAAATTTAAATATAACTTTGTTCCTTTATATTTCTACAATGGTTCTAAATATGATTTTCATCTAGTAATGAAAGATTTATTTTCATCTGAAAAATTACAACAACAACAAATAAATGTACTATGTAAAACAGAAGAAGAATATTTTTCAATGCAATTAGGTTGTATTAGAATTTTAGATGCATTTAGATTTTTTACTCCTTATTCATTAGATGTTATGGGAAAAACTTTGAAATCTGAACAATGTAGAATATTAAATAAATATAATTTAAAACCTTTAAAAGGCATATTTCCGTATGAATATTTAACCTGTGGTTCACAGTCGAAGACTGATATAACTGGAGATAAAACCTGTGGTTCACAGTCGAAGACTGATTTTAATTCTGTGAATAAAATTATGGAAGAAAAACAACTTCCTCCAATAAATAAATTTACATCAACATTAAAACAATCACAATTATCTGAAGAAGACTATGCAGAAGCTGAAAAAAATTGGAGAGAGTTAAATTGTAAAACAATGTATGATTATACAATGAAATATCTTCAGATAGATGTATTAATACTAGCTGATCTTTTCGAAAACTTTCGTGACATGTGTTTAGAATATTACGGAATAGATCCATGTTATTGTTATTCTACACCAGGTTTAACATGGTTAGCAGGATTAAAACATACAAATGTTAAACTTAAACATTATAAAGAAAATACATATGATAAATTATTATTTTTTGAATCTGGAATTAGAGGTGGAGTTTCATCAGTTTTAGGTAATCGTTATGTACAGTGTTACAATAAAAAAGTAAATCCTGATGATTATGGAATAATGAAACCTTTATCTCCAGAAGAAAAAGAAAAAATATTAGAAATTTTTCGAACGAAACGAGAAGGAGTAGAACGTGAAAATGCAATTGATGAATTCATGAGAGAAAACTATTTGTTATATTATGATTTTAATAGCTTATATTCTTCTTGCACGATACAAGAATTACCAACAGGTGAAATGTCATGGTGTAATATTCTTGATTATCAAAAAACATATGATGGAAATTATAATCATGGTTATATATATGAAGTTGATTTAGTATATCCTGATGAAATAAAAGATAAAACAAAATATTTTCCTTTCTGTCCCGAAAACAAAATTCCCAATATAGAAGATTTTTCAGATTATCAAAAATCTTTAATTCCTAAGAAATACAGACCAACAAAAAAACTTATGTTAACACAAAGCAATAAAGGAAAGTATGTTGTTGAAGGAAGAATGCTAGATTGGTATTTAGATCATGGAATGATTCTCACAAAAATTCACCGGAAACTAGTGTATAGAAAATCTAGGTGGTTAAAAGATTATATAGAGTTCAATATTGAAAAACGTAAAATAGCTAAAAGAAATAAAGATGATTTTGGAAACGTGTTCTTCAAATTAATGAATAATGCATTTTATGGTAAGACTTTAGAAAATGTGCGAAATAGACAAAATATTGAAATAGTTTATGATAAAGATAGGTTTCAAAATTTAACAAGGAAACCTACATATAAAAGAACTACTAGATTTAGTGATGAACTATGTGCTGTACATTTACGTCGAATCAGCGTAAAACATGATAAGTTTAATTTTATAGGATTCACTATATTAGAATTAGCTAAACTATTTATGTATAGATTTATATATGATTATTTAGCACCTGCTTATGGCAAAAACTATAAATTACACTTTACAGATACCGATTCTGTTTTCTTAGAATTAACAACACCGTATAATTCTACACTTGATGAAGAAATAGATAAAATAAAAGATATCATTCATCCTTCTGATTTATGTAAAGTAAAAGATGAATTAGAAGGAAATGAAGATTTCATAACAGAAGCTATATTTTTAAAATCTAAATGTTATTGTTATAACACAACTAATAATATTAAAACACATAAAACATTAAAAATAATTTCAAAGGCATCAGTGGCTAATCAAATAACATTTCAAGATTATAAAAATGTATTATTTAATAATGAAATAAAAACAGCATGTAATTATAGACTTAATTCAAAAAAACATAAAATGTATTTAAAAGAAGAACATAAATTAGCATCAGATCCATTTGATGATAAAAGAAAAATTTTACCTGATGGAATAACTACTTCACCTTTTTAATTTTCTAATTTCTAAGATAGACAAATTTGATATATACATAAAATATAAAATAATAAAATATTATAACACTATCGACTTTATCGACTATTATGTTCTATCGACTTTCAGTCGGGGCGAAGCCCCTCGAGGCGAAGCCTAGTCAGAGAACAAATGTTCTATAACTCTATCATGAATTTTTTTATCAATATTAATTGTAATGAAGCCATAATCTTTTGACCAAGCATTGTTACACGATTGTTTAAATTCATCTTTATTTCTTACACATAAATCTCTTAACAAATCACTTAAGTTTCTTGCATTTATTTCAAATAGTATAAATATATTTGCATTCTTTCTAATAACACTTCCGTCTAATGAATACATACTTTGTGTTAAATGAAATACACTACAGTTATTATGTCTACCTCTTGTGAAATAATTTCTCTGAAATGACTGATTTCTATCATTAACACAATCATCAAAAATTACACAATGTTTCATTGTTTTATCTAGTTTACTAGGATCTTGCATATTACCACTATCATCTATTAATTGTATCTTTATATGCTTATTTTTATTGGATTCTACTAACTGATTATTTTTTGCTGCTTCTTCACACCACGAACTTATTTCTTCTTCATCTTCAGATTTTTCATATTCTTTGAATAATGAAGCAATTGCTGTTTTTTTAAGATTATTTTCAAATCCATATTTTAAAACTTGATAGACGGGTTGTTCTGCCGTTGTTGTATAAATTATAAGATTGTTATAATCCAAAAAATTTGGAGTCGTTAAAATTTTAAATAATAGATACGTTTTTCCACAACCTGATCTTCCGCAAATAACTGACAAAACTTTATTAGATAAATTTGGATGATGATTAAATTTAAGTTTCTTTTTATTTAATGGGGGTACTTCACTCATTTTTTAATAAAAAAATTTATTTTTATTTTATTTTTATTTTTAAAGAAGAAGAAGAAAATTAAACTTCTCTAGCTTCGCGTGGGAGTTTATACCTCCCGAAACAAAAGATCTATCATAATCTCTTCACCTCCAAAATTTATTTCTTGTCCTTTCTCATCAGTGATTCTAATGCCAATGTTGTTAGTAGTTTTTCTTGTAATAGGAAAATATATTAATGGTTGGGGAATTACATTTAATCTATAACCAATGGGTACAGTAAAAGCTGGAAAACTGAATATTAAATTTGACAATTTACCATTTATACAGTATATCCTCCTTCAATAATGTCACAATGTACAACAATTGAATTTATTTCAGTTATTTTTGGAATCTTCTCACCTAAATGATAACCTTGACTATAGATTTGTTTATTAAATCCTAATAGCTTTGACAATGATCTATCATGATTAAAATCAACTTGATGATTTTCGTCTAAAGTAAGAGAAAATTTATTAACTGCCGGTTCAACTGCAAAATGTAATTGTTTCTTATCTTTAAATGGTATACCTAAATGTCTCTTAATTTCATTTGATATTGATTCAACTTCGTAAGAACCAGGAAGAAAAGTTAGTATTTTCCACGTTCTGCCTTTATTAGTAGAATATCTAAATTGATCATTCACATCTTTGATAACGTTTTGAATAGTGTTAAATGTGGAGAAACTAGTCAATGCAATTTGATAATTTTTATTTTGTTCCAAATGTAGAATGGGTTCTAAATTACAAGTGTGTGATGAAGAAGTTGTTATAATTTATAACGTCGTACTGAATTTTGATGAACCCAAAATCTCTGTTAGATTTTCTAAATGATTATTAATTTTGTCTAAATCTGCTGATGATAATTCTCTCGAAGACATTTTTTAGTTAAAATTTTGAATAAATATTTTTTTATAAGAAAATTAAAAACAACAACATATTTCAGCTACACTTTTATAATCCTCTTCATTTAGAATCTTCTTTTCTAACAGTCTTTTCAATAGAGCATGAATTTCATTGAAACTAGAATTATGTCCTTCTTTTATTGCAGATATTAAAATATTTAATCTATTTAGTAATTCTTGTGAATCATCTGGTAAGAATACAGTTGTTTCTGTTTTCTGTTTCTCAGATAAACCTTTTCCTACTTTAACTCCCGTTGATAATAAATTTTCTAATTGTTTATAACGTCTAAGAGATTTTACTGCACCAACTCTATCTAACATAGCTTTATATTTTATGAGATCTTCTAACGCATAATTATTTAAATCTGCTCCTCTTAAAAGATCAACAAAATTTCTATCTAAATTAAAAGGAGATTTATCTGGTGAAAAAATTATACCTCGAAAAGGTTGTGGAAATATTTCTTTTTGTCCGAGATAAAATCTAGGTATTGTTTTTCCATCTATAAATGAAATAGAATGTTCAAATTGCATAGATTTTGGTAATTTCTTATTAATGTTTGATTCTAGTAATCCATAGTCATCTAATATAGTTTTGTGCTCTGGATCTGTTATATCAATTTGTTTATCATTATTTGTACTTTATTTTTCAAGAGTTTTAAATGGTTCCATAGTTTTTTCAAAATCAGTTTTTACTTGCTCGGTTTGCTGCATTTTTTCAAACATATCAGATTGAATACCAGCTTTTATCATTCTATGTTGAAGATGATTTTCTTTCATAATATTTCTTTGTTTTATTAACTCTTCTAATTGTTTTATTCTTTTAAAATTATCAGTTTTAATTTTATCCATTTTTAAAATATAATATTTGAATTTTGTGGTAACATTGGAATACAACAAAAACATTTTACTGAACAAATTATTTTTTTATTGCTTTGTTGTCTGTCATCTTTTCGCTTTAAGTTTTGTTTAATAAAGTTTTTCTTAAATTTTCGCTTAAAGTTTTTAGCTCTTCTAAAAAAATTTTATCATTTTCTTCATTAGAAATTTTGCCATCACTAGAAATTTTGCCATCTGTTTATTCTTATCATCAACTTTTTCGGACTTTAAATGAAATGGCGTTTTATTAGCTTTATTAGCTATTTGATCAAATTTTTCAATCTCATCTAACGTAATAACATTATCATCACATACTCTTTGAAAGTAGTAATGTAGTTTATCATAGACTTCTTTAATATGTAAATGCTTAGTTTTTAATGATTTTCGTTTCTTAGTTATTAAAGATTTATCTAAAATTGTAACAAGTGAAGTTGCAAAAACACCCGTACCTGTTAAAGCTGTAGCAACTACTGAAATTACTAAAACACCAGAAGATATAACAATAGTGAGAGCGCCTAAACTTATTGTTAAGAATATGCCAATTCCTTGTGTTACATTCTTAACATTAGTCCATCTCTTTCTTAATTTTTTATAATGCTCTAATCTTAATAATAATTGAGATTCCTTATCTTTCATATACCTAACTCTATCTTTGTGTTTTTCTGTATTCATTTTTTCAATGTCCATTAAAGTAGAACTACGTTCATATGATAACGAAGGATATATTCTTGCGGTTTCTTCCATTTTTAAAGAAATATTTTGAATAAATATTTTGAATACAATCTTCTGAATTTTGATTTAAATGGAAATACGCAGTTGTTTGTTTGCCGTATATTTCTAAGAACTCAGTCAGACCAAAAGCTCTGGGAGAGGATGAGACGAAGAGGGAGAGAGAACAAAGGAATTGTTTGCCAGTATGAATCGTAGATAAGCAATTGAATTTTTTGTATACTCCAGTATATCTCTACTGCCCAATACCGATGCAATCGTACATGTTATGAGGATAAAAAACTACTCTTCATTCCACGAAAAATATCCTTTTTTGGGAAGACATGCATCTTAATGCACATTTTAATTAGTTTTTGCAGAAGAAGTCGCTAATCTTAGTTTGTTTCGCTTGACTTGCTTTTGACGTTGAACATTGAAGTGATAGCAGCTGCGGCTTGTGGCAGACAATAGCGCCATAAATGCGGGTATACTTTAGACGCTTCGCTGGGGGCAAAGGTCATAAAGATTCTCTCTCTCTCTCAGAAACAGCTGCTGCCATTATTCCACGTATTACAATATCATTCTTACTGCGTGCTCTAATTACTGCGTGCATTCATTCTGTGAGCGTTCTACGAGACTGACTTTGTCTGCAATCACTTCATGTCTTCATCCTAGAATATGTCATCAACACCTCTAGAACGAGCATTTGCAGTCTTCTGCGATTCAATTTTCCCTCTAATAGTTCCTGACCAGCAAGCACTGTTTAAAGATTTGGCTGTAAACTTCATTGAAGAAAATTTGAAAAAGAAGAAAGCAACTGTTGACAAAAACGAAGAAGAGGAAGTGAAAGACCTTATTTCAAATTCATTTGTGGATACAGAGTTGGAGGAATTTTATCCGGAGAAAGTGGACTATTTTTCTATTCCTACCTGTATAGATTCGTTGAAAAAACTAATTTTGACAGAAAAGAGAGGTAACCAAAGATTGTTAATTTCATATATTAATCAAGGTAAGGTATTGTGTAAGTTGAAAACATTAATCAAGTGTTCATTTGTAAAATTCATTAAATGTTTGAATGATGAACACCAAATCTATTTTTCTAGAACGTATGTTGGTTTCTTAATCAAGTTGTATAGACTATCTCTCGAATTCCCGAAACTCAATACTTCAACATTGAGTTAAAAGAGTGCATTTTGTTAAAAAGCACTTGAACCAAATTGAGGACTTTCTCACAAATGAAAAAGAAAAAAGACTGTTGGAATCTTCTGATGAAATTTGGGGAAAAAGAACTGGTGTAACTCAAGAAATAGACGAGTTAAATTTATGAAGTTTTGTAACTGTATTTTCAGACTTCAGAGAACGTCGTTAGTGTATTTTCAGACTATACTTTTAAAGTGAATGTAAGTAATTTATTTCAACCTTGTTCTGCTGAAGAATTTAAAGTTGAGAACAACGTTCTCACTTTGCAAGTGTATTTTCAGACTATACTTTTAAAGTGAATGTGAGTAATTTATTTCAACCTTGTTCTGCTGAAGAATTTAAAGTTGAGAACAACGTTCTCACTTTGCAAGTGTATTTTCAGTCTATACTTTTAAAGTGAATGTGAGTAATTTATTTCAACCTTGTTCTGCTGAAGAATTTAAAGTTGAGAACAACGTTCTCACTTTGCAAGTGTATTTTCAGTCTATACTTTTAAAGTGAATGTGAGTAATTTATTTCAACCTTGTTCTGCTGAAGAATTTAAAGTTGAGAACAACGTTCTCACTTTGCAAGTGTATTTTCAGTCTATACTTTTAAAGTGAATGTGAGTAATTTATGAAAGTAAAGAAGAATGAAAAGAAGAGAACGCCGTTCTATATTTGTGTTTTGCTTTATCCATTTGTTCCAATATCGGATATAAAGGGGCTGATGGTTCTTTTGTTTTTTCATCTTCCATTTTTAAAGAAATATTTTTAGACACATGATATATTTCAAAAACCTGAAAAACGTCTAAACTCATGAATTTGAGATTCTTAACTTTTATGATTTTCGGTGTCCTGGAACGGTCATGATTTTCAAGGTAAAAATTATAATTCTCAAATTTGAGATTTTGAAAAATTTGAAAAATTGGGTATTTTTAAAAACGCCCAAATTTATGAATTTAGGTCTTAAAAACCTGAAAAAGGGTTCAAATTCATGAATTTATGTCGTTTTTAAAAAGTACCATTTTTTTTTGAAAAATGGTACTTTTTGAATGGACTAAATTCATTTATTTAGGTCTTAAAAACCTGAAAAAGGGTTCAAATTCATGAATTTATGTCGTTTTTAAAGATACTATTTTTTTGAATTTTATGGTGTCCTGGAACGGTCTTTTGCCCATTACTCACGACTTTGTTGACATAGCCTACTATGTTTTGGTAAAGTTGGACAAATTGTATCTTTCATGTGAAAATCAGTCTGTTTTTGAAACTTGTCAGTGTTGTGAATCCCTATATGAATAAAATGTGAAGTTAATGACTTGCTCTTATAATGTACTAAGTGTATGGAAGGTAGTAGGCGAATGGGCAAGGCAAGGGAAGCGCAAATCCAATAACAGTTAAATTTGTGTTTGAATATGCAATCGGCTACTGTTAGGGTTAGGGTAAGGTTTGGCGAACGGGCTAGTTTCCAGGGATGATGGCTTCGAATCTGGATTGTAGGTGAATAGAGGATCAATACCAGTATAAGTTTGCCTAGGTTTCGGTGTTGGGTCGTGTCTTAATAAAGAGTTGAAGTTTCGCAAAGATGACTTGTATATTTCATGCGCATAGGCCTGCATGTCATAGTGGTGGTAGTTGGCATGTGTCAGGTAAGTTTGCATAGGTGATAGAGCATGCTCATATTACCCACAGGCATTGCTAGGAATGTTTGACAACAGATTAGGACAGTAGAAGTATGCTACGAAGGAGGCATGGTTATAGGCCGTAATTGCAGTTGAACATAAATTTTAGTAATGAGTTGTATTGTAAGTGTTGGATAAGCGTTAGGACTTCATGGAGGGAAGACACTGAAGAGGTCTAAATATGTCCTTAAAAACTGTGACAGTCACGGAACTAAGTTATGCAAATTACATGTACATGCAATTGTTATGCAGGCCCAATTGCAGCAGGTAAGAGGGGCGCGTGAATTCAGCAGGAATGGATTGAGGAAGGAATTCTAGTTGGCATATGCACGAAAAGATCCCGAGAGGAAAATTGAAATGCAGTTGGACATTCCGTGAATTGCTGAACATTCCGTTGTGTTCCAATTCATTACCCGCAAGTTGATGATAACTCAGACGCCATGCGAACATAGTCAAGTCAATTTTACGCCAGGTGTCTTGGAATTTATTGATCAACATCTAAAAATCTCAAATAGTGTCCAGCCTAAACACATTGAATAAGCCGTTGAAGCTTAGTACAATGTGTGACATGCCACACTCAATCACGCGTAATTCATGTGTGAACCACGCGTAATTATGACCCCAAACATCCGTGGCTATGCGGGATATTGCTGCAATATAAGTTAGTATAGTTGGCAGTCCTGTTACATAGACTTTGCGTCTCATGTGTCTGCATGTATCAGAGGCTAAACAATGTGATAGGACCTCAATTTCATGCTCAGGGAAAACAGAACATGCTTAGCGGTTCATCCGTGGTTCAAGCGGCAGCGCAGACAACCGTGGACGACGCGCAAACTATAAACGCTCGCCCGCGCGTATTCATAAACATTTCCCATGTTTTAACAGCATCAGATCAAGTGATTTCTGACTCTTAGTGCAGCGCGTATGTACGTGGGTAGAAGAATAGAATGTCCTTAACCACGGATGTTTGGGGTGTTCCGTAATTACGCGTGGCATGTCACCTAGTGTATGATGGTGTCATGCGGAGAAGATATATTTTGAAGAAATATTTAGATATGAAGATATACCTAGAAGATATACTTTGAGGAATTAGCATTCATCAGACATAACACGTGGTACAGTCCACAGCTTGTTCCAAATGAGCAATATATCGAAATGTGAGCGCTTGCAGGTGACTTGAACTCATTTGGGTGTTGAACAATACGAATTCTTTAAAAAATGAGCACGCTGTGTGCACACCCCCAACAAGCTAAGTTTAAATACATTTACATGTCTCGTATATCAAATGCATAAAAATAATATGTTTAACTAATGTATTAACAGTTTTATTTTGAAATTATGTCAAATAATGATTATTATACTATATTATATTAATTAATTAATTAATTAATTATAATATTATATTATATTAATTATACTATATTATACTATATTATTATATATTATTATTAATATGATTATTCCCTAGATAATCCCTTAATCCCTTAATACTAGATCCCGAGAGGAAAAAAGTTGGCTGTCAAGTTATATCAATTGTTGTAGAAATGTAAGCCACGAATTTCAATTGGATAGAGTTTCGACCTACACCTTTTCCATCCCCGGAATTCAACTCTAAAATTCAGCAACTGCAGTCTCAGATCAAAAATAGAAATATGCACTATTCAATTCAAATAATGCAAAATCTCAGAATATCTGTCTTTTAATTAACAGTTCAACATCTCAAATCAATTGACGCAGTTTTGAATAAAACAAATTCAAGTTTCTTTGGAATGATGGGTTACGTTCAGCTGATTGACCATGATATCTTAATGAACATTCGTTCATTTAATAAGGCCAAGGTTTATGGCTCAATTAATTATATTCTTTCTGGCTCCGCCTGAGTTGTGAAAGAATGCTTATAATTATTGCATTTTTAAGTATAATAATCATTATTTGACATAATTTCAAAATAAAACTATTAAGACATTAGTTAAACATATTATTTTTATGCATTTGATATACGAGACATGTAAATGTATTTAAACTTAGCTTGTTGGGGGTGTGCACACAGCGTGCTCATTTTTTAAAGAATTCGTATTGTTCAACACCTAAATGAGTTCAAGTCACCTGCAAGCGCTCACATTTCGATATATTGCTCATTTGGAACAAGCTGTGGACTGTACCACGTGTTATGTCTGATGAATGCTAATTCCTCAAAGTATATCTTCTAGGTATATCTTCATATCTAAATATTTCTTCAAAATATATCTTCTTCGCATGACACCATCATACACTAGGTGACATGCCACGCGTAATTACGGAACACCCCAAACATCCGTGGTTAAGGACATTCTATTCTTCTACCCACGTACATACGCGCTGCACTAAGAGTCAGAAATCACTTGATCTGATGCTGTTAAAACATGGAAAATGTTTATGAATACGCGCGGGCGAGCGTTTATAGTTTGCGCGTCGTCCACGGTTGTCTGCGCTGCCGCTTGAACCACGGATGAACCGCTAAGCATGTTCTGTCTTCCCTGAGCATGAAATTGAGGTCCTATCACATTGTTTAGCCTCTGATACATGCAGACACATGAGACGCAAAGTCTATGTAACAGGACTGCCAACTATACTAACTTATATTGCAGCAATATCCCGCATAGCCACGGATGTTTGGGGTCATAATTACGCGTGGTTCACACATGAATTACGCGTGATTGAGTGTGGCATGTCACACATTGTACTAAGCTTCAACGGCTTATTCAATGTGTTTAGGCTGGACACTATTTGAGATTTTTAGATGTTGATCAATAAATTCCAAGACACCTGGCGTAAAATTGACTTGACTATGTTCGCATGGCGTCTGAGTTATCATCAACTTGCGGGTAATGAATTGGAACACAACGGAATGTTCAGCAATTCACGGAATGTCCAACTGCATTTCAATTTTCCTCTCGGGATCTTTTCGTGCATATGCCAACTAGAATTCCTTCCTCAATCCATTCCTGCTGAATTCACGCGCCCCTCTTACCTGCTGCAATTGGGCCTGCATAACAATTGCATGTACATGTAATTTGCATAACTTAGTTCCGTGACTGTCACAGTTTTTAAGGACATATTTAGACCTCTTCAGTGTCTTCCCTCCATGAAGTCCTAACGCTTATCCAACACTTACAATACAACTCATTACTAAAATTTATGTTCAACTGCAATTACGGCCTATAACCATGCCTCCTTCGTAGCATACTTCTACTGTCCTAATCTGTTGTCAAACATTCCTAGCAATGCCTGTGGGTAATATGAGCATGCTCTATCACCTATGCAAACTTACCTGACACATGCCAACTACCACCACTATGACATGCAGGCCTATGCGCATGAAATATACAAGTCATCTTTGCGAAACTTCAACTCTTTATTAAGACACGACCCAACACCGAAACCTAGGCAAACTTATACTGGTATTGATCCTCTATTCACCTACAATCCAGATTCGAAGCCATCATCCCTGGAAACTAGCCCGTTCGCCAAACCTTACCCTAACCCTAACAGTAGCCGATTGCATATTCAAACACAAATTTAACTGTTATTGGATTTGCGCTTCCCTTGCCTTGCCCATTCGCCTACTACCTTCCATACACTTAGTACATTATAAGAGCAAGTCATTAACTTCACATTTTATTCATATAGGGATTCACAACACTGACAAGTTTCAAAAACAGACTGATTTTCACATGAAAGATACAATTTGTCCAACTTTACCAAAACATAGTAGGCTATGTCAACAAAGTCGTGAGTAATGGGCAAAAGACCGTTCCAGGACACCATAAAATTCAAAAAAATAGTATCTTTAAAAACGACATAAATTCATGAATTTGAACCCTTTTTCAGGTTTTTAAGACCTAAATAAATGAATTTAGTCCATTCAAAAAGTACCATTTTTCAAAAAAAATGGTACTTTTTAAAAACGACATAAATTCATGAATTTGAACCCTTTTTCAGGTTTTTAAGACCTAAATTCATAAATTTGGGCGTTTTTAAAAATACCCAATTTTTCAAATTTTTCAAAATCTCAAATTTGAGAATTATAATTTTTACCTTGAAAATCATGACCGTTCCAGGACACCGAAAATCATAAAAGTTAAGAATCTCAAATTCATGAGTTTAGACGTTTTTCAGGTTTTTGAAATATATCATGTGTCTAAAAATATTTCTTTAAAAATGGAAGATGAAAAAACAAAAGAACCATCAGCCCCTTTATATCCGATATTGGAACAAATGGATAAAGCAAAACACAAATATAGAACGGCGTTCTCTTCTTTTCATTCTTCTTTACTTTCATAAATTACTCACATTCACTTTAAAAGTATAGACTGAAAATACACTTGCAAAGTGAGAACGTTGTTCTCAACTTTAAATTCTTCAGCAGAACAAGGTTGAAATAAATTACTCACATTCACTTTAAAAGTATAGACTGAAAATACACTTGCAAAGTGAGAACGTTGTTCTCAACTTTAAATTCTTCAGCAGAACAAGGTTGAAATAAATTACTCACATTCACTTTAAAAGTATAGACTGAAAATACACTTGCAAAGTGAGAACGTTGTTCTCAACTTTAAATTCTTCAGCAGAACAAGGTTGAAATAAATTACTCACATTCACTTTAAAAGTATAGTCTGAAAATACACTTGCAAAGTGAGAACGTTGTTCTCAACTTTAAATTCTTCAGCAGAACAAGGTTGAAATAAATTACTTACATTCACTTTAAAAGTATAGTCTGAAAATACACTAACGACGTTCTCTGAAGTCTGAAAATACAGTTACAAAACTTCATAAATTTAACTCGTCTATTTCTTGAGTTACACCAGTTCTTTTTCCCCAAATTTCATCAGAAGATTCCAACAGTCTTTTTTCTTTTTCATTTGTGAGAAAGTCCTCAATTTGGTTCAAGTGCTTTTTAACAAAATGCACTCTTTTAACTCAATGTTGAAGTATTGAGTTTCGGGAATTCGAGAGATAGTCTATACAACTTGATTAAGAAACCAACATACGTTCTAGAAAAATAGATTTGGTGTTCATCATTCAAACATTTAATGAATTTTACAAATGAACACTTGATTAATGTTTTCAACTTACACAATACCTTACCTTGATTAATATATGAAATTAACAATCTTTGGTTACCTCTCTTTTCTGTCAAAATTAGTTTTTTCAACGAATCTATACAGGTAGGAATAGAAAAATAGTCCACTTTCTCCGGATAAAATTCCTCCAACTCTGTATCCACAAATGAATTTGAAATAAGGTCTTTCACTTCCTCTTCTTCGTTTTTGTCAACAGTTGCTTTCTTCTTTTTCAAATTTTCTTCAATGAAGTTTACAGCCAAATCTTTAAACAGTGCTTGCTGGTCAGGAACTATTAGAGGGAAAATTGAATCGCAGAAGACTGCAAATGCTCGTTCTAGAGGTGTTGATGACATATTCTAGGATGAAGACATGAAGTGATTGCAGACAAAGTCAGTCTCGTAGAACGCTCACAGAATGAATGCACGCAGTAATTAGAGCACGCAGTAAGAATGATATTGTAATACGTGGAATAATGGCAGCAGCTGTTTCTGAGAGAGAGAGAGAATCTTTATGACCTTTGCCCCCAGCGAAGCGTCTAAAGTATACCCGCATTTATGGCGCTATTGTCTGCCACAAGCCGCAGCTGCTATCACTTCAATGTTCAACGTCAAAAGCAAGTCAAGCGAAACAAACTAAGATTAGCGACTTCTTCTGCAAAAACTAATTAAAATGTGCATTAAGATGCATGTCTTCCCAAAAAAGGATATTTTTCGTGGAATGAAGAGTAGTTTTTTATCCTCATAACATGTACGATTGCATCGGTATTGGGCAGTAGAGATATACTGGAGTATACAAAAAATTCAATTGCTTATCTACGATTCATACTGGCAAACAATTCCTTTGTTCTCTCTCCCTCTTCGTCTCATCCTCTCCCAGAGCTTTTGGTCTGACTGAGTTCTTAGAAATATACGGCAAACAAACAACTGCGTATTTCCATTTAAATCAAAATTCAGAAGATTGTATTCAAAATATTTATTCAAAATATTTCTTTAAAAATGGAAGAAACCGCAAGAATATATCCTTCGTTATCATATGAACGTAGTTCTACTTTAATGGACATTGAAAAAATGAATACAGAAAAACACAAAGATAGAGTTAGGTATATGAAAGATAAGGAATCTCAATTATTATTAAGATTAGAGCATTATAAAAAATTAAGAAAGAGATGGACTAATGTTAAGAATGTAACACAAGGAATTGGCATATTCTTAACAATAAGTTTAGGCGCTCTCACTATTGTTATATCTTCTGGTGTTTTAGTAATTTCAGTAGTTGCTACAGCTTTAACAGGTACGGGTGTTTTTGCAACTTCACTTGTTACAATGTTAGATAAATCTTTAATAACTAAGAAACGAAAATCATTAAAAACTAAGCATTTACATATTAAAGAAGTCTATGATAAACTACATTACTACTTTCAAAGAGTATGTGATGATAATGTTATTACGTTAGATGAGATTGAAAAATTTGATCAAATAGTTAATAAAGCTAATAAAACGCCATTTCATTTAAAGACCGAAAAAGTTGATGATAAGAATAAACAGGATGGCAAAATTTCTAGTGATGGCAAAATTTCTAATGAAGAAAATGATAAAATTTTTTTAGAAGAGCTAAAAACTTTAAGCGAAAATTTAAGAAAAACTTTATTAAACAAAACTTAAAGCGAAAAGATGACAGACAACAAAGCAATAAAAAAATAATTTGTTCAGTAAAATGTTTTTGTTGTATTCCAATGTTACCACAAAATTCAAATATTATATTTTAAAAATGGATAAAATTAAAACTGATAATTTTAAAAGAATAAAACAATTAGAAGAGTTAATAAAACAAAGAAATATTATGAAAGAAAATCATCTTCAACATAGAATGATAAAAGCTGGTATTCAATCTGATATGTTTGAAAAAATGCAGCAAACCGAGCAAGTAAAAACTGATTTTGAAAAAACTATGGAACCATTTAAAACTCTTGAAAAATAAAGTACAAATAATGATAAACAAATTGATATAACAGATCCAGAGCACAAAACTATATTAGATGACTATGGATTACTAGAATCAAACATTAATAAGAAATTACCAAAATCTATGCAATTTGAACATTCTATTTCATTTATAGATGGAAAAACAATACCTAGATTTTATCTCGGACAAAAAGAAATATTTCCACAACCTTTTCGAGGTATAATTTTTTCACCAGATAAATCTCCTTTTAATTTAGATAGAAATTTTGTTGATCTTTTAAGAGGAGCAGATTTAAATAATTATGCGTTAGAAGATCTCATAAAATATAAAGCTATGTTAGATAGAGTTGGTGCAGTAAAATCTCTTAGACGTTATAAACAATTAGAAAATTTATTATCAACGGGAGTTAAAGTAGGAAAAGGTTTATCTGAGAAACAGAAAACAGAAACAACTGTATTCTTACCAGATGATTCACAAGAATTACTAAATAGATTAAATATTTTAATATCTGCAATAAAAGAAGGACATAATTCTAGTTTCAATGAAATTCATGCTCTATTGAAAAGACTGTTAGAAAAGAAGATTCTAAATGAAGAGGATTATAAAAGTGTAGCTGAAATATGTTGTTGTTTTTAATTTTCTTATAAAAAAATATTTATTCAAAATTTTAACTAAAAAATGTCTTCGAGAGAATTATCATCAGCAGATTTAGACAAAATTAATAATCATTTAGAAAATCTAACAGAGATTTTGGGTTCATCAAAATTCAGTACGACGTTATAAATTATAACAACTTCTTCATCACACACTTGTAATTTAGAACCCATTCTACATTTGGAACAAAATAAAAATTATCAAATTGCATTGACTAGTTTCTCCACATTTAACACTATTCAAAACGTTATCAAAGATGTGAATGATCAATTTAGATATTCTACTAATAAAGGCAGAACGTGGAAAATACTAACTTTTCTTCCTGGTTCTTACGAAGTTGAATCAATATCAAATGAAATTAAGAGACATTTAGGTATACCATTTAAAGATAAGAAACAATTACATTTTGCAGTTGAACCGGCAGTTAATAAATTTTCTCTTACTTTAGACGAAAATCATCAAGTTGATTTTAATCATGATAGATCATTGTCAAAGCTATTAGGATTTAATAAACAAATCTATAGTCAAGGTTATCATTTAGGTGAGAAGATTCCAAAAATAACTGAAATAAATTCAATTGTTGTACATTGTGACATTATTGAAGGAGGATATACTGTATAAATGGTAAATTGTCAAATTTAATATTCAGTTTTCCAGCTTTTACTGTACCCATTGGTTATAGATTAAATGTAATTCCCCAACCATTAATATATTTTCCTATTACAAGAAAAACTACTAACAACATTGGCATTAGAATCACTGATGAGAAAGGACAAGAAATAAATTTTGGAGGTGAAGAGATTATGATAGATCTTTTGTTTCGGGAGGTATAAACTCCCACGCGAAGCTAGAGAAGTTTAATTTTCTTCTTCTTCTTTAAAAATAAAAATAAAATAAAAATAAATTTTTTTATTAAAAAATGAGTGAAGTACCCCCATTAAATAAAAAGAAACTTAAATTTAATCATCATCCAAATTTATCTAATAAAGTTTTGTCAGTTATTTGCGGAAGATCAGGTTGTGGAAAAACGTATCTATTATTTAAAATTTTAACGACTCCAAATTTTTTGGATTATAACAATCTTATAATTTATACAACAACGGCAGAACAACCCGTCTATCAAGTTTTAAAATATGGATTTGAAAATAATCTTAAAAAACAGCAATTGCTTCATTATTCAAAGAATATGAAAAATCTGAAGATGAAGAAGAAATAAGTTCGTGGTGTGAAGAAGCAGCAAAAAATAATCAGTTAGTAGAATCCAATAAAAATAAGCATATAAAGATACAATTAATAGATGATAGTGGTAATATGCAAGATCCTAGTAAACTAGATAAAACAATGAAACATTGTGTAATTTTTGATGATTGTGTTAATGATAGAAATCAGTCATTTCAGAGAAATTATTTCACAAGAGGTAGACATAATAACTGTAGTGTATTTTATTTAACACAAAGTATGTATTCATTAGACGGAAGTGTTATTAGAAAGAATGCAAATATATTTATACTATTTGAAATAAATACAAGAAACTTAAGTGATTTGTTAAGAGATTTATGTGTAAGAAATAAAGATGAATTTAAACAATCGTGTAACAATGCTTGGTCAAAAGATTATGGCTTCATTACAATTAATATTGATAAAAAAATTCATGATAGAGTTATAGAACATTTGTTCTCTGACTAGGCTTCGCCTCGAGGGGCTTCGCCCCGACTGAAAGTCGATAGAACATAATAGTCGATAAAGTCGATAGTGTTATAATATTTTATTATTTTATATTTTATGTATATATCAAATTTGTCTATCTTGGAAATTAGAAAATTAAAAAGG
Organism: Prostheceraeus crozeri; assembly: GCA_907163375.1. Taxonomy (NCBI): domain Eukaryota; kingdom Metazoa; phylum Platyhelminthes; order Polycladida; family Euryleptidae; genus Prostheceraeus; species Prostheceraeus crozeri. The sequence goes on from CAJQUW010012045.1 coordinate 65,119, forward strand.
TGAAGTAGTTATTCCATCAGGTAAAATTTTTCTTTTATCATCAAATGGATCTGATGCTAATTTATGTTCTTCTTTTAAATACATTTTATGTTTTTTTGAATTAAGTCTATAATTACATGCTGTTTTTATTTCATTATTAAATAATACATTTTTATAATCTTGAAATGTTATTTGATTAGCCACTGATGCCTTTGAAATTATTTTTAATGTTTTATGTGTTTTAATATTATTAGTTGTGTTATAACAATAACATTTAGATTTTAAAAATATAGCTTCTGTTATGAAATCTTCATTTCCTTCTAATTCATCTTTTACTTTACATAAATCAGAAGGATGAATGATATCTTTTATTTTATCTATTTCTTCATCAAGTGTAGAATTATACGGTGTTGTTAATTCTAAGAAAACAGAATCGGTATCTGTAAAGTGTAATTTATAGTTTTTGCCATAAGCAGGTGCTAAATAATCATATATAAATCTATACATAAATAGTTTAGCTAATTCTAATATAGTGAATCCTATAAAATTAAACTTATCATGTTTTACGCTGATTCGACGTAAATGTACAGCACATAGTTCATCACTAAATCTAGTAGTTCTTTTATATGTAGGTTTCCTTGTTAAATTTTGAAACCTATCTTTATCATAAACTATTTCAATATTTTGTCTATTTCGCACATTTTCTAAAGTCTTACCATAAAATGCATTATTCATTAATTTGAAGAACACGTTTCCAAAATCATCTTTATTTCTTTTAGCTATTTTACGTTTTTCAATATTGAACTCTATATAATCTTTTAACCACCTAGATTTTCTATACACTAGTTTCCGGTGAATTTTTGTGAGAATCATTCCATGATCTAAATACCAATCTAGCATTCTTCCTTCAACAACATACTTTCCTTTATTGCTTTGTGTTAACATAAGTTTTTTTGTTGGTCTGTATTTCTTAGGAATTAAAGATTTTTGATAATCTGAAAAATCTTCTATATTGGGAATTTTGTTTTCGGGACAGAAAGGAAAATATTTTGTTTTATCTTTTATTTCATCAGGATATACTAAATCAACTTCATATATATAACCATGATTATAATTTCCATCATATGTTTTTTGATAATCAAGAATATTACACCATGACATTTCACCTGTTGGTAATTCTTGTATCGTGCAAGAAGAATATAAGCTATTAAAATCATAATATAACAAATAGTTTTCTCTCATGAATTCATCAATTGCATTTTCACGTTCTACTCCTTCTCGTTTCGTTCGAAAAATTTCTAATATTTTTTCTTTTTCTTCTGGAGATAAAGGTTTCATTATTCCATAATCATCAGGATTTACTTTTTTATTGTAACACTGTACATAACGATTACCTAAAACTGATGAAACTCCACCTCTAATTCCAGATTCAAAAAATAATAATTTATCATATGTATTTTCTTTATAATGTTTAAGTTTAACATTTGTATGTTTTAATCCTGCTAACCATGTTAAACCTGGTGTAGAATAACAATAACATGGATCTATTCCGTAATATTCTAAACACATGTCACGAAAGTTTTCGAAAAGATCAGCTAGTATTAATACATCTATCTGAAGATATTTCATTGTATAATCATACATTGTTTTACAATTTAACTCTCTCCAATTTTTTTCAGCTTCTGCATAGTCTTCTTCAGATAATTGTGACTGTTTTAATGTTGATGTAAATTTATTTATTGGAGGAAGTTGTTTTTCTTCCATAATTTTATTCACAGAATTAAAATCAGTCTTCGACTGTGAACCACAGGTTTTATCTCCAGTTATATCAGTCTTCGACTGTGAACCACAGGTTAAATATTCATACGGAAATATGCCTTTTAAAGGTTTTAAATTATATTTATTTAATATTCTACATTGTTCAGATTTCAAAGTTTTTCCCATAACATCTAATGAATAAGGAGTAAAAAATCTAAATGCATCTAAAATTCTAATACAACCTAATTGCATTGAAAAATATTCTTCTTCTGTTTTACATAGTACATTTATTTGTTGTTGTTGTAATTTTTCAGATGAAAATAAATCTTTCATTACTAGATGAAAATCATATTTAGAACCATTGTAGAAATATAAAGGAACAAAGTTATATTTAAATTTATTAGCATTAAGATTACAAGAATTATGTGCTGCACCTCTATATAATCCATTTAGATGATCATGATCTTTTACCTTATCAAGATATCTACCTCTGCCATTTTTATAATTTTTTGTAAATTCTTTTCCACAGTAATAACATTTTGTTTCATTAATAAAATTTAATTTTTCTTTTTCTGTTAATGGCATCATTGGAATATTTGTTTCAAGCAATTGTGAAAAACGTCCTTGTAATTCTTCTACTTTCTTTGTAAACATTTCTGAACTATCTTCACCATAGTATTGATAATATTCTGATTTGAATAATTCAGGATAATTTGAATGAATGTACATTCCCCAACATAATGGTTTTTGTTCAAATAAATATTTTTCTTTACTTTGTTCAGCTGCACTTTTTTCATAATTATCATTTTCAGAATTCCATTTTTCCATGGAAAATTTTCATCACTACCCATAGGCCCTGCGCATTGTAAAACTATCGAATTTAATTATGCTTTGCAGAGCATCCATTTTTCTATTTTGGATTCTAGGACTTCAATTAAGTCTAGGAAATGTCATTTTGCTATATATTGAATGGAAAACTGTCACACAACCCCCAGAGGCGTTAAAGAGTGTTAAAACCTATCAGAAGGAATAGGAAGAAATGCGGTTTTTTCCCATTTCCACGTACCGGTGAGGTCAATAGCCGTTCGTTTTACAGCAAAAGATTCTTCAAGTATCTTGTGATAAGCTCCTAGTCGCAAACCGTGTTGCATCTCACTCTATCGCTGTCACTAACCGATTATGTAAACTTATTAATATATACCCATATATCTTTTTAAGAGAGAGCGAGTGAGGGACGGGGAGAGGGAGAGAGAATTCTCTATCAACTCCTTGACATCGACAATTAAGCAATTACTATGGCTTTCCTATTGTCATTTGACGCTTATAGATTTTGGAAGACAGTGCCGAATCGAGGAACTGTCAGTTTAGGATTGTAATCTCACACGCTGTGAGAAGGGCGATCACGTTGGACGCAAAGTGAACAAGATGAACTTTTGAAAGAAGTTCTATTGTGTAGGATATACTATGGACTTCATTGCAATTTTCATATAGACATATCCGCTTTTTCTGATAAATTTTGCTTCATCTTCATTTCACTTTGTAATGTCAACATTACTTGAAAATACAGTGGACATTTAATTGAACTTTGAAACTTCATCGAAATTAATTGAGAAGCATCACGTCATTGATTTGAATACCTTCGTGACAATGTTGGCTCGTGTAAATATGAATCCATTGCGTAGCGAATGCCCATGGACTGAGAGCACACTACGCCACTGAATACACAAGATGATACTCCAAATCTAGCATCCCTGGGATATCAGCTACTAAATCTTCTAAAAATATTCATATCTCATCTAAATGTCACCTCCTTCATTCAAAATTATTAGAGTGCATATTTACGACAATCAATCATGGGTTGCATGTCTATTCTACATGTATCTACGATGCAATGTGTACAGACGCTATCGTCATAAATCAGAACGCAATGGACTCCTGGAGGCACTTTGTCACCAGTTGGGTCACACCCAAAAGAAAACGATCTCGCAGATGAACAGTATTTTAGTTGACATGAAATTACACACTGAAAATGTTGTAACACAACGATTACACACATTTCACCTCTAAATTCGCTTGCTGCTGACCAAGCGGCCATCTCCTCTCCATTGAAAAACGCAGAAATTTCTTTCATCACATCGACCAATTCGAGGATATAATTCATGCGGAAGCTGTTGAAATAGAGCAGATATGTAGTAGGCAGAGTGACGACCTCAAAATTGGAGAAAACAGTTTTTCATACAAACAGATTCAGTCCTTTAGAGACATTTTGTTCCTGAGGTACAAGAAAATATTTGTTTATTTTTCTGCGATTTATTCCTGTGCTTACATACAATCTATGCGATACTAGAGATTTGATGTTTTGAGTAGTGTATAGGACTCTTGAAGCACCTAGCATACAAATGAAATTAAGTTGATTGCCAAGGAAACTCTATAGGAAGAATATAATTTGTAAGTGATCACTCAAAAAACCGCAAATTATTCAGCCTCTCAGATCAATGTTTGTATAGCCTGTTGCACGGAGCTATAGACGATAAGCAATTAAGACAAGATCAGTTATTATCGGATATGATGATGATAAGATATAAGGAAATATGTCATATCTATAGTTTTCTAAGATATCCATAATTGAAGTAAGTAAGTAATGCTATATTCCCACAAGACCAAAATTTCGATCAGAAGGGTGATTTGCGACAGAATGTATATCAAAATTGCCCATTATCAGTTTTATAAATCTCAAGCTGCGTAGTTCTTCAAGAGTCAGAGATTGCATCCGAACTCCCATAGCAGCGGAGTGGAATTTTTCAACTCCGATACCAATGTACTGACATAACTGAAGAAGCACACAGCGAATGAGTTTCAATACAACATTCAACTAAAACATTAATTCAATATATCAAGCGATCTCTTTCAACTTCTCCTAATCACGGTTTGCCGGAACAAGCTGACCAGCTTTTCTTCTCCAGGTGAAAACCAGCGAAGTCCCGGCAAGACCATCTACCTAGACCCTATGACATCAAACTAGGTCATTACTATGTATTTCACATTGCAGGTCGTGATATCACATTGGTAAAGTTCTGCTGTGATGCAAACATTGTCCCAAACGCCCTGGTCATCACTACGGACCACATGGACCACCTAGGCCATATGACATCAAACTAGGTCATTACTATGTATTTCACATTGCAGGTCGTGATATCACATTGGAAAAGTTCTGCTGTGATGCAAACATTGTCCTCAACGCCCTGGTCATCACTACGGACCACATGGACCACCTAGGCCCTATGACATCAAACTAGGTCATTACTATGTATTTCACATTGCAGGTCGTGATATCACATCGGAAAAGTTCTGCTGTGATGCAAACATTGTCCTCAACGCCCTGGTCATCACTACGGACCACATGGACCACCTAGGCCCTATGACATCAAACTAGGTCATTACTATGTATTTCACATGGCAGGTCGTGATATCACATTGGAAAAGTTCTGCTGCGATGCAAACATCTGTCCTGTGATAGTGCGATGTCATTGTGCTCCTTTTTTGAAGATTCAGCGAAATTAATGCACAAATCAACCAAACATTTTTTCATTTGCTATTACCGTAATACGCATTGAATTGCTACAGTAACACTGATTAATATAAGTCATGAATTTACTCTCGCTATTGAAAAATTGATTAATAAAGTATGTAATTTCTGATTAATTCCCATTGTACGCTATGAATGCATGGAAAAGGATAATTGCTATAAAAAAATCTTTAAGTTGCACAAGTTAAATCGAGGGCTGATGTGATGCTGCAGGTTGAGGATGTCAATTGAATTTCATTCCCACTGTTACATGCCATTTCAATTACTTCTAAAAGAGTCTTTAGACAACTAGTTTTACTACAATCTATATGTTATCTTAGAACAAGTAGCAGTATTGTAACTGGCCCGGATTTGGCAGACGGCGTCGTCCGCTTTTTCATGACACTGTTTCAAATCAGTTGAAAATGATTGCATGCATTAATTCAGATCAAATAAAACAAATACCAGTAATGATGCGCCGTACGGTTCTACATCAATTCGAGTGTGATTATATCTTGCAAATAGCGTCTTTCAACTGTAGGTAATTGATACATTGAGCAACTTAAGTCTGATTCGATAATTGTTGATGTTTCATTTGGACCTGCGAATCAGAGTTGGAAAGACATTTCGACGGTCGACATAAGTAATATGTCGAACCTTCTCCATGTCTGTGTGGTACGATGAAATTTAAGCCTACATGTGAGAAACGCACGACAGCCCTACTTCACGCATAGTTCATGTTCCTGTATAATACAGGCTTTGCATTTCCTCCTTAGGTATATTATTCAATTGCATGCATTAGGCCTACAATATGTTGTGATATACCCTTTTAGCGTAAAGTCTGATGTTCAATGAAAGATGAATTTATCAATTAGAATGAAGCGGCCCCTGATGAGCACTATAACCGACGCGTGTATAATGCGGAGATGCAGCAGGTCCGAAACATTCAAGATCGAACCGCTGACCGGACTGTATCAGTATCGACCGACAGGTAGAGATTTTATTTCTTCACCTTTTAGTAGATAAGAAATAAGAGGCACTCAAATTTTCTCTTTCTGAAACAGTAGGGATACCGCGGTCTGGCCGGTATAATATCTGATGCAAGACCGGCGACTGATGCCAATCGACCAATGCGTCATCAAAATACAGGAAATGTGACACTCAAGATAAACGCAAAAAAATGAAATAGCCGAATTACTACACGATAAATTCACAATATTTCGAGCAACGTCAGGACGATCTCAATTTCGAAAGGCCGCAGTCAATGGCCGGCATCTTTTCCTAGCCGGTCGATAATCATCAACAACAGTGAGACCTTAAATTCTTTTGATGAGATATCAACCGAATGAGATTTACATCTGAGATTGTAAATGGAATTGTTTAATTTTTCGGTCCCCTTTAAGGTGGACCACATGCTACGTCCCAAGCGTAGCGGAAATTTAGCATTCGATAAGATTGTTCTAAATGTAAGCGATGCTGCATAATGATACTTCGTGAAAGTGGAAACTGTTCAGTACTTGTCGATACATTCACCAATAATATTAGCTTCCAATTTCTCATGATAGCTTACACCAAAAATGTCCGTACGCTACAATTATGTTGCCCTGCGCCTCGATTTCAGTTTCACCATAATACTTGCGCATCATGCATTGCAACAATTATGCGATGATGATGCATCTTGAAATGAACAGGATATTTAAATTGAGTAGGTTATGCTGTCAAATACCTATTCATCTTAAAAATGGATCACATAACGTTGGGGTATTTCAAATATTTCAGATTTTGCTCTGATGGCGAAGGCATCCAGAGAAAGAATTGTGAAGATGTGAAGCCTGCCTACTCGATTCGATACACAAATCGGAACATTGAATTGGGAAATACCGACTAATAAAAAGCCAGTAAGTCAACTTTCGAATAAAATCTAAAACTTGCTGCGGTCTAAAAAAAATAACACAGAAACCCTGGTTAAGGCAAAAAAAGTAGTGCAATTAGCGCAGCAAAGCAAAAATAGCGCAATGCGCTAAAATATCGCAGCGGTGCTCCCAAGATAAGCATGTAAATTGAATTTGGTTTACAGAAGAGCAATAGCAAAATCTGGTGATAATTGTGACAATGTAAAATCAACAAGACATGAGCAGTAAAATCAACAAGACCACTTCGAGCAGAACTCGCCAAATCAATTAGCTCTTCGCTAATGGGAAGTGACGACATGCCACCGATGTTTTGAGAGTATCATTTTAGCCCTCGGATTACGTTCCGAAGATCACCTGACACTGTTCCTTTCTTTGGTTAACATACTTGCACAAACACAGAAGCCACGGTGGCATTGTGTCATTGGAAACAGAGACAAACTCAAACGAATTTCCGGTCAGGTTCAAGTGACTTGATGTCCGAATGAAGCTGACAGTTCTTCTCGTTAATTCGAATTCGAAAAAAATCGGGACGAGCGGCAACCCTGCTAACAGTAAAGCAATGAATATTACTTTCCGAAAACTTTTCCAATTACTTTTTCTTTCCTCTATATATGAAGTGCTCACTACAGCTTCAGCTTCATAACATAACTTGAAACTGCAATAACTGCAACCCTAAGTACAGGGACTGTTTTTGACTCTGCAATCTATAATATTACTACAAAGAGAACACAATTCCCTTTCCACACGTTTGTTATAGTAAATTTCTATGGTTACTCTACATGTCCGCGGACTGTTGGCTGAATAGAATTCTGTCCAAACTTCTACCGTAACGAGGACTTCATGTCAGTGGTGGTATATCACTACTTCAAGAAATAGACATGACCTGAGACGCCAAAATTTATTCAGGGTAAAAACGCTACACATCAAAGAAATTTGTATGGAACTCCTGTCTTCGTTTTAGTGACAGACCGACTAGCTGTGCATTAGCAGACTATGCTCAGGACTTTCGAATGCCATTAACAGGGTTTATAGATGGCAACATGAGATCACAATTATTCATCACGAAGGAGAACGACATGCAGTCAAACGAATTTGCTTCTCAAATAGGTATGTGATTGCCTCAAATGCATTTTGGATATTAAAACATGGCTGACGGTGTGATTTTTCAAGATGATTAGTGATTTTCAGCTTCACTTTTGGCAATCTATGCAAATAATTGATTCATTGATCAGCTGAATAGTTTGAAATTCATTACTGAATTGCAATTTTTTGATTTGCTGAATTATTTTGTTCTATTTGTTTTTTAGGTATGTTAAAAAACTTTAAAATAGGAAGTTTGGACTCCACATTCTTACTAATAAAAAGTAAGTTGAAAGAACTTCCAAACTTTCCAACACCACCTTTCTTCAATAAAGCATTTGTACTAGCGCCTGACGTTTCGTAATAATAAGCACTTGAACATGGGCCGTGGCACACCATCAATCACAAAGAGTAACAAAATATTTCTCTGCAGCTTCGGCGCTAAAATAAGCAGTATGTCAACAACCTCTCCCTGTACCCGCACACTTCTGCAGCAATGAACATTCGTCACATTTGTGAGAAATTTGATGGAGGTAACCAACACATGGATTTATGAAAAAAACGTTGTCTACCTATTTGTGAATATAGACGTTGTGTAGATGCAAAAAAATTCTACATCGATCTGAAAATTGAATTGTAATTCTAGCAAATTCTGGAAATAAATAATTGTGCGCGTGTGCATTATTTAGGCCTATCTACATAGCAGACTCAAGTCTATGATTGATGTCATCATCATCGAACCTTTTTGTCTATTCAAATTGTAATAATTCAGACATAAAATGATCATTTCAATCACCCTCAATAACCAAATGTAATTGCCCATATGAGTAATTTAAATTAATCTGGGTCATCGATGAAAATGAGTCATGAAGGATTTCAGACTACAAATAATGTCATGTCAAATTTTGATCTCATCGGAGCTAATCAATGTCGTCGAATAATGTTCTTATTACAGTTTACCTTCTACAGAGCTCCGTCCGCTGATGAGGAATTTTAATTCCAACCATCACCTTAAAAAGTAAAAAAATATCTATTTACAGTAGATCTTGAATGGGATCAATAGCCTGGGTATCTTGCTGATAACATCAAGTTATTAGAAGCAAATTGGTTGATCAAAGAAATATGCTTTGAGAGGTAGGATAGTGTACTGGAATAGTTGCGACGATTTCGATTTCAGGGCACAAAACAACTTACTGAGTGATAAAGTCAACCGCTTTTTTTGTGTGTATTTCTTTATGCCATGTATCCTTAGCGGTTACATTTGATGCTCAGATACTAAGCACATATGTTGATGCGCCTGAAAATGGAAAATGAGAGCGATATTTTAGCATATTCTCAGGCATGTTTGCACACTTCACTTATCAGTTTGGAAATACCACTAAGTTAAAATCAGCTGTAGCAACTTCAAGTAGAGTCAATTTCAAACAAGCTGCAATTGCATCTAAAGAAAAAATGGCTGAAATTAAGTTTTAAATATCAAGATGCAAAAGTGCCCGTACATCAAAGGCACCTCAGTACTTTTCTTCCTAATAGGCATAACATAGCTACAGGAAGGCTTATTCATAAGTTGAGTACAATTTTTGCACGTATTAACCTATGTAGACAATAACCTCATCGATGTACTCCTCTCGACCCCAGTTCTGAGCGATTTTCGAGTTCTTTTCCTTTTCCTGCGTTTCTCATCTCTTTCCAAAGAAAGCAACAGGCATATTCTGGGCAAATCAGTCACGATATTTCGATTGAGCGCAAAGCTGAGGTCTGATTCTCAATAAGGAAAATAACCTCGACCCTCCTACGCGAATATGCTGTAATTCGACCAAGAATTAGGGATTGGTTGTCAGTGCTTGATTATCACTGAGTGAATCCACTTCAGATAGGCAGAATAGACCACTATGAGCCATATTTTAACTAATGACTGCAAATTAAGGCCGAAATATCCATTAGGAAAAATAACCCACAACACGCGGAATTTGAAATCTTTGATAGATGTTAAAATCGATGTAACAGACAGATGGAGCTTGTAACAGCCAGCTAATAGGCAGTAAATTGAATAGAGCACATCAATTTATCTATATTTGTAGCCAACGCACTATACAGAAGCGTAGATTTGATAACCCCATTCTATGGGGTCAAGATGACTTAATTGATGGGGTCGAAATGTCAGGGGGTCGAAATGACTTGACACCCCACTATCATACACAGGAATATCACAATTCACCAAAAATGCCATATCATGCTGAAACTCGTTCTGCACAACGAGTTCTGTATGTGGAGTTCAGAGCGGCCATTGGTCCAAATGCCGGTGTTATAGTTCTCTCTCTCCCTCTGTCTCAGTTTCCTACCGGAAACTAAAACCATGGTTTAATATTCCGATAGGAAAATTAAACTCAACATTTTTAAGTGTGTTTTAGTTTCCCCCTGGTTTTCCCCTGGTGTTGCGGCTTCTAGTTTCCTAATAGGAAAATAAAACCTGGTATCATTTTCCTACTAGGAAGCTAAAACCATGGTTTTATTTTCCGATCGGAAACTAAAACCTAGGGAAATTAAATCCCGTAACACCGGTAAGAGATAGATTTCTAGCTGAAAGCAATCAGGAGTGCTGCCAACACCACCGCAACGAAGTCAGGAAGCTATGGAACATGAAGTCTAGTTAATCACATGTAGCAGTTACATTATTGTTGATGAATAATGGTGCTATACTGCCTCTGATTGACCGATTTTCTTTATTTTTGTTTTGCTTGATAGCTTTTGGCTTGTAGAACAACATATTACATAACAAAGGAAACAAATGTAATTTTATAAGAGTGAGGTATGATTTTGTATAACAATGCTAAATGAAAATAAAATTATCTACTACTTTTTTATCTATAACAGGAAAACAACTCAATATTCATGCTTGAAATTTCCAACAATGATATTAGTAAGCACAACTGACATATCTTCCAAATTTCAGAGAAATTCGTTCAAGTTTGGCGGAGTTAGACAAAGTTGAAGTTAAGGCGATGTTCAAGGGTGATCCATTTTTTATGAAACAATCTGTACATTCTCATACGATGATGAAAATCATCCTAGCAGCCATTTATAATGCACATACAGATACTTAAACAAATCAATCAAACTACCCTGGATGAATTAAAGAGCAAGGTTTCGATGTCTCCTTAGTCAATGAATACATGCAATCATTTAAACACGAAATGAATAAATATTATAATCAATTTATCATTCAATCCAATTAATCTTTTATATTTCAGAGATGAAGCAAAAAATGTTGCGCACGAATCTCCAACAGCGTCAATCGTCATCATGCAGTGATCGAACTAGATAATAAAAGGAATAGCCTTCTAGACGCTTTATCTTTCGTTTTCAGCACGATGTAAATATATGGCCCATTGTACATGCGTTGGCATTCTGAGTTCATTGTGGAGTTGCACTTTAACCATACACTTTAACGAGGAAGTTATGAACCACGAAGGAATTGCAGACCAAAATACATTTCACTTGGAGTGGAACAGGATGAAGACAGCTTGGTGCTGAAAAAGAGAGTGGTCGCAGCAAAGGCTGGGCAGGCATAAGAGAAACCTGATGGTGGAATTCGGAAGTGGAAAGCGCTGACAAAGAAAAGAAGTCGCGTTTCAAGCAATGGCAGCAAAGCAAGTGTGAGGCAACTAAAGCTCTCTATAAAAATGTAAAGAGATAAAGTATCACTATCAAATGAGACCGATGAACTGCAATAAAAATTATTATTGATGAAGTTGAGGATAGTTGATGCAAAAAACGTCAAATTGACATAGGGCATATGCATCAAGCATTCAAATATGACATATGCATATCAAACATGCTCACTTATGTCCAATCTTTAATAACGCATGTAAGTTTATAGCAACGATCACAATTGGCATAAAGCATCTGCACTTACATGTAATTATGCCATGCTTCTCTGGAATTTATTTTGTAATATACAAGTATTAAGGTCATTATCATTGTATATCATGTCATTTGCCTGAAATTGAAGGCGTTTTACAATTAACTACTCAGCTACTAATGCTGTCATTCATTATTTTTGTGGCTGTAACAATTTGCAATGCCTATCACGAGCAACGCAGTTCGTTCAGGGGAAGTGAAATTAATTTGAACATGTCCCGCACAAGCTATATTACAGATCAGGCCACATCGAGCCAAAATCCTCTGACAGTGCCCCATCGAAAAAATGGGACTACATACATTTAAATTATATAGGCGAAAAATGGACCTAAACATACAAAATAATTACAATTTTGAACATGCATATAGTCAGTCTTTTGATATCAAAATTGCCATACTTTTGCGAGAGGATTTTTTCAAATGATTGTCGTCAATTGCTAGCAGGCTAGACGACCAATGATGTGACTTTGTATCGAAGTTGGCTTTTAGGATCATACTTTTAAAAAAATTTCCTGAAAAACGTGCAAACATATTAATGACTCAGTCAGATTTTTATATGTATAGCATCTGAATGAAATCAGATTGCTCTACTGGTACTGAAGTAATTAAACTCTAAGTGATAAGTTGCACATAAAATTCAACTTTCCAAAATTTGCCGAAGTGCTTTCGAATTGTTCCTCACCTTCATTTTTCGCCTCTATACTGTACCGCGCAACCGCGAAAAAATTTTAAATACTGATAGCACGAATCGTCAAACTCGATCACATGCACATAGAATTCCTGTGATACAGCAAATAAGAGCTTCATCTGTAATATTTCAGTTTTAAACTACTAAATATTGGAAAATCATTCCCTTATGGTTACTCATGGTTACTTATTTCCTGTAAAATTATCAGTGAATTTACATCATAGCCTCATGGCGCCTCTTTCAGAGCTGTGTCGGCTAGTGACAATCCAAGCGACAGCAACAAGCGACTTGCACTGAATCCTTACTTGTCTTTCGCCATTGAACAATGACTAATTGCATTTCCAGTCGCCCAGTGATAGACTTATAGGCTAACGGATTATTCACTTCGACCACAATTGAGCTACAAGCTTGCTCTATGACTACAAAAGCATAAGAACCCAAAAAGAACCCGAGTCATTGAGTGGGTCACCGAATGGTGCCTTTGAACCAGTTTCATCACTGATATACACACCATCATGCTATAACTTTTTACTTTTTCACCGATATTCCTAGACATTCCAAACGTGAAGAATGATTTTAGAAGTGTTTATTATAATCGCAGCTCCATCGCTGAAATTCATCCCCGGAGATATTATTTCAAAAGAGAACCGAAGCCTCTTGTATTGACGAACTAGGCTTCGAGGATTGCTGCAATCATCATGCCTGATTGTTCGAATCTCTGTCTTAGTAGCCATGTATCTCAGGGTTGTTTCGAGGCACAAATCGAATTTCTCTGGTCGACCCGGCTTGCGAAGTTGTCGTGGAGATGTTCTTAGAATCTAATGATCTAGTTGTCATGGTCGTAGAAATCGATCACAGTATCTGATGCATGCAAAAAGAGTCTGACATGTGGATTGGATTTCCAAAAATTTGATGGAATCATGACAATTTGAACACTCAGGTATTCATGAATTAGATAAGTGCAAGCGATAGTTGCATTGGCATCCACTGCCAGCTCATCTATATGTAGTTCTATATCATTCATGTGCAATCAAAAGTCCGAGATCAATGTGTCTGGCTGAAGATTAGGCGGGCTGAGCTTTCCCTAGTCCCCTTTTCACGCGTGCCTGTAGGATGCAAAGCAGGACCAAGAAAGGTGAAGCAAGACAAACAAACAAATCAAGACGCACACTTATTTCATTGAGGGATTTGGAGTCAGAAATTTTTGAGCAACTAGACACGACAACAAAAATGGAAGATTGCTGTACCAGATAGCCGGTGTAATAGATGCGAGACCAAATATTTGCCGACTCAACCTATGCAGTAGCCATAGCCATTCCACCAACATCTGCTTATTCATTGCTCATTGTTCATCTGCTGTATATACACAGTGCCCTACACATAGCACTCCCTTCTATTCTTTAGCTATCTATTTAGGGTTGTTCCTAACTAAGCAAGCAATCATAAGCTCCGCTCCGTTCATCAGTTTCCAACCGATTCCACTGATCTAACCTCCTGCAATAAGACTAAACATTCATTGCAATGAAATAAAAGCTACTTACTTTCTCTGCTGCCTTGAAACATGCCGTGTGCGTAGATATAGGCCGATAGCTTCGTTAATAGCGGCAAACCACGGGTGTGGATAAAATCCGAACAACAATATAGAAACTGCGAAATTTTAAAACTAATCTAATAGTTAAACAAAAGACAATCACAGTCAAATTCTCATCAATTTAAAGCAGCTACTTCTTATGAAAAAAAATATCACCAAATTTTATCAATTTGGTAAAATAAGAAAAAAATTTCTTGTTTGACTACTTAAAATTACAACAGTTATACAATTTTTCATGGAATATGAATTTAAACTCAATATATTCCTAGAAATGTTCAATAACGATTTCTGTGATAAACCAGTGGTCTCAGTTCTTGATCTCAACTACAATGGCGCATTTGACGAACAATAGTCTTTACATTACTTAAAAGAAATAAAATATCTGCTATCCCGGCCATTGACACTGCTCCACGCTATATAACAGGCAATCGCAACAAGAATAGTATTACGCGTTAAAAATATAAAGAGGGCATCTTATACAAAATATGACTCCAAAAGTATCATTCACTGAATTCCTGCAATATCTAAGTAACATCTGCAAAGAAAATGGAGTAAGAGCCGTAATAATTGCTTGTAAATAAGAGTTACATGATTGTTTTATATCAGAGCGTTATTGTGATTACGCGCTTGTACTTAGCATGTCAAATGTTTCCCATGTCAGTGCTCAACTCTTGCTTTTTCAAAATATTGAGGAACCCGTTCAATGATCCCTCAATAACGCCGGAATGAAGTGATTTCCAGCTAAAATATAGACTCAAGTCCACTTATTTGGGTCCGAAATACTCGAAAATGCATTCATTCCCCTACGAACAACTGCTTCATCCCTGACAATTGATCCCAACAATACCCTAGTCCTATTATTTGGCTCCGAACAACTCGAATATGCAGTCATTCCCCTCCGAACAACTCCTTCATTCCTGACAAATGATCCGAACAAGACTCTATTCCACTTATTTGACTCCGAACAACTCGGAAATGCAATCCTTCTGCTCCGAACAACTCCTTCGGCCCTGAAAAATGACCCGAACAACACTCTAGTCCGCTTGTTTGGCTCCGAACAACTCGAAGATGCAATCACTCACCTCCGAACAACTCCTTCAACCCCTGAAAAATGATCCGAACAATAGTCTAGTCCATTCAATTGCCTCCGAACAACTCGAAGAAGCAATCTTACTGCTCCGAACAACTCCTTCAACACTGAAAAGTGACCCGAACAACACTCCAGTCCACTCAATTGACTCCGAACAACTCGAAGATGCAATCACTAACCTCCGAAAACTTCTTCAACACTGAAAAGTGATCCGAACAACACTCTAGTCCACTCAATTGCCTCCGAACAACTCGAAGATGCAATCTTACTGCTCCGAACAACTCCTTCAACACTGAAAAATGATCCGAACAACACTCTAGTCCACTCAATTGCCTCCGAACAACTCGAAGAAGCAATCTTACTGCTCCGAACAACTCCTTCAACCCTGAAAAATGATCCGAACAACACTCTAGTCCAATCAATTGCCTCCGAACAACTCGAAGATGCAATCATTCCCCTCCGAACAACTCCTTCAACACTGACAAATGATCCGAACAACACTCTAGTTCTATTATTTGGCTCCGAACAACTCGAAGAGTGTGTTATGCATGCAACCGTAGGTACTGATATTGAATGCATTTTTGAAGCGATTATTATGCAATATCAGGCTTTTACCAGGCGTCACAAAGGTTGCAGGACTTGCATTTCGATTTGAAAATCACATACCAGGTAGCGACAACGTATTTTGTGTGTACGATAACCAGATCTACTTATCTTTATAATTTATGTCTGCATGTGAGAAGAAAACCTATTATTAAGTCATGGACATTTAGGCACATGTCTATTTGATTTCATAAGTTGTATTGTACAGTGCATCGTTCAAGATACTTGTTTAAGAATACAAACAACGCATAGCATTGTTCAGCCTATGCTAGCCTAAGCATGCTATCAGTAAATGCACCAAGCTTGCTGATCCCAGGATCGCAAAAAATCACAGTCTAGAAAGTATGTGTAAAAAACATGTACAGAATATTTATTACTAAAATGATGAAGATGTTATTTGTCTATTTAATGTGTTAGTAATGGGCAAAAGACCGTTCCAGGACACCATAAAATTCAAAAAATAGTATCTTTAAAAACGACATAAATTCATGAATTTGAACCCTTTTTCAGGTTTTTAAGACCTAAATAAATGAATTTAGTCCATTCAAAAAGTACCATTTTTCAGAAAATGGTACTTTTTAAAAACGACATAAATTCATGAATTTGAACCCTTTTCAGGTTATGAAGACCTAAATTCATAAATTTGGGTGTTTTTAAAAATACCCAATTTTTCAAATTTTTCAAAATCTCAAAATTTGTGAATTACAATTCTCTCGCTTTAATCATGACCGTTCCAGGACACCGAAAAAATCAGAAAAGTTAAGAATCTCAAAATTTGAGAATTACAATTTTTACTCCCAAAATCATGACCGTTCCAGGACACCGAAAATCATAAAAGTTAAGAATCTCAAATTTGAGAAATACAATTTTTACCCCCCTTAAAATCATGACCGTTCCAGGACACCGAAAAAATCATAAAGTTAGTATTTTTAAAAACGTCTTTTAAATCCGTTTTTCAGGTTTTTAAAATATATCATGTGACTAATAATATTTCTTTAACAGGTAGCGGTTAATGCAAAATGAAAACACATTCTTTTTTCTTTTTGAAATATTTTATTCTGATGTATGTACAAGTAGTTTAGATTACAAAGTAAATATATGAGAACTAGAAAAATGTTACATTCATAAACTGGGAATGGCATTCCCATTTTTCTATTGTTTCATAAAATGATTGTCAATACACGACACTACGTCAAATAATATGCTAGAAGTCACACACTATAAGAAAAAATAAAGAAATGTTACATTTATAAGCTGCGAATGCTCATTCCCATTCTCTTATTCCGTCTCACAAAATAAAATGTTAATGCATGCTACTCACATAATATAGCAAAGTCTTACAATATAAGAAAAAGCAACCACTGTTTCATTTATAAGCTGCGAATAGCATTCCCATTTTTCTATTCTGTTACATAAAATGATTGTCAATACATACTACTCATTTTGTGTTTGGCGCTCCTGTATATGTTGTGTCTCTAATTGCTGCGTTAGTCCAGTTGTCATATCAGATGTTTGATTGGATTCTTGGGAAGAAAATATCCCTGAGCTAATTTGAAGCAACTGTTCCTCTTTTTCAAATTCAAAATAATCTTCAAAATACTTAAAGTTTTTGAAAACAAAGAATATACTTAAAGTACATGTTTGAAGCTTTGTGTTAGCTTGAGAAAGGCGATATAATTTTATCAAAAACGTTACATACCTTCTTGAGAATTTAATGTTATATTCACTCTCCAACTTTTGAGTAAAGGCTACCATTGATAAATGTTCCATTGATTTTAATTTAGATATCACAAATCCTTGGCAAATAGCAATTGATAAGGAAGAATTATTGTGTACTTTTTCTTGAAAAATTAGAGAATGTAGGGTTGTAACGCAGTTTTGGATAGTGCATGTCGCCTGTGCACTCACGTCGAGCTGTCGTTGGATTAGTTGTCCTGATGAAAATGAGTTTCTTATTTCAGAAAAAATCTCATTTTTCTTGTCTTCTTTTTCTGGTTTTATCTTCTTTTGAAAATAGAATTCATGATTTACAATAAGAGGTTTGAAAAAATCTTTCTTCTCATCTTTGATGAGTGGAAGTACTTGATCACAAAATTTGAGGAATTCGCGATGAATAGAAGCACTCATTTTTATCACAGCTTCGATGTTTAGGTCACGGATAAATTGTAAAAAGTCACAGTCTCGTAGAACGCTCACAGAAGGAATGCACGCAGTAAGAATGATATTGTAATACGTGGAATAATGGCAGCAGCTGTTTCTGAGAGAGAGAGAGAGAATCTTTATGACCTTTGCCCCCAGCGAAGCGTCTAAAGTATACCCGCATTTATGGCGCTATTGTCTGCCACAAGCCGCAGCTGCTATCACTTCAATGTTCAACGTCAAAAGCAAGTCAAGCGAAACAAACTAAGATTAGCGACTTCTTCTGCAAAAACTAATTAAAAATGTGCATTAAGATGCATGTCTTCCCAAAAAAGGATATTTTTCGTGGAATGAAGAGTAGTTTTTTATCCTCATAACATGTACGATTGCATCGGTATTGGGCAGTAGAGGTATACTGGAGTATACAAAAAATTCAATTGCTTATCTACGATTCATACTGGCAAATAATTCCTTTGTTCTCTCTCCCTCTTCGTCTCATCCTCTCCCAGAGCTTTTGGTCTGACTGAGTTCTTAGAAATATACGGCAAACAAACAACTGCGTATTTCCATTTAAATCAAAATTCAGAAGATTGTATTCAAAATATTTATTCAAAATATTTCTTTAAAAATGGAAGAAACAAAAATGGAAGAAACCGCAAGAATATATCCTTCGTTATCATGTGAACGTAGTTCTACTTTAATGGACATTGAAAAAATGAATAAAGAAAAACACAAAGATAGAGTTAGGTATATGAAAGATAAGGAATCTCAATTATTATTAAGATTAGAGCATTATAAAAAATTAAGAAAGAGATGGACTAATGTTAAGAATGTAACACAAGAAATTGGCATATTCTTAACAATAAGTTTAGGCGCTCTCACTATTGTTATATCTTCAGGTGTTTTAGTAATTCCAGTAGTTGCTACAGCTTTAACAGGTACGGGTGTTTTTGCAACTTCACTTGTTACAATGTTAGATAAATCTTTAATAACTAAGAAACGAAAATCAATAAAAACTAAGCATTTACATATTAAAGAAGTATATGATAAACTACATTACTACTTTCAAAGAGTATGTGATGATAATGTTATTACGTTAGATGAGATTGAAAAATTTGATCAAATAGTTAATAAAGCTAATAAAACGCCATTTCATTTAAAGTCCGAAAAAGTTGATGATAAGAATAAACAGGATGGCAAAATTTCTAGTGATGGCAAAATTTCTAATGAAGAAAATGACAAAATTTTTTTAGAAGAGCTAAAAACTTTAAGCGAAAATTTAAGAAAAACTTTATTAAACAAAACTTAAAGCGAAAAGATGACAGACAACAAAGCAATAAAAAAATAATTTGTTCAGTAAAATGTTTTTGTTGTATTCCAATGTTACCACAAATTCAAATATTATATTTTAAAAATGGATAAAATTAAAACTGATAATTTTAAAAGAATAAAACAATTAGAAGAGTTAATAAAACAAAGAAATATTATGAAAGAAAATCATCTTCAACATAGAATGATAAAAGCTGGTATTCAATCTGATATGTTTGAAAAAATGCAGCAAACCGAGCAAGTAAAAAACTGATTTTGAAAAAACTATGGAACCATTTAAAACTCTTGAAAAATAAAGTACAAATAATGATAAACAAATTGATATAACAGATCCAGAGCACAAAACTATATTAGATGACTATGGATTACTAGAATCAAACATTAATAAGAAATTACCAAAATCTATGCAATTTGAACATTCTATTTCATTTATAGATGGAAAAACAATACCTAGATTTTATCTCGGACAAAAAGAAATATTTCCACAACCTTTTCGAGGTATAATTTTTTCACCAGATAAATCTCCTTTTAATTTAGATAGAAAATTTTGTTGATCTTTTAAGAGGAGCAGATTTAAATAATTATGCGTTAGAAGATCTCATAAAATATAAAGCTATGTTAGATAGAGTTGGTGCAGTAAAATCTCTTAGACGTTATAAACAATTAGAAAATTTATTATCAACGGGAGTTAAAGTAGGAAAAGGTTTATCTGAGAAACAGAAAACAGAAATAACTGTATTCTTACCAGATGATTCACAAGAATTACTAAATAGATTAAATATTTTAATATCTGCAATAAAAGAAGGACATAATTCTAGTTTCAATGAAATTCATGCTATATTGAAAAGACTGTTAGAAAAGAAGATTCTAAATGAAGAGGATTATAAAAGTGTAGCTGAAATATGTTGTTTCTATTTTTTATCTATGATTTTTATTCATGATTTTTATCTATGATTTTTATCTATGATTTTTATCTATGATTTTTATCTATGATTTTTATCTACGATTTTTATAAAAAAATATTTATTCAAAATTTTAACTAAAAAATGTGTTCAGCAGATTTAGACAAAATTAATAATCATTTAGAAAATTTGACAGAGATTTTGGGTTCATCAAAATTTAGTACAACGTTAAAAATTATAACAACTACTTCATCACACACTTGTAATTTAGAACCCATTCTACATTTGGAACAAAATAAAAATTATCAAATTGCCTTGACTAGTTTCTCCACATTTAACACTATTCAAAACGTTATCAAAGATGTGAATGATCAATTTAGATATTCTACTGATAAAGGCAAAACATGGAAAATATTAACTTTTCTTCCTGGTTCTTACGAAGTTGAATCAATATCAAATGAAATTAAGAGACATTTAGGTATACCATTTAAAGATAAGAAACAATTACATTTTGCAGTTGAACCGGCAGTCAATAAATTTTCTCTTACTTTAGACGAAAATCATCAAGTTGATTTTAATCATGATAGATCATTGTCAAAGCTATTAGGATTTAATAAACAAACCTATAGTCAAGGTTATCATTTAGGTGAGAAGATTCCAAAAATAACTGAAATAAATTCAATTGTTGTACATTGTGACATTATTGAAGGAGGATATATAAATGGTAAATTGTCAAATTTAATATTCAGTTTTCCAGCTTTTACTGTACCCATTGGTTATAGATTAAATGTAATTCCACAAACATTAATATATTTTCCTATTACAAGAAAACTATTAACAACATTGGCATTAGAATCACTGATGAGAAAGGACAAGAAATAAATTTTGGAGGTGAAGAGATTATGATAGATCTTTTGGTTCGGGAGGTATAAACTCCCACGCGAAGCTAGAGAAGTTTAATTTTCTTCTTCTTCTTTAAAAATAAAAATAAAATAAAAATAAATTTTTTTATTAAAAAATGAGTGAAGTACCCCCATTAAATAAAAAGAAACTTAAATTTAATCATCATCCAAATTTATCTAATAAAGTTTTGTCAGTTATTTGCGGAAGATCAGGTTGTGGAAAAACGTATCTATTATTTAAAATTTTAACGACTCCAAATTTTTTGGATTATAACAATCTTATAATTTGTACAACAACAGCAGAACAACCCGTCTATCAATTTTTAAAATATGGATTTGAAAATAATCTTAAAAAAACAGCAATTGCTTCATTATTCAAAGAATATGAAAAATCTGAAGATGAAGAAGAAATAAGTTCGTGGTGTGAAGAAGCAGCAAAAAATAGTCAGTTAGTAGAATCCAATAAAAATAAGCATATAAAGATACAATTAATAGATGATAGTGGTAATATGCAAGATCCTAGTAAACTAGATAAAACAATGAAACATTGTGTAATTTTTGGTGATTGTGTTTGTGATAGAAATCAGTCATTTCAGAGAAATTATTTCACAAGAGGTAGACATAATAACTGTAGTGTATTTTATTTAACACAAAGTATGTATTCATTAGACGGAAGTGTTATTAGAAAGAATGCAAATATATTTATACTATTTGAAATAAATGCAAGAAACTTAAGTGATTTGTTAAGAGATTTATGCGTAAGAAATAAAGATGAATTTAAACAATCGTGTAACAATGCTTGGTCAAAAGATTATGGCTTCATTACAATTAATATTGATAAAAAAATTCATGATAGAGTTATAGAACATTTGTTCTCTGACTAGGCTTCGCCTCGAGGGGCTTCGCCCCGACTGAAAGTCGATAGAACATAATAGTCGATAAAGTCGATAGTGTTATAATATTTTATTATTTTATATTTTATGTATATATCAAATTTGTCTATCTTGGAAATTAGAAAATTAAAAAGGTGAAGTAGTTATTCCATCAGGTAAAATTTTCTTTTATCATCAAATGGATCTAATGCTAATTTATGTTCTTCTTTTAAATACATTTTATGTTTTTTTGAATTAAGTCTATAATTACATGCTGTTTTTATTTCATTATCAAATAATACATTTTTATAATCTTGAAATGTTATTTGATTAGCCTTTGATGCCTTTGAAATTCCTTTTAATGTTTTATGTGTTTTAATATTATTAGTTGTGTTATAACAATAACATTTAGATTTTAAAAATATAGCTTCTGTTATGAAATCTTCATTTCCTTCTAATTCATCTTTTACTTTACATAAATCAGAAGGATGAATGATATCTTTTATTTTATTAATTTCTTCATCAAGTTTAGAATTATACGGTATTATTAATTCTAAGAAAACAGAATCGGTATCTGTAAAGTGTAATTTATAGTTTTTGCCATAAGCAGGTGCTAAATAATCATATATAAATCTATACATAAATAGTTTAGCTAATTATAATATAGTGAATCCTATAAAATTAAACTTATCATGTTTTACGCTGATTCGACGTAAATGTACAGCACATAGTTCATCACTAAATCTAGTAGTTCTTTTATATGTAGGTTTCCTTGTTAAATTTTGAAACCTATCTTTATCATAAACTATTTCAATATTTTGTCTATTACGCACATTTTCTAAAGTCTTACCATAAAATGCATTATTCATTAATTTGAAGAACACGTTTCCAAAATCATCTTTATTTCTTTTAGCTATTTTACGTTTTTCAATATTGAACTCTATATAATCTTTTAACCACCTAGATTTTCTATACACTAGTTTCCGGTGAATTTTTGTGAGAATCATTCCATGATCTAAATACCAATCTAGCATTCTTCCTTCAACAACATACTTTCCTTTATTGCTTTGTGTTAACATAAGTTTTTTTGTTGGTCTGTATTTCTTAGGAATTAAAGATTTTTGATAATCTGAAAAATCTTCTATATTGGGAATTTTGTTTTCGGGACAGAAAGGAAAATATTTTGTTTTATCTTTTATTTCATCAGGATATACTAAATCAACTTCATATATATAACCATGATTATAATTTCCATCATATGTTTTTTGATAATCAAGAATATTACACCATGACATTTCACCTGTTGGTAATTCTTGTATCGTGCAAGAAGAATATAAGCTATTAAAATCATAATATAACAAATAGTTTTCTCTCATGAATTCATCAATTGCATTTTCACGTTCTACTCCTTCTCGTTTCGTTCGAAAAATTTCTAATATTTTTTCTTTTTCTTCTGGAGATAAAGGTTTCATTATTCCTTAATCATCAGGATTTACTTTTTTATTGTAACACTGTACATAACGATTACCTAAAACTGATGAAACTCCACCTCTAATTCCAGATTCAAAAAATAATAATTTATCATATGTATTTTCTTTATAATGTTTAAGTTTAACATTTGTATGTTTTAATCCTGCTAACCATGTTAAACCTGGTGTAGAATAACAATAACATGGATCTATTCCGTAATATTCTAAACACATGTCACGAAAGTTTTCGAAAAGATCAGCTAGTATTAATACATCTATCTGAAGATATTTCATTGTATAATCATACATTGTTTTACAATTTAACTCTCTCTAATTCTTTTCAGCTTCTGCATAATCTTCTTCAGATAATTGTGATTGTTTTAATGTTGATTTAAATTTATTTATTGGAGGAAGTTGTTTTTCTTCCATAATTTTATTCACAGAATTAAAATCAGTCTTCGACTGTGAACCACAGGTTAAATATTCATACGGAAATATGCCTTTTAAAGGTTTTAAATTATATTTATTTAATATTTTACATTGTTCAGATTTCAAAGTTTTTCCCATAACATCTAATGAATAAGGAGTAAAAAATCTAAATGCATCTAAAATTCTAATACAACCTAATTGCATTGAAAAATATTCTTCTTCTGTTTTACATAGTACATTTATTTGTTGTTGTTGTAATTTTTCAGATGAAAATAAATCTTTCATTACTAGATGAAAATCATATTTAGAACCATTGTAGAAATATAGAGGAACAAAGTTATATTTAAATTTATTAGCATTAAGATTACAAGAATTATGTGCTGCACCTCTATATAATCCATTTAGATGATCATGATCTTTTACCTTATCAAGATATCTACCTCTGCCATTTTCATAATTTTTTGTAAATTCTTTTCCACAGTAATAACATTTTGTTTCATTAATAAAATTTAATTTTTCTTTTTCTGTTAATGGCATCATTGGAATATTTGTTTCAAGCAATTGTGATGAAAAAACGTCCTTGTAATTCTTCTACTTTCTTTGTAAACATTTCTGAACTATCTTCACCATAGTATTGATAATATTCTGATTTAAATAATTCAGGATAATTTGAATGAATGTACATTCCCCAACATAATGGTTTTTGTTCAAATAAATATCTTTCTTTACTTTGTTCAGCTGCACTTTTTTCATAATTATCATTTTCAGAATTATCATTTTCAGAATCGGGTGAAGCCCTGGAAGACATCTCCGATGTCTCGTGATTTTGTGTCATATTAACATTATATGCTTCGAAATCACAATATATTGTAAAGGGTACTTTATTTTTGAAATACCATTTATTGTATTCTAAATAATCATCTTTAGGAAAAGTATTTTCAACTGCTTCGTTTTGTTGACAATTCTCCAAATGTCGATTCATTTCTTCTTTAGTTCTAAAACTTGTCATACATTGAAGACAAGGAAAATTTGTATTATCTGAAGTTTTTGTAAATATAGAAACATCTTTACACAATATAAAATGACCCTGATAATATAATATATTCGCTTGTGCTGGTTGTTTTGTTTGTTTTAATTTTTCAAATTTATCTTTATATATTTCATGCGTTTCATCAATTTCTTTTGCAAGATTAAATGTATTTCGATGAAAATTTTGATTTAATATTTGTAGCTGCTGTTCAGATTCTTTATCATATTGTTCTTTATATTTTTGTAGACATTTTTTTAAAGATTCATTTATTTTTTGATTGGTTTCATTTTCTTCATTATTTTCTTCATTTAATTTTTGAATCGTTTCTATATTATTTTGATATTTATGGTGATATTGTTGTAGTGACATTTTTGTTTGTTGTTGATAATCTGTTTTACATTTTTTTTAAATTTCATTTAAATTTTGTAATTTTTGTTGATATTCTAAAGATAAAGATAAATAATCGGAATCATAATCATAATTATAATTACGTCCTTTATAATTATTATGATTAATCATTATTGGTGATAGTGTTTTAACAATTTGAAATTTTTTCAGTACATATTATATTTCCTTGGTAAAAAATATTATCATGCATGTAATTTCCTCTATCATTATATACTATTTCTGATTGACATAAATTTTTATTATTCAAATAAAATTTTTTTGAATCTGAGTAAAGTGGAGTAATTTTACCAATAGAAACATAATTCACATTTAATTCAAAAACATTTACTTCTATTAAATTTTTATTCTTTTTATGAAACTTTTTTAACCTATTATAATCATATGGAAATTCATCTAAGCCATCAGAGAGATCAAATTCATTTATGTATTCTTCTTTATTAGAATGACTTTAGTAATGAGCAAAAGACCGTTCCAGGACACCATAAAATTCAAAAAAATAGTATCTTTAAAAACGACATAAATTCATGAATTTGAACCCTTTTTCAGGTTTTTAAGACCTAAATACATGAATTTAGTCCATTCAAAAAGTACCATTTTTGAAAAAATGGTACTTTTTAAAAACGACATAAATTCATGAATTTGAACCCTTTTTCAGGTTATGAAGACCTAAATTCACAAATTTGGGCGTTTTTAAAAATACCCAATTTTCAAATTTTTCAAAATCTCAAATTTGAGAAATACAATTTTTTGAGAATTACAATTTTCAACCGCCCTTAAAATCATGACCGTTCCAGGACACCGAAAATTAAGTATTTTTAAAAACGTCTTTTAAATCCATTTTTCAGGTTTTTAAAATATATCATGTGACTAAAAATATTTCTTTAAAAATGGAAGAAACAAAAGTGGAAGGAACTTCAGAAATGGAAGGAACCTCAAGAATATATCCTTCGTTATCATATGAACGTAGTTCTACTTTAATGGACATTGAAAAGATTAACATTGAAAAAATGAATAAAGAAAAACACAAAGATAGAGTTAGGTATATGAAAGATAAGGAATCTCAATTATTATTAAGATTAGAGCATAATAAAAAATTAAGAAAGAGATGGACTAAAGTTAAGAATGTAACACAAGGAATTGGCATATTCTTAACAATAAGTTTAGGTGCTTTAACAATTGTTATATCTTCAGGTGTTTTAGTAATTCCAGTAGTTGCTACAGCTTTAACAGGTACGGGTGTTTTTGCAACTTCACTTGTTACAATGTTAGATAAATCTTTAATAACTAAGAAACGAAAATCATTAAAAACTAAGCATTTACATATTAAAGAAGTCTATGATAAACTACATTACTACTTTCAAAGAGTATGTGATGATAATGTTATTACGTTAGATGAGATTGAAAAATTTGATCAAATAGCTAATGAAGTAAATCAAATATCATTTCAATCACAGACAGAAAAAGTTGATGATAAAAATAAAAAGGATGGCAAAATTTCTAGTGATGCTAAAATTTCTAATGAAGAAAATGACAAATTTTTTTTAGAAGAGCTAAAAACATTAAGCGAAAATTTAAGCAAAACTTTATTGAACAAAACTTTATTAAACAAAACTTAAAACGAGAAAACTTTAAACGAAAAGATGTCAAACAACAAAGCAATAAAAAAATAATTTGTTCAGTAAAATGTTTTTGTTGTATTCCAATGTTACCACAAAATTCAAATATTATATTTTAAAAATGGATAAAATTAGAGCTGATAATTTTAAAAGAATAAAACAATTAGAAGAGTTAATAAACAAAGAAATATTATGAAAGAAAATCATCTTCAACATAGAATGATAAAAGCTGGTATTCAATCTGATATGTTTGAAAAAATGCAGCAAACCGAGCAAGTAAAAACTGATTTTGAAAAACTATGAAACCATTTAAAACTCTTGAAAAAGAAAGTACAAATAATGATAAACAAATTGATATAACAGATCCAGAGCACAAAACTATATTAGATGACTATGGATTACTAGAATCAAACATTAATAAGAAATTACCAAAATCTATGCAATTTGAACATTCTATTTCATTTATAGATGGAAAAACAATACCTAGATTTTATCTCGGACAAAAAGAAATATTTCCACAACCTTTTCGAGGTATAATTTTTTCACCAGATAAATCTCCTTTTAATTTAGATAGAAATTTTGTTAATCTTTTAAGAGGAGCAGATTTAAATAATTATGCTGTAGAAGATCTCATAAAATATAAAGCTATGTTAGACAGAGTTGGTGCAGTAAAATCTCTTAGACGTTATAAACAATTAGAAAATTTATTATCAACGGGAGTTAAAGTAGGGAAAGGTTTATCTGAAAAACAGAAAACTGAAACAACTGTATTTTTACCAGATGATCCACAAGAATTACTAAATAGATTAAATATTTTAATATCTGCAATAAAAGAAGGACATAATTCTAGTTTCAATGAAATTCATGCTATATTGAAAAGACTGTTAGAAAAGAAGATTCTAAATGAAGAGATTATAAAAGTATAACGAACCGAATGTTCTAGGGCTTCGCCCGTAGCTGAAATATGTTGTTGTTTTTAATTTTTTATAAAAAAAATATTTCATAAAAAAATATTTATTTAATTTTTTTAGTTTAAAAATGTGTTCAGCGGATTTAGACAAAATTAATAATCATTTAGAAAATTTGACAGAGATTTTGGGTTCATCAAAATTTAGTACGACGTTAAAAATTATAACAACTACTTCATCACACACTTGTAATTTAGAACCCATTCTACATTTGGAACAAAATAAAAATTATCAAATTGCATTGACTAGTTTCTCTACATTTAACACTATTCAAAACGTTATCAAAGATGTGAATGATCAATTTAGATATTCTACTGATAAAGGCAAAACATGGAAAATACTAACTTTTCTTCCTGGTTCTTACGAAGTTGAAACAATATCAAATGAAATTAAGAGACATTTAGGTATATCATTTAAAGATAAGAAACAATTACATTTTGCAGTTGAACCGGCAGTTAATAAATTTTCTCTTACTTTAGACGAAAATCATCAAGTTGATTTTAATCATGATAGATCATTGTCAAAGCTATTAGGATTTAATAAACAAACCTATAGTCAAGGTTATCATTTAGGTGAGAAGATTCCAAAAATAACTGAAATAAATTCAATTGTTGTACATTGTGACATTATTGAAGGAGGATATATAAATGGTAAATTATCAAATTTAATATTCAGCTTTCCAGCTTTTACTGTACCCATTGGTTATAGATTAAATGTAATTCCACAAACATTAATATATTTTCCTATTACAAGAAAAACTATTAACAACATTGGCATTAGAATCACTGATGAAAAAGGACAAGAAATAAATTTTGGAGGTGAAGAGATTATGATAGATCTTTTGGTTCGGGAGGTATAAACTCCCACGCGAAGCTAGAGAAGTTTAATTTTCTTCTTCTTTAGAAACAAAAAATAAAAAAAATAAAAATAAATTTTTTTATTAAAAAATGAGTGAACTACCTCCATTAAATAAAAAAAAACTTAAATTTAATCATCATCCAAATTTATCTAATAAAGTTTTGTCAGTTATTTGTGGAAGATCAGGATGTGGAAAAACATATCTATTATTTAAAATTTTAACGACTCCAAAATTTTTGGATTATAACAATCTTATAATTTATACAACAACGGCAGAACAACCCGTCTATCAATTTTTAAAATATGGATTTGAAAATAATCTTAAAAAAACAGCAATTGCTTCATTATTCAAAGAATATGAAAAATCTGAAGATGAAGAAGAAATAAGTTCGTGGTGTGAAGAAGCAGCAAAAAATAATCAGTTAGTAGAATCTAATAAAAATAAGCATATAAAGATACAATTAATAGATGATAGTGGTAATATGCAAGATCCTAGTAAACTAGATAAAACAATGAAACATTGTGTAATTTTTGATGATTGTGTTAATGATAGAAATCAGTCAGTTCAGAGAAATTATTTCACAAGAGGTAGACATAATAACTGTAGTGTATTTTATTTAACACAAAGTATGTATTCATTAGACGGAAGTGTTATTAGAAAGAATGCAAATATATTTATACTATTTGAAATAAATGCAAGAAACTTAAGTGATTTGTTAAGAGATTTATGCGTAAGAAATAAAGATGAATTTAAACAATCGTGTAATAATGCTTGGTCAAAAGATTATGGCTTCATTACAATTAATATTGATAAAAAAATTCATGAAAGAGTTATAGAAAATATTTTCGCGGAGTGATAAAAATATACAAATATAGTGTTATAATATTTTTTTATTTTATGTATATATGAAATTTGTCTATCTTAGAAATTAGAAAATTAAAAAGGTTCAGTAGTTATTCCATCAGGTAAAATTTTTCTTTTATCATCAAATGGATCTAATGCTAATTTATGTTCTTCTTTTAAATACATGTTATGTTTTTTTGAATTAAGTCTATAATTACATGCTGTTTTTATTTCATTATTAAATAATGCATTTTTATAATCTTGAAATGTTATTTGATTAGCCACTGATGCCTTTGAAATTCCTTTTAATGTTTTATGTGTTTTAATATTATTAGTTGTATCATAACAGTAACATTTAGATTTTAAAAATATAGCTTCTGTTATGAAATCTTCATTTCCTTCTAATTCATCTTTTACTTTACATAAATCAGAAGGATGAATGATATCTTTTATTTTATTAATTTCTTCATCAAGTGTAGAATTATACGGTATTGTTAATTCTAAGAAAACAGAATCGGTATCTGTAAAGTGTAATTTATAGTTTTTGCCATAAGCAGGTGCTAAATAATCATATATAAATCTATACATAAATAGTTTAGCTAATTCTAATATAGTGAAACCAATGAAATTAAACTTATCATGTTTTACGCTGATTCGACGTAAATGTACAGCACATAGTTCATCACTAAATCTAGTAGTTCTTTTATATGTAGGTTTCCTTGTTAAATTTTGAAACCTATCTTTATCATAAACTATTTCAATATTTTGTCTATTACGCACATTTTCTAAAGTCTTACCATAAAATGCATTATTCATTAATTTGAAGAACACGTTTCCAAAATCATCTTTATTTCTTTTAGCTATTTTGCGTTTTTCAATATTGAACTCTATATAATTTTTTAACCACCTAGATTTTTGATAAAATAGTTTTCGATGTATTTTGGTGAGAATCATTCCATGATCTAAATACCAATCTAGCATTCTTCCTTCAACAACATACTTTCCTTTATTGCTTTGTGTTAACATAAGTTTTTTTGTTGGTCTGTATTTTTTAGGAATTAAAGATTTTTGATAATCTGAAAAATCTTCTATATTAGGAATTTTGTTTTCGGGACAGAAAGGAAAATATTTTGTTTTATCTTTTATTTCATCAGGGTATACTAAATCAACTTCATATATATAACCATGATTATAATTTCCATCATATGTTTTTTGATAATCTAGAATATTACACCATGACATTTCACCTGTTGGTAATTCTTGTATCATGCAAGAAGAATATAAGCTATTAAAATCATAATATAACAAATAGTTTTCTCTCATGAATTCATCAATTGCTTTTTCACGTTCTACTCCTTCTCGTTTCGTTCGAAAAATTTCTAATATTTTTTCTTTTTCTTCTGGAGATAAAGGTTTCATTATTCCATATTCTTGTGGATTTACTTTCTTATTATAACATTTAACATATCTATTACCTAAAACTGATGAAACTCCACCTCTAATTCCAGATTCAAAAAATAATAATTTATCATATGTATTTTCTTTATAATGTTTAAGTTTAACATTTGTATGTTTTAATCCTGCTAACCATGTTAAACCTGGTGTAGAATAACAATAACATGGATCTATTCCGTAATATTCTAAACACATATCACGAAAGTTTTCAAAAAGATCAGCTAGTATTAATACATCTATCTGTAGATATTTCATTGTATAATCATACATTGTTTTACAATTTAACTCTCTCCAATTTTTTTCAGCTTCTGCATAGTCTTCGTCAGATAATTTTGATTGTTTTAATGTTGATTTAAATTTATTTATTGGAGGAAGTTGTTTTTCTTCCATAATTTTATTCACAGAATTAAAATCAGTCTTCGACTGTGAACCACAGGTTTTATCTCCAGTTATATCAGTCTTCGACTGTGAGCCACAGGTTAAATATTCATACGGAAATATGCCTTTTAAAGGTTTTAAATTATATTTATTTAATATTTTACATTGTTCAGATTTCAAAGTTTTTCCCATAACATCTAATGAATAAGGAGTAAAAAATCTAAATGCATCTAAAATTCTAATGCAACCTAATTGCATTGAAAAATATTCTTCCTCTGTTTTACATAGTACATTTATTTGTTGTTGTTGTAATTTTTCAGATGAAAATAAATCTTTCATTACTAGATGGAAATCATATTTAGAACCATTATAGAAATATAAAGGAACAAAGTTATATTTAAATTTATTAGCATTAAGATTACAAGAATTATGTGCTGCACCTCTATATAATCCATTTAGATGATCATGATCTTTTACCTTATCAAGATATCTACCTTTGCCATTTTTATAATTTTTTGTAAATTCTCTTCCACAGTAATAACATTTTGTTTCATTAATAAAATTTAATTTTTCTTTTTCTGTTAATGGCATCATCGGTATATTTGTTTCAAGCAATTGTGAAAAATAATTTTGTAATTCTTCTACTTTCTTTGTAAACATTTCTGAACTATCTTCACCATAGTATTGAAAATATTCTGATTTAAATAATTCAGGATAATTTGAATGAATGTACATTCCCCAACATAATGGTTTTTGTTCAAATAAATATTTTTCTTTACTTTGTTCAGATGCACTTTTTTCATAATTAAAAACCGAAGGTTCTAGGGCTTGGCCCGTACCATTTTCAGAATTATAATTTTCAGAATCGGGTGAAGCCCTGGAACTTTCCGTTCGATTTTGTGTCATATTAACATTATATGCTTCAAAATCACAATAAATAGTAAAGGGTACTTTATTTTTAAAATACCATTTATTATATTCTAAATAATCATCTTTTGGAAATGTGTTTCTGACTGCTTCATTTTGTTGACAATTCTCCAAATGTCTATTCATTTCTTCTTTAGTTCTAAAACTTGTCATACATTGAAGACAAGGAAAATTTGTATTATCTGAAGTTTTTGTGAATATAGAAACATCTTTACACAATATAAAATGACCCTGATAATATAATATATTCGCTTGTGCTGGTTGTTTTGACTGTTCTAATTTTTCAAATTTATCTTGATATATTTCATGTGTTTCATCAATTTCTTTTGCAAGATTAAATGTATTTCGATGAAAATTTTGATTTAATATTTGTAGCTGATAACTATATTCTTTATCATATTGTTCTTTATATTGTTGTAGACATTTTTTTAAAGATTCATTTATTTTTTGATTGGTTTCATTTTCTTCATTATTTAATTCTTTATTGTCATCATTTAATTTTTGAATCGTTTCTATCTTATTTTCATATTTATGGCCATTTTCTTGTACTAATATTTTTGTTTGTTGTTGATAATCTGTTTTACATTTTTGTAAACTTTCATTTAAATTTTGTAATTTTTGTTGATATTCTAAAGATAAAGATGAATAATCGGAATCATAATCATAATTATAATTACGTCCTTTATAATTATTATGATTAATCATTATTGGTGATAGTGTTTTAACAAGTTCAAATTTTTCAGTACATATTATATTTCCTTGGTAAAAAATATTATGATGCATGTAATTTCCTCTATCATTATATACTATTTCTGATTGACATAAATTTTTATTATTCAAATAAAATTTTTTTGAATCTGAGTAAAGTGGAGTAATTTTACCAATAGAAACATAATTCACATTTAATTCAAAAACATTTACTTCTATTAAATTTTTATTCTTTTTATGAAACTTTATTAATCTATTATAATCATATGGAAATTCATGTAAGCCATCAGAAAGATCAAATTCATTTATGTATTCTTCTTTATTATAATGACTTAGTCTTTCTTTATGATATTCTGCAGGATGTAAATGTGCTATAATACTCCACAGAAAACAATAATCATCTTCATTTTTTATGTTGATTATTTGTGGTGAACTGAAAGGTAAAGGAACATAACTACCACCAGTATTATTTTTATATTTATCAATTACTATTTTCTTAGATAGTATTTTAACAAATCTCCAACCAGATTCACGTAACTGGGCTTCAATTATACAATTTTCTAATTTAAGTATCATCGATTCAAATATGGGTTGTATATCATTTACATTATGAATTTCTTGTGAATTTGTAAAATGTCCTTGTATTATTTCTTCAGGAATTCCATCAGGTCCATTTTTTGTATAAAGTACTTCTACATTCATATAACATTTGAAAGATTTCTTAAATATATTATAAAAGTTGGTTAGAATATCAGAAAAAGTTTTATCGGTTTCATTATATTCAAAAGACTGATTAAATAAATATTTTATATTTGCTAAGGCTTCATCGGTTCGTTCAGCTTCATCAAATTCATCAGTATCGCTAAATAAATATCTTCCATCTGGTACGGGCGAAGCCCTAGAACCTTCGGTTTGTATGGTCTCATCTTCACTATTAAAAACTTTTTTATATTCCGAATGTGAATAATCATCAAACATTTTTTTAACTTTTATATCAGTAGGCAATGTTTCTAGATAGTTTTTATAACTATTTAATTTTAATATATTTCCTTCATCAACTCGTTCTACATTTTGTAAATGCAATTTACTATTTAAATGAGATTGATAACTTCTTTTTGTTTGCAACTTTTTTTTACATAAGACACAATAAAACTTGGTATTTTCCATTTTTTTTATTTTTTAAGGAAAAATTTGTGTTTTAATTTTAGATATAAACATTCTAATATCTAGGACTTGAGTGTTATTTTATATTATTATATATTTCACGTTCTTTAGTTATTTTTTTCTTTATCACATTAAGTTTTATCATATTAAGTTTTATCATATTAAGTTTCATCATATAATGTTTTATCAAAAGATAATTTAAATTTTTTTCACTAACTATTGATTCTTCATCATCATCATCAATTGATTCTTCATCATCATCATAAATTGTTTCTTCATCATCATAAATTACACTTTTTGGTATAGGATGCCCTTCCATGATAGGATACCATTCTCTTATTGGAATATCTAACTCTAAATTACATTTTTTATCTGATAATAATATAATAGAGAAAAATATTGGTCTTTGATCTCTTTTGGAAAATTTAATAACACCACCATAATCTGAATCACTTTTAGTTTTTATTAAAGATGATAAAATTTTAAATTGATTAGATGTAAATCCTAATTTAAATTTTGTAGACCCGACACATAGTTGTCTAACAGTATCTTCAACTATACCATCATTATTATTTTCAATTGTAAGAAAATGAAATTTAGATAAATTTTTATAATTACTAATATTTTTATAATCTTTTTTACCATTTACACCTTTTTCAGATGTTACAGAATCATCATTATTATCATAAGATTCTTTAAGATCGGGCAAAGCCCTAGAACCTTCGGTTCGTTTATTATGATTATGGTCATTGTTAATAGTATAAGGTGTTGTCCACATATAAATTTTTTCTTGTTGAGCTAAGCCATTTATGTAAGATTTTAACAAATTAATATTTAAGTTTGAATATAATCCTATATACGTATCATCATCATATCTTTGCGGCATTTCTAATGTTTCTTGTTTATAAATTGTGTCTCTATAATAAACTTGACATAATAATTCTTCATTATGTTTTTTACTCTCTATGTGAATGTTATATTGATTTTGATCGTCAACAAATAATCTAATTTTTTCTTTCGAAAAAGATTTTAATTTTTTAACTAATTCTTTAATATTGATATAATTAATAATTTTAGTTTCTATCCAATCAGTATTACTAATTGGTAACACTGCTCTAATAAATCCATAAACATTATTATGACCTATTATAACCATATTTTCTTTATTTAATTCCACATAAGCTACATCATTATATTTACTAACAATATCCATAAATTTAATAAATGGATCCCCCGGAAATAAACAATAATTAGTTTCTATAGAAGGTAAACCTTTAGTCTGTTCTCTAAATATTTCGGCTTGTAATTGAAATAAAATATTAACATCTATACATGGATTATTATTATTATTATCAAAACATTTATTTTCAAATCCCGTTGATCTCGTCGAATAAGAAGAACAGGATGATGCGGGCGAATATAATTTTTTTAAATTTGGATTTTCCATTTTTTTTATTTTTATTAGAAAAAATTTTATTTTTTTATTTTTATTAGAAAAAATTTTATTTTTTTATTGTTAAAAAATGATGTTACCAAATGTTGGTGGAGGTGCATATATCCCGAATAATCGTGAATTAGAAATAGAGATAGAAAATTATATCATGAAAACTGGAGACGTTTTATCTGGTCCATTGCATCTTTCTATTCTTCCGCAACAAAATACAGAGTTGACAAATAAACAATATGTTGATACACAAATCAATGACTTAAAAGAAAAATATATAAACGATGTTTTGGTTCCACTGATGAATGAATTGAAGTTGCTAAAACTTAATGACAAATCATTAAACGAAAAATTATTAAAACTTGATAAAAAGGATAGAGAGCTAGAAGCAGATATAGCAAAACTTTTTAAAAAGATTTCTGAACAATCAAAAATTTTAATATTACTTTCTATAAAGTTAAAATCTGCAGTCATTAAAAATAAACATCAGATACAACTATTGAAAAAACAATTAGAAGATGAAATAGAAAAACTACCTGAAAGAATTAAAAAAAATTTAAAGCAGTTACAAACTACATTCCAAAAAAGTGTTGATGAATTAAGTTCTAAAATTACTCAACAAATGAAAAAGATGAATAGAATAATAAATGAAGTAAACTCACTTAATCAAAAAGTTGATAAAATGAAAACTCTTAAAATCAATTTAGAAAATGAATTAAAGAAAAATTTACAAGAAAACTCTAAAGAAAATAAAGAACAGTTAGATTCTGTTAAAAGACAATTAGATGTTCTTAAAATTAAGTTAAATGCACTTAAAACGGCGTTGAAGATGAATCAGGAGAAAATGCAAGTTAATAGAAAAGAAATTAAAGTACATCACACGCTGCTTGACGCAATAGATAAAGTGCAACAGTCAATTAATAAAGTTATCTCGAAGTTGTTGTCCATTCACAAACGTAAATCTTAGCGTAAATATTAAACGGACCAAAGGTCCTCTGGTTACTAACCAATCGGAGCGAAGCTCCTCGAGGCTTTAGCCGATCGGACCAAAGGTCCTCAGGTTACTAACCAATCGGAGCGAAGCTCCTCGAGGCTTTAGCCGAACGTAGATATTTTTCCCAAAAGTCAAATTTAATCCTAAAAAATGCCTATAATTTATAAACACAATCTTAAACATTTTGCATCAAATAATAAAATTGCTCATGAACCATCTCAGAAACCTGTGTACCATTATGATAGTGTAGAAACTGTCGGAACACAAAAGTTCCTAGGCACCGCAGGTGCCGTTCAAAAAGAAGGGGCTGGCATCTTTTCTGGTATTGGAAGTATCGTTAACTTAATTAAAAATAATAAAGATTTGATTACATCTGCTGCAAAAGGAGCAGCTGCTATAGGTAGTACAGCTAGTGCAATATCAAATGCTGTTAAGTCTCAAAACGAATTAAAACAACTAGAAGCTATTCGTAAACTTAGGAATGATTCCGAAGAACTAAAAAATTTAAAAAAACTTTCAGAGGAAACAAAAAATAAAATTGCTAACATAGCTGTTGGGGAAACCTTGAGGAGCGGAGCTCCGTCTGATAGTAAACATAAGAAGAAATCAGGCGTAGCCATAAAACGTTCAATTGAACCTACGGTTCGTTCAATTGAAGAAATAAGAGGTAATGGTATTAATAGCAACCTTCGGTCTAACCAGCAAAGCTGTAGCGGAGCTGGTCTAGCAAAATTCTAAAATTATGTTTTTTTAGTAAAATTTTTTTAGTAAAATTTTTTTAGTAAAATTCTAAAATTATATTTTAGCAAAATTTTTTTAGTAAAATTTTTTTTTAGTAAAATTTTTTTAGTAAAATTTTTTCTGTCTGTGAGAAAAAACAAAAAGTCAAATTATTTTTTATAAAAATGTCTTCGCTTATCGAAAATAAATTTAGATTAGACGATCCTCCGTTCGTCAGTTACAATCAAAAAAAGAATGACTATATAAGAATTGCTATGAATCCCGGATCTTCCAGTAGAGTAAATACTGGAGGTGATTTAATTTTTGAAGTTGATAATCAGCAGAGTTATTTATATCTACCTGATTCATTTTTACACTGTGAATATTCTTTGTATAGTGATGCCAATTTTACAACACCATTACCAGATACCGATAATATTGCACTAGAGAATAATTTCTTTCCAAGATTATTTACACAAATGCGTTTAGATGTTGCAACTCAAAATATAGAAACAATAAGTGATTCTCCAGGTGTAATTGATACAATGCTTAGATTTGTAACAATTGGTGAAAATAATAAAAAGTATGAAATCGAAGGTTGGTTTCCTGATACTAATGATGGTATAATTGTTGATGATTTAACTCACGCTGGAACAGATGCAGCAGGAATTGCGAAAGATGTAGAAAATATTGCAAAACATTTAAATAAAACAAATAATGATGCATATAAAGAAAGACGTGAATTTAACAAAAAAAGTAAACAGACAGTAAATTGGTCATTGTCTCCATTATTCGGATATTTAGATTATGATAAAATATCATATCAATTAAAATTTAAATTAATAATTCATCGTACAGCAAATAATGAATTAATCTTTTTTGGTAAGACTGGAAAAAAAGCATATTTAAAAATTGATAGACTTGAATGGTGGATTAAGCATATTACTCCTAGTTTAGAGATTGAAACAGCTATTGCAAAAAGATTAAATACTAACAAACCAATTCCAGTAAATTTTCTAAAGCGTACTGCTAGTTCAGTAACTTTTTCCGAACAAAGATTTAACTGGCATTTTACTAGAACTGCGAATACTCCAAGATATTTATTACTAACTTTTCAAAGAAATAATTCTCCAAGTTTTGATAAGAACAATAATCTCTTCCATATTAATACAATTCGAAGTTTACAAGTTTCATTAAATCAAACCCGTTATCCAATTGATCCATTAAGATTTGACGATAGCAATAATCAATTTATGGAAGGATATGATTCTTATCGAAATCTTTGTATAGAATTTGGAGTTGAACCACAATTAACTCCTGGAGATTGGAGACATTTATATCCTGTTTTCTGTTTCGATTTAAGTGCACAATCTGAAGATATTATCAAGACTGGTTGTGATGTAACAATTAATATTGAAAAGAAAGATTCCACAACTTCATTGATGGCTTATGGTTTATTGCTAGAAGATGTAAAATATTCTATTGAAATTCTTAATGGAAAGATGGCTAGGATTGGTTAGTAACCTGAGGACCTTTGGTCCGATAGGCTAAAGCCAGAGGAGCTTCGCTCCGATTAATTAATTTTTTTCATAACTAGAATAGATTAAAATTTTTGTTAACTTAAAATTTTTTCATAACTAGAATAGATTAAAATTTTTTGGTAACTTAAAATTTTTTGGTAACTTGAAAATTTTTAATATCTAGAATAGATTAAAATTTTTTGGTAACTTAAAATTTTTTTATTAAAAATGTCGCAAGCGAAAAGTAATATTAATAATAAAACTGTTGAATTAAAATTACGTAATATTGTTGACAAAAATACCCCTAAAACTATTACGATTAATAAAAAAAAGTATTACATAAGTAAACCAATGATAGAGAATATTCAATTACAAGAAGAAAAGAATGGCGGGATTCTCCCATTAATTCCACTAATAATAGGTGGCATAGCAGCTGCAGGAAGTGTTGCAGGCGGGACAGCTGGTATTGTCCAAGCAGTAAATAAAAATAAATCAGAGAAGGCAGCATTAGAAGAACAAAAACGTCATAATAGAGAGTTAGAGAAAGTTGCTAGGGGAGAAGGAATAGTAGATAATTTTATTAGTAAATTAAAATTAGTTGATGAAGGAAAACGAGTTCTTAAAAATATTCTCCACAATGTTGATGATTTAATTGAAATTAAAGAAACTAAAGATGGTTCTGGAATATATCTAAGTCCTAGTATGATTCGGTAAAACAATTATTTTATTTTATCTTTTAAATTTTTTTTTATCTTTTAAAATGAATTCTAAAAATTCCGAAAATTTAATTAAATTAAAAATTTCTAATTTAGATTTATTGAATTATCTATTAAACAAAAATAAAAACTCAAATTGTAAAATTTATGAAGGTAACGACATACAAAAAACATTAGAAAACTTTCCTGGATTTATTTGGAGTAAATATTCGAAAGAAAAACATCTTCCTGGTCATTCATATACCGGTCCAGGAACTCGATTAGATATAAGACTAGATGAGAATAATAATCCGAAACCAGGTGAAGAACCGATAAATAGAGTAGATGCCGCAGCTTACAGGCATGATTTAGCTTATCGAAATCATGATCTAAGTTCTCGACATGCAGCTGATAAGAAGATGATTCAAGAATTAGATAGTATTCAAAATCCTACATTTAGAGAAAAAATTGAAAGAATGTTTGTTAAGAAAGCTTTACAAGCTAAAATATTATTCGGCCAGGGTTTAAATGAAACGACAGCTAAGCTGTCTGAGAGCAACGCTCGAACTAATAACTCTGAGAGCAACGCTCGAACCTACGCGTCTGAAATCCACAAGGAATATAGAAGGCCTAAATATTTATTGAAAGTAAAAGTATTTAATAAAGATGATATTTGGAGTGCTGATCTTATTCATATGCCGAATGAAAGGGACTACAAATACGCATTGACCGTTATAGATTTATATACACGATACGCTTGGGTAAAGCCTTTAAAAAATAAAAGTGGTCTATCAGTTAAATATGCGTTTGAAGAAATCTTTAAAGAAAGTAAGAGAAAGCCAAGGAAATTGTTTGTTGATAAAGGATCGGAATTTTATAACAGAAACGTTCAGCCACTATTTGAAACAGACGAAAGTCATCGCCAAGGCTCAGTTTATTCAACTGAAAATGCAGGGAAGGCCGTAGTGATAGAAAGATTCAATCGGACGTTAAAAAATAAATTATTCAAGAAATTTACTGAGCAAAGAAATCAGAAATGGTTGAAGATATTACCAGGAATTGTGGAAGAGTACAATAATAAAGTTCATTCTGGTATTGAAGAAACTCCAAAGAATGCTTCTGACGACCCTGATCTAGTACGAAAGAAAATATTCGAGAATAATAATTTGAATGAGAGTAATCCGAATTTGCAGAAACTTAAGCCGAAATTTAAAATTGGAGATAGAGTTAGAATATTTAAATATAAGAATAAATTTGAAAAAGGCTTTGTTGGCTATTGAACTAAAGAAATATTTGAAGTTTGCAAAATAAATCAAAGTTATCCGATTACTTATGAAATTAAAGATTTAGATAATGAGGATATCAGAGGCCGTTTTTATCAAAATGAATTACAGAAAACAGAGCTTTAGCTTCGCTTGAGTTATAGATTTTTTAACTCTAACATAATATCTAGAAATGGTACTCCTTTTTGTAATTTGTACAAAACGTATAAACATAATTGTCCACAATAGGTAGTGCCTGGTGTTTGAATTTGAAACGTATTGTATGTTCCCGTTCCAAGTAATTCTTTTACTTCATTTGTAGGGGGCAAACCGTATGAATCAAAATAATAGTTCTGCTGATGATTTTTAACGCCTGCTGACCAATGTACACCTTTTTCATCTGACGTATGAAGATTTGTTATGAAATTTACAGTTATTGATGGAACTTTGTTCCGGGAACTGAAGGTTCCTGTTGGCCTATTTTTTAGGAATTGTAATTCATCCCTCATCAATATGTGAAAATTCTTTATTCCCAATTGATTAGCAATCTTATTTAAATCGAAATTCGTTGTTGTCTGTGTTCCATATAATTTCAAAAACTCATTTATGTTGCTCATTTTATAATAAAAAAATTTCTTAAGGGACCCCTAGAAGTCAGAGGGGGGGTATTGATTTAAAACTGTTCTCTAATGATGTCTTTCCTTACTACTTAGTCAGAAGGGGGTATTGATTTAAAACATTTTTATAATGATGACTTTCCTTACTACTTGGGGGGGGTATTGATTTAAAACTGGTCTCTAATGATGTCTTTCTTTACTACTTATTCAATTTTGAAATGATTTAATTTAATCTAAATTTAAACGTTACATTGTTGCATTGTATTAGTAGAGTTAGTGTTTCGCACATCTTTTATCAATAGTAATTCATTACTCATCAATATGTGAAAATTCTTTATTCCCAATTGCTTAGCAATCTCATTTAAATCGAAATTTAATGTGGTTTTGTTTGCTGTATATTTTTTGGAAGTCCCTGATGTTTCTCATTTTTATAGAAGATACAATGTTTCTATTATATTCCCGTAAATGAGAAATTAAAAACAACACATGGATATTTCAATTTGGTTACATCCACTTTGCATACATTCAATTTGGATACATTGAAATACATGTGAATTTGTCCACGCGAGGACAAGGTTTCATTGGATGAGAGAAAAATGACGTCACATAACAACATAATGAAAATGATTGAAAACAGGAAATAACATTGCATATAAAACAGGAAATAACATTGCATATAAAACAGGAAATAACATTGCATATAAAACAGGAAATAACATTGCATATAAAACAGAAAATAACATTGCATATAAAACAGGAAATAACATTGCATATAAGATACAAGTTTTCTAAACAATAGGATTTCTGTCCACGAGTGGACAAGGTTTCATTGGTTGAAACACTCTATTGTATTTACATTGCATATAAAACAGAGGGGTTTCAAGAATGATAAATTTTCTTCACAGCGCGTCTAATGTCAACGCGTTCATTTGATTAGTTGAATGGCGCAGTATTTTAGCTGAATGGCGCACCATTATTCAAGAGAATATAATGGTCTAACATTGAAAATAAAGTGTCTTGCGGCCGTATCGCAATAACAATAGCGGAGTTTAACATCCAAATTCCATTGAATATGTCAGCGCGGTATTATCGCTAAATGACGCACCATTGTTTGGGAGAAGAATGGAATCATTTGGAATGTCACATAATTGCTTTACACAATGAAGTCAATCTTCCGTTAACATTAGGTCGTGACTTTTAAAGTACAAGAGAAACAGACACCCAACAAAGCGTAGGAAATTTGTCTGCTAATTTACCTAATTTCATAACAAATGAAACTTCGGTGCGTGAATAATTGATATGATTTTGCTTCAAGAGACTATAAAAATAAGACTTGTCATTATCACAAACAGAGAGCAGATAGTGCTTACCGATAAAAATTTTACACATAACACTGAGTGAATTGTTTCTTTTTTCATGCAACAAGAATTTGTGTAAGTTTACAATTGTATTATTCTCTCCACCATTTGGCTCTATGAAATCACTCAAAGAATCTGTAAATTCATGCCTCTCCAATTCCTCCCGTAATTTTTTCATCCTCCCTGGCAACGATTGTTTTCTTCTATCTTCAAATTGATCTTGTCTCATTTTGAGAAATATATGACGAGAGCGTTTTGACACAACCTTCACTGACAAGAAACACTATTTAATTAAATAAGTCTTCAGCACAATTGTTTGAAATAGCCATATCGATTATTGTTGTTGTGTATTGTTACACGGCATTGCAGCCGGAGTAGGATTTGCTGGTTATATATTTCACGTCTTACAAATGTCTAAGTGGGTGTAGCAGCTGTTTGTTCTTTCATACATTGTTTCCTTTCAAATGTTTGAGTTGGAGGACACAGCTCCTTACACTGAAATGCATTTTATTCATAAATGCGAGAAGCAGATGTTCTCTACAATTGAATGACAATTGTAAAAGTACCTAAACTTATTGTTAAGAATATGTCAATTCCTTCAAATATTTTTAGTCACATGATATATTTTAAAAACCTGAAAAATGGATTTAAAAGACGTTTTTAAAAATACTAATTTTCGGTGTCCTAGAACGGTCATGATTTTGGCGGGGGTGAAAATTGTAATTCTCAAATTTTGAGATTCTTAACTTTTATGATTTTTTCGGTGTCCTGGAACGGTCATGATTTAAGCGGTGAAAATTGTAATTCTCAAATTTGAGATTTTGAAAAATTTGAAAATTGGGTATTTTTAAAAACGCCCAAATTTGTGAATTTAGGTCTTCATAACCTGAAAAAGGGTTCAAATTCATGAATTTATGTCGTTTTTAAAAAGTACCATTTTTTCAAAAATGGTACTTTTTGAATGGACTAAATTCATGTATTTAGGTCTTAAAAACCTGAAAAAGGGTTTAAATTCATGAATTTATGTCGTTTTTAAAGATACTATTTTTTGAATTTTAGGTGTCCTGGAACGGTCTTTTGCCCATTACTAGTAGACGTCATGTACCGTCTTATTACAAAACGTATTGCTTTTATTTCTTTTCAATAAATGTGTATCATGACAGTGTTGTTTTTCCTTCATATAAACTGTATGGCTTCGAAAGGATCATCGAGTAAGCATAGTGTCGATTGGGAGCTATTGTTAGCATAAGATATCCTATCATCTAGACACTTAACACAGTTACTAGAAATCATTCAACATATGAAACATGATTTTAGGTGAAGCAACGTTATCTGAGATTGAGCCATGAGTTCTGCTTGTCACTCTTATACCACACGTATACAAAATCATTTTCTATCTTCTCTAATGGTGTGATCCCTTTTGATAGAAAAGTAGACCGATAACAAATGTGTTAACTAACCCCATATCTAAATTCCTCCATTCATTTC
This sequence comes from Prostheceraeus crozeri, assembly GCA_907163375.1. Taxonomy (NCBI): domain Eukaryota; kingdom Metazoa; phylum Platyhelminthes; order Polycladida; family Euryleptidae; genus Prostheceraeus; species Prostheceraeus crozeri. Next base: position 109,803 of record CAJQUW010012045.1, read on the forward strand.
CATTTCAAGATAAATACATTGCAAAACAAAGACATGTAGTATGTAGGTTTATTTATAATTGAATCACATATACTTTACAGCGAGGAAAAGTCAAGCGGAATAACCTCTAAGTCACTGTACACTTTATAACACCTTGGCCGTTTTGGAGCGTCGGGCACTTTTCTAACACGCGTCGTTTTTGGCGTGAATTCACCATCAGTCCACACAACTTTTTCAATGACGACTTTCTTGCGGGACTCCTCCTCTTGTTCACACTTGTCTTCATCCCACTCGTCAATACTTCAAATATTTTGTTGAAGATTTCTAAGGCAGGAGATGTACCTTCCATCATGATATAGATGAGAATGAGAAGTGCTTCAATTTTCTGACTTTTATATGTTTTTCAACAATGAATTCCTCAACAACCAATCAGAATGATTCTAATTTAGATGAAGACTACATTATCACTTTATCAAACTGTGTGGCAGTAAAAACTTTTGTACAACTTGATACACTTTCTGATGACACTCGCAAGAGCTTGTTCACTACTAAAGAGAGAAGTATGGTGTGTTGCATGTGGTAAAAGGGTGGCCTCCCATTTCATTCCATTCATCATTTATTCTTCCCCTCTGCATTCCATATCCGAAGATATGTGGCGGGCTTAGGACCGCTTTAGCTGCATTAGAAGGTAGGTAGCTCTTAAGAGGGCTCATGGGACGTTCTCGGGATCGTAATCAGTCGCCTTACTTTAGACCGATTCTGCTGAGACAGTCTTTAATTCTCTCTATGGTAGCAGCATCGACCTCTACTGCTACTGACTGACTACTTGGGGGTGGTATATACCCCACTGAGTCCTATCATCATCATCATCGCCTTAATCAGATGCGCCTATACGAGCAAGATTGTTAAAAATCTTTTCTCGCTCTTCAGCTCGCTGAAACTCTTGAAATAGATTTCTCGGCTTCAACCGAGGCTTGTCAGGAGAACTGACCAGAGTGTTCGGCGTCTACATGATTGAAATGAAATTAAATGAGAGTCGGCGGTTTATATACCCCTCTGACACAAAGCCATGATTCAGACCTTCCTTATTTGGCCATGCATTTGACATGACAACAGCGGTTTTACCATGTATGGGCATCAGCAGTCACCGTGCTTTCAGTTACCAACTCCCAACACAAAGACGGGTTACCCTATGACGCGAAAAGGTTTGACGTCAATGCCTGCAGTAACCGTCTCATTTTTACCAAGTTGCAATGACGAACGATAGACGTTGTCAACCCTGAGTTACTGAGGCTAGACGAGATTTCACAAAGGCCTGATAGCAAGCCTGCAACCGTTAAGGTGTTAAGCTCTTGAATCCGTTACAGGCATTACTCAGAGGGGATCTTATCCCAGCTCCAAGGCCTCAACCCACAAATCCAACCTCAGGCGGACAGAGCGTGCGTCATGTCACTGTGTTGGTATCCGAACCCCGATTTTGACATAAAAACCGATGAAGTTATTTACAAGAGGAAACATCCCAAGTCGTTGCTTTGATCAGCTTGATAGCAAGCCGTGATTCACCAGCGTCTTGCAATGGAGATGTTTAGATGCCACCCATGACAAGATAGCTAAGACTCAACCGATTGGCGTTGAAAGTGATACGTTGAGAACTGTGTCAAATGCACAACATGGGTCGCCCCAGCGGTTTCGGTCTAAAATATGACACACTCCCTTGCCACACTTATCACTACCGCATCATCCGCCGTCCCGAAGGAACACCCTGTCAGTGGAATATTACAGCAAAACTCTCCGTGTCTTGCCCGCTTTCAGTGAAAAGCTGCTTGTATAATGGTAAGACTGGCTCAGACATCATGACAAATCCTTTCGTTGACTTCAGCAGGGCCGAAAACCCCAGAAAACCTCCAAAAATAGTGAATTTAAATTTTTCAAATTTTTAGCACTACTTATGAAATTTTATAAGTAGTCTATCACTTAGGGCAGGTCAATAGCGACCGAACCTTTCTTGAATCAAGTCAAACGGACTTGTAGAAACAAAGTTGCAAGCCTTTAAAGTTTGGAGTCTTTTATGGCCTGGAGACGAAGGCCATCTCCTGGCGAACCTCTAAGTCTGACGCCTTAGACGGCGTACACAGTGGAAGCTTGTAGCTGGTTTCAGATAAGCCGCGATATTTCCGGTACAGTCCTGCATTTGTTAAGCTTTCACAGTGGAAGCCGACTTACCTGCGCCGTCACGGTGCTTGGAAATTGACTTTAACCTTGAAAAAATTGTCCATAAAATCTGAAAATTGATTCTACATCAAAATCTTGTGCTGAAAACGAATATGATTTCAAAAAATCGTACAACGATCTCTTCAAAAGATAATTGACTTTTTTTGATCAGTATTGATCTGATTAATTCGCAGTGATTGATTTAGTAGATTTGTACTTCTGTGATGTCATAATAGTGTAATATATGCAAATTAACCTGGCTGAAAACGAATATGATATCCAAAGCATCATAAGTACAGCCGATTATACGTTTCGGATGAGACATTGATCAATATCGATCTGATTGATTGATTAATGATCGATTACACGATATGGAATATTAAAATGTTTAAAATGTTGATTAGATGTAAGATTATGACGCAGAAAACGAATATGATATCCAAAATATAATAACTGCAGCACCCTACAAGTTACACATTAATTATTGATCAATGTCGATCTGATTGATTAAAAGTGATTTTTGCTATGCTATCATGGTATATTGGTATGTTTGTAGTGTTCATTACTATATGGTAAACTACATGTATGTTATACCGGTAGAAGACAAAAAATATTATGTCGAACTAATGACCATGAAATAAAAAATGGCAACGTTAATTGAAATCATATAATTAGAAGAAGTGAAGTCCTGGGTATGCTATATCAGCCGGACAAAGAAGATTTGATTTTAGTCTATAAGTTTACTAGATGGCGACCATTGTATGCGCACACAGCTCGCTTCAGCGAATTGCCATATTCAGGATGAGACAGGGACTTTAACTTATAGTTTTTCCAGGTTTTTGCGAAATTATGATGGACTGACTCTCCTGCTTGTTCTGAACATCGTCCCAATCCTTTGTTGAATCTCCCACAAAATTGAGGAACATGCCAGATAACGGCATGTACTTTGGGCGTCACGTTGACATCCAAATCAATGTATGCCTGTAAAGTCAATAAAGTCAACAACCTGTAAAGTGAAGAAAAGGCTACATATACACCAGTACAGTTTTTAGTGAGGCTTCGCTGAAAAGGTTCACGAAATTGTTTTTGAAATAAAGAGCTCTGAAAATATTGGTGATGCAGTAGAAATGAATTTCGAAATAAAGTTTAGAGTTTGGACTAGGTATTGCATCTTAGTAATCGCATAAACATAATGAATAAAACAAATTACATACCTCTGAAAACATCGGAAGTCAAAAACATCGAAAAAACATCTAACGGTATCAACATAATAACACAAATTGCTTGCTTACCTTTGAAAAACATCGAAAGGCCTTGACGTATGGCAGACAATGCAATGGGCACATTGATTGGAGCAAGTCAATATTAGAAAGGAGTTTCATGCAGGAATTTCCAGAGAAAGAGTGACCATGGTAGGATTTCCTTTCAATGTGCAATCTTTCGCTCCACGCCATTGAATGTGGCCAAATTGTGGACATATATTTGAAGTGTATTCACAACTCCGAGCAGTAAATGTAATTCCGGAGGCGGTATGACCTGTATCACATCTATTCCGAGATCACTGCATTTGATGATACTCGGATGTATCACATTTTCATAATGCTTAGCCATCTTTTTGTCTTGGCATTTTCCGTGATAAGACCAAAACGAGTCATGAATTGACTGAAATAACCGTGCACCAGCAGCAGGGAAAAGTCGCACCATGGGACATCAGTCCAATCAAACAATTCGCAAGTTTGAGATCACATGAAATTGTCAATTTCTCATTGCTAAAATCCAGATCGTTCAAATTTGCTGATACCCATAGTTTTAAAATATTTGGATAATTCTCTTGTACATTTTCAGATAAAACGACTAGAAAAATATGCTTCACTCCTGTGTCTTTATATCGCCCATTGTAGTTTTTATCAGAAACTGACAAACAAATTTTGAGGAAAGAGCCTCCACCGTCAATGTAAATTTTGATGTAGTAGTCACCACGATCTATGCCTCTCCTTTCAAGTATGAAATCAATTAGCTGTCGTACATCATTTCAGACAACAGCAGGAGTAAGCTCTACGCCTTTTACAACATCTTGCTCCATGACACAGAAATCAATCATTTTGAACGTGAAGTAGTCATCAAAACAATGATCGGTAGCATGCAAGTGGGCTTCCAAATTCGGTTCAATCTTGGTTGATGCTCTTCTCAGCTCATGGCGCAATTTCAAAGATTGACGGTTGCTCAAATTCATTTCAGATTGAATATTGGCAATATTCTGACACGAAACCCGAGCATTGAAATCGTCCGTAATTCCACGGGAAAGCTTCAAGGGACGGCCGCCTTTAGGCGATGTCAGCAAGAAGTCATCATCATGAGACTCTTGAATGTAAGAGTGCACAACTTGTTCTGGCAATTTCTTATTCTTTTCCGCCGAATTCAGTAATTGCTTAACATTCGTCAGAGCTCCGGAACGAGAGCAGTTGTGTGGTTTTCCCCTACCTATGTCTGATAAGCACAAGCTGCAAAGTTTCAAGCTGGTTGGTCTGGAGCTACTACTTTTCTCTTGTGTTGATGGTCTTCCTGGATTGGGTTTGATATTAGTTAACCTGGAATTCTTAGAACTGACGGATGCATTACATGTAGTTTTGGAAATAGTACAAACAAGACAGTCACAATTTGTATATCTTGACCTGGTATGATATTGATGCCGACCAACCTCACTATGATCATATACACTCAATTTACGAGTAAATTTGCCATTGGCGTACTCACCCAAAACCAATCGACATGTTCCACATATAACCGTTGGTAGTCTCCAGTCATCGCGATCAAATCCATGGAAAACAAACTCGGAAATCAAATTGTATTGCCTGTCTGTGATACATCGATTGTCCTTGCCACATTTATTGAAACATATCAAGCAGACCTTTTGCAAACATTCCTTGTGAGTTGATGCATGATGAGCATGAGCCATAACGTCAAACGAATGAAGAATGAGAAAGACTAATGCTTCGATCAGACTGGCTTCGATACGACAGCGGCTATCGAATAGAATAATCGAATGATCATCGATTAGTCACACGGCATGACAAACATCATTGTGTGCGTGCGTCATACTGTCCTCATCAGAAACAGTTCTATTGTTCTGCTTTGTCGATTCGTGGTAGCGCTGCTTCCACATGTTATTACTATACTTACATAAGTGTGAAACCGATAAGACGACACCTGAAGTAATCTGAAGCTAGTCTGTATCTTATATTCTGCTGCAGTTATCATACATTTTAACACCATGTATGTTCGTTTTCGACATAATCATATTCACCCTTCTAAAACATATCAACCTATGTGCAGAGGATATATTCGTATTCTAAGGCAAATCAATCACCATCAATCAGATCGACATTGATCAATAATTAATGTGTAACTTGTAGTCTGCTGCAGTTATGATATTTTGGATATCATATTCGTTTTCTGCGTCATAATCTTACATCTAATCAACATTTTAAACATTTTAATATTCCATATCATGTAATCGATCATTAATCAATCAATCAGATCGATATTGATCAATGTCTCATCCGAAACGTATAATCGGCTGTACTTATGATGCTTTGGATATCATATTCGTTTTCAGCCAGGTTAATTTGCATATATTACACTATTATGACATCACAGAAGTACAAATCTACTAAATCAATCACTGCGAATTAATCAGATCAATACTGATCAAAAAAAGTCAATTATCTTTTGAAGAGCTCGTTGTACGATTTTTTGAAATCATATTCGTTTTCAGCACAAGATTTTGATGTAGAATCAATTTTCAGATTTTATGGACAATTTTTTCAAGGTTAAAGTCAATTTCCAAGCACCGTGCCGTCTCTGATGACTGATGAATGACGCAGTAGTTGTCAAGGAAACGTACGAAGCTAGCGAACACTAGAGTTTCCCCATCGCCCGCTCGCCCTGTGTAGATCACGGAGAAATTATATTTAGAAATTGTAGTGAAGATAAAACTACAGACAGTCGTGTCCTCACAGTCCTCGAGTGCACCTACGAGATGTCGAGCTTGTCTTCCGATGAAGAACTGTTTCTTCTTGAAACTATCCGCGAAAAAAAACGTCTGTTTGGTGTACACCCGATTAATAAGAAACGCGACGAACTAGGTGAATATCACCATCTTTTTAACGATTTTAACGATGCTGACCGATTCCAGCAGTACCTACGAATGGTCCCGGCGACGTTTGACTATATCCGTGAGAAAGTAGAATTTCGCCTCACGAAGAATTGGTCCAACTTTGTCAAGAACCCAATTTTGCCGGAGGAGAGAAATCCTTCAAGTAACATTTATAACGTTAATAAGAAGTACATGTAGGCTATGTGCATGCCTGCACATCGACAGCACAGACAGGCCATCATACAGTTGCGATTGAGTTGGAGTTAAAATTAGTTTTAATTGATGATTGATGGCATTTTCTCTAACAGCGATTTGGCTCAAATATATTGTAATAGTAATCCATATAATCTTTGATTTGGCCTGTTGAGAAATAGACTCTACAAGCAAGGTGATAGACACTTTTGGATGAAGTCAGTAGCGGTTAGTAAACTCGCCGTATCAATAGCAGCCTATTTCTTTTCAAATTGCATTTTTTATTTGCACTAGGTGCATGTAACAATGATCCCATTAACAATTGAGGTTAAAATCTTAACCCTTTTGAGGAGTATTTTCGTGCATATTTCTTATGAACATGTTAACACTTCGTAGACTGGTAATACGCATTTTTTAAAATCAGAATAACTTAGGATTTTTTGTGCATGTCTACATGTAGGCTATATTTATCAAACTTCAGCTAACGAAATGACTGGGCTAGGCCCTACCACTTCCCCTGGCCAATTTTTTTAAAATCAGAATAACTTAGGATTTTTTTGTGCAGGTCTACATGTAGGCTACATTTATCAAACTTCAGCTATCGAAATGACTGGGCTAGGCCCTAACACTTCCCCTGGCCAATTTTTTTAAAATCAGAATAACTCGAGATTTTTTTCGTGCATGTCCAGATGTAGAATCATGTAGGGCCAATAGCCTAGATATAAGTATTCAAGTCACCAAATGAAAAGAAAAGTCAAGTCATTAATTAAACGCTCATTATCTTTATTGGAATACGAACAAAGCAAGGACATAAGACGGCATGACATCGATATTTCTTGACAGTTACATACTACGCATGAGCAGAAACACTGCACTCAAATTACGAAAAACATGAACACAAAACTCTAATAACACGAACACAAAAACTACTCTCTAATTACATCCAACTTCGGTTTCCATCGTTTTCATTTTCATTACAGTATCTGAAAGGCACTGAATCACTATGGAATATTTGCGAGGATCTGTGACTGTGGGGAGTGCTGGACAATTCAGTGTAGCTTTGAGGCTTTTGGTATTTTTGAACCAAATCCTGCAAGTCTCTCCTGAATTGTAATTTGACAGAATCGTCTATCTTTTTGACAAAAGGAAGAAGACTTTTGAAAAACATCAAATCATCGTCATTATCAACTTTCTTAGATGATCTGTCAATAAGATATTGGAGCTTTTGTCGCTCAATGTCCAAGATGCTCTGATTGTAGCTGCTCATTCGTGAACGCTTGAAATCGGAATGACTGTCACCGGTAGGCTTACTCACATCGGAAGTAGTTGCATCAGCTTCCCGCCCATTCACATGTTCATCTTCTTGAGAGCTGGCAGCAGCAGATTGTTCCTCGGAGTCGCAGACATAATCAGGATCCTCCGATTGATTAGCGGTCTTCGTCGCAGACGTGAGATTTCCTTTGGAAGAGCGAGGTTTTACCTGGTCCTTCAGGAACATTAGGGCCTCGAAGTACTTCCACTTCTTCTTTTGCGAAGAATCATCCGCGGCAGATCCAGATCGAAGAGACTGCATCTTTCCCCACTCAATAGAGAATTGATCGCGCAAATACTTCCATTTCTTTCGCAGAGGGCCCTCTGAAAATGAACACGCAAGAAATTATAGGTAGTTTACATGCATGAATTAGTCACGGAATAACTATACAAGTACGGTATCTGTTTTTAAGTGCATGCAGGACAACTGGACGCTATCTACTTAAGACAGTTAGCAATGAAAATTATGTACGCGTACCTATAATCATCGATTCGATACATATTGGTTCACAATTGGTGACACCGGCTACTTACAGACAACAATGGTGTAAAGGCGTCTTTTAATAAAAATTGACCTAAAATAGTGACTTGAGCAAGCTGTTGTACTTTGTCTTTATGAGATTGCTTTTCATTTCAGGTACCTTGCCACTGGAGCATCCTTCACGTCCCTTGCTTTCGCCTTTAGAGTGGGCGTATCAACGGTCGGTGCAATTGTGACCGAAACCGTTGCTGCACTATGGGAGAAGCTCCAACCGCTTCATATGCCATTACCAACAGAAGAAAATTTGAAATCAATCGCGGAGGACTTTTACGACATTTGGAATTTTCCTAACGTTGTCGGCTGCATCGATGGAAAACATGTCCGATGCATGTGCCCCGACAATACTGGATCGATGTTTTATATTTATAAACAGTTTTTTTCGGTTGTGCTACAAGGCGTTGTTGATGCTAGATACAAGTTCATCACAATTGATGTCGGGGGCTATGGAAAGCAGAGTGACGGGGGTACTTTCAAATCTTCTGAGTTGTATAAGTGTCTTCTCGAAAATACTCTGATTTTTCCAGGGGAGATTTTGCTTCCAAAAACAAATGTCATGACGCCCCATGTGTTGCTGGGAGACGACGCCTATCCCCTACTGCCGTTTCTTTTGAAACCGTACAGTAATTCAAATTTTAGTTTCGAGCAAGAAAATTACAATAAAAGGCTTTCACGATGCAGGAAAACGGTAGAATGTGCCTTTGGCATTGTGTGCTCGAAATGGAGATTACTGACTAAATGCATCGAAACAAGAGTGGATCTTGTCGATCAAATCATAAAGTGTAGTTGTGTGTTGCACAACACCGTTATCGACAGGGAAGGGATGGAGCAGCATTTAACGGAAATATCAATTGAGGAAAGTAGCATTTCATGGCAACCTGCAGGAAGACAATCTGATCAGGCGAAATCCGTAAGAGACCTATTCACAGGGTATTTCGCGAAATATCCCCTAGAATACGTTGCATAAGACTTGTCTGAGAACATGTGCAGCTGTCATGTATTTTTTATCTGCTCATTTTATGCCGTGCTCATAAAAAACACATCTATTTTTAGTTACTCCTAAGTCCAAGGTTTCACTCTTATATTGAACCGGTCCTGACAAAAAAGACGTGACGCAATGTCGCTCACAAATTGAATTGATCTGCACAGAGCAGAACGTATTTCCTTCATCAAACTGTCAACTGCGGGGTGTGATTTTTTATGAGTAACGATCAATCTCTGTTTACATACCTACAAGTTGTATAGGTTCTTTTGCGTTATTTCACCCCCAATGTTGTATTGTACATATAGTTCATCTGCAGACCGTAAAAACAAGTAATCGTTTTCAAAATCTAGGACAGCATATTGCTATAGATAAACATTTTTAAGTCAATCGTGTGGTCGTGTCATTAGTTTTCGAGTGACAACTCGAACAAAATAATGTAATACACGTACAGCATAAAACATAGGCAGGTCCAGAAATCTATCATAATCTTCAATCAAAACAGCTAGCTTGGAGGTCAAAATGCAGCAATTATTACATGATATAGTAATACGTAGCAATATTGGGATGAAATAGCGCAAAAGACCCAGTTGTACTCGTATGTTGTACATGGGTGAAATGTCTAATATGTACAGTATCTTTTTTTGTACCGGCAATGAGTGCTTTAAAGTGAAAAAATTTGCTTTGATGTAAAAAACTTGATGTGTCAAAGTCACACAAATAGAATGTTGGAATCAAATTCGTCGTTTTGTAACCAGAAGATGTGGTCTATGAACGGGTGGGCTATACGCCTAAACTCCTAAAGGCTACAGTTATAGGATGCTATTATTTTTTTTTACATATTTTCAGATGATTTCAATAGGACAGCGATCGACGATCCTTCATAATATATATCCATGCTACAAAATAGCTAAGCCACAAATCATTGAGATCTACATGTATATTACACACGGTATAATATTGATTATAAAGTACCTAAATTGTAGAAGCCATTATCCGTATGCAAATATGGGCACTTCTTCCTTTTCCCCCGCCAAAAAGTCCCCCCCCCGCCAGTCAATGAAATTGATGAAGAGAGCCATCAGTGCCAGGGTTAGAATTTGGGTTAGGTTAGGGCCTCCCGATCCTAACCCTAACTCCAAACTTCACAACAGCTGAGCGAGGCGACTTCTAACAGTTGTACTGATGACCTTTGGCAGCAGCAGTTGGCAGACACTCGCTGACTCTCTGTAGTGAAACTCAGCTGATGCAGGCGTCGAATAGACGCGGTCTCTGCATTGAGGTCACAGTCAATGAGAGTCAAAGGCGATGGCGGTAGGGTAGTGCCCGGCGAGACAAGATAAGAGGGAGATCTCTAACCCAAACACTGTTTTTTCATCAATATCATGACTGGCGGGCGGAAACCTTTTGTTTTCGAAAATTTAACATTATTTTGCGGGGGAAAAGGAAGAAGCGCCCAGACATGTATAACATATATACGAATATTGTGGAACCCGCAGTGGGACAGTGCCAATAAAAAACTTACCCGGAAAATCCGTTTCTTCGCTTATCTCCCGCCAGGCTCGGTCCACCGTGAAGCGATTGGAGTGACCTGGGAGCCGCTTGTCCCAGATCACGGGCCGCCGGAAAATGCAGCTAATTAAAATTTCGTCGCTAAATGTAGCCATGATTCACTGCCTTTTTTTTACTGTCTCTCGTTCACTCTTGTACTCTTGTCCCCGTGTCGCCGTGTGCGCGCGTCAATCGACAGCCATCAGAAGAGATAAATCTGCTCCAATCACAGCGAAGCAGTCGCTGAGATAAATGAGATTTTGGTTTCTCAAAGCAAGCAATTTCTCACAGAAAACTACCTGCGCTGTGTTTCCGCCTGCACTGTGAAGCAGCCAGGCAGCTTTAATGCAATCAGTTCCAATGCAGATGAAAACTGGCAACCAGACTCAGAAAGTCAGCGTTCGCTGTGTACGCGGCCTTAGCTGAGTTCAGCAATGAAATTTTCTAAGTCGGTTTCTTACAGAAACCCGGTTTTTCAGATTTCCGATGCTGTCATCAGAGCTCCGGAGTTCACCTACCCCAACCCCATCGGGAGGAGAACTGATTTCCATAAGCAGAGTTTCCACTTATATAGTTTGTGGTGATCAGCTGATGACGTAATATCCATCATCCAAAAACTTTAAACCCGTCTATCTCCGGTTCTACTGCTCCGATTGACTTCAAATTTTGACAGCCATGTTTTCTCGCTCTCCCCTTTCATTTAAGACATCGACCCTTCATAGTTCATTCGACCCTCTACGATGACCAGGAGCCGAGCTGAAAAAACTCGGTCGTTTTTTCAAAAAGTTCCAAAATCTTGGAAAATGCACAAAAACTCGATTTTCAACAGGCTCTCATTTGGAAACGAAACCTTCCACGCATCTGAAAAGATAGTATCCTAGAAAACAAAGTGCCGTCTTGCCCCTAAAAGAAACCCGAGCTCTTCATTCACTTTCAAGTCTCCGCTATTCACCGCCAAAGGTGGCTACAATTTAACATTTTCAGGAACAAATCTCATGTGGAGACCTAACTTTTCAACTTTTTCTCTCCGATTGACTTGAAACTCACCCTCTAGATAAAGAATGGTACGCTGATTCCAAATCTGGTCTCTGTTTTCCCGTCCGAGGCTTGGTTCACCCGCTAGAGCCATTTTCGTAAAAATTCTAACTCTATCGTTTTTTTCGCCAATGTCCAAAATTTTCAATGCCGCCTCACATCTAAACGAAGGCAAATAGGAACAAGCCGTGTCTTCCACTGAGTTTGTCTCATTCTTAGCTTTCAAATGAGCTATTGCACGACTTTCTACGACCCCTACACCCAAAGTTGGAAGATCGCTGCCGAGGGGGGGGGTCAGAACTTTTTCTCTCCGATTGAGCTGGAAAGATGTTCCTAGCCCCAACATTGGTCAAAAATTACGAATTTGCACTCCGTTTTCCCATCCGAGCACTCCTTCATGCCGAAAAACAGCCTTTCTCATCCCAAAACATCCAAAACCAGACTTTTTCAACTTTGACGTTTTCCTGCCATTTTCCTCCCTCAACCCAGAAAAATTGGACCAAACTGAGCTTTCCACTGCATTTTTCTCACTCTTAGCTTTCAAATGAGCTATCACACGACTTTGTACGATCTCTAACACCAAACTTGGAAGTTTGACAGGAGGGGGGGGGGAGAGTCAGAACTTTTCCAGCACATCCTTGGCGACCTCTTTCCTCTCTCCAGAGGGGGGGGGCTGAGTCAGCCTGATGACTCATCGTTGCGCATTTTGGACTTGAATTTGCCATGGGATTACTACTTGCATATTTTAAATGATTGAGAACTGACCATGATAACACAAAATTTAATCATCAAGGCAAAGTGATTTGTCCAGTTTGCTGTAGAAATGTCCAACTTGTCTAACAGGCCCTATTTCCACTCCTTTATCATCAACAAAAATTGTTTCACATTTAGACAATTCAGAATTTACCATCGTCAGAATTGAACAAATATCCATTTTTCTGCCATATTCTCTGAAATGATTCACGACATTGATAAATTGATTACAGAAATCACCTCCCTCCTTGGGAACATCATATGCCAATCGATTTGGTGGAGTGGCGAAACCTATCAGTGTATTCGCAGTTAGGGATTTCGTGAATAATTTCACGTGTATGTTATTAACAGGTGTTTTCGGAATTTTAGATATTGATGAAGAACCGGGATCGTAGGTCTCTCCGCGACAAGATTCAAATAAAAAAATCCGCGGGCATTTGATGTTGTGGAGGAGCTTGATGATGGAGATGATGTCGAGACTTCCGTTCTTTGTATTGATTGATTCTTGATCACCATGGGTGCTGATCACAATCAGAATATATCGCCTTTCTGACAAAGAATCGGCACTCTGTGATAATGAGGAAAGTTTTTGCATAAACACCTCAGATGTGGCGTCGATAATTTGCTCAACAATGCAAAATTGTTCCAAACATTCTCTCATGGCAGTCAGATTCATCATAGAATAACCATCTTCATCGCTGTTGTCAAATAGAATTGCTAGCGGCTTATTGGAATCCATGGGTACTTAAACACCAGACAATGCGTCGAGTATGAATTGAAATAAACATCAGATGTCAATTTTCAGCAGTTACATCAATTGATCTTTCTATAGGGCGGTTGAGCTCTAATGCATAGTTACAATGGACTCTTATCAGACAATCAGATAGTGATGCAGACTAGCGTTGATGCCGCTCATAACATCCAAGTGTTGCAACAACAGCTTGAAATGCTATGCATGATTTTTTCCAATTTGCTTGAATACGGAAACACCAAATTCATTAATCACAGTTTTGTCTGTACTATTTTATGCTAGACAAGGACTTGAAGTCCTTCACACAATTAACCTTTTGCCTCATCAGGATGGGTCAGGGATTGTAAATAATTGATTGGCAAATAAAAAATCAATTATTTTCCCATCAATCAATTAATTTCAATTGGAAATTTATCAATCAATTAATTTTTCATTGGAAATTCATCAATCAATTAATTGCAATTAATTGCCAATTTTCTTAATAGGCCTACGTGGGCCTTAATTGCATTCATTCATTTAACCTTTGATGTGATTCATTTTCTCGACTTGATTTTTTGACTTTTTATAGAAAGGAACATTTTATCGACGGATATTCCCTAGACTTTCTATAAATTGTCTCTGAAATCAGACTAGATCAAAGACTCAAATTACAGGTACTAAGATCTATTAAGAATATCTCAACTATATGTTCTCAAGTGAAAAATGCGAAATGAGGTGAATTTAAATAATTTTTGTATTCAAACAATAGAAGCAACCTGTACTAGTCATCAATCATCCCTCACCTCAGACTAAAAATTCACACGAGTATGACATGCGTGTATGCAATCCGCACGCCTGCAATTTGCAATTGTTAAATGGAAGTTGATCTCAGAGTGTGTAGACCTAGATGGAGTTTGAATGTACAAATGTTGAAGGTAATTTTTTAAAAAAGTAGGAATGGTACCAAGTGCTAACATAGGCGGAATTTATTGACACAGATCCAATTGATTCAATTAATTTTTTTTTATGATTCAATCAATTAATAATTGGATATAAATTATCAATCAATTAATTGGTCCAATTAAATTGCAATTAATTATTAAACAATTAATTTTTTACAATCCCTGTGATGGGTCATTATGCCACCTCGATTTTTTCATCTCACTCCGGAACAATTAATTGTCAGAAGGTCTCCTTTCATGACTTATACAAATATTTTTGCTCGATTTCTCTGAGCTGGACCCAATATTAGAGCCACAAGAGCCACATGAAATTAATTTACGACATCACATTTCCGACATTTTGGATCTACAATTCTATTGGTTGGAATAGGGGCTTTAAGTTGATTTGCAGCTTCTGCATTTTGCCCTTTCAGGAAACATGGTTGAGTAATCATGATAATTAATAATACGAAACTTCCCACCTCTTTATGATGACTGAGATTATGTATGTTCTATACACACTACTTATAGATACATATTCATATTTCAATATCTGAGTGAATCACACAAACTTGTCTAGCATTCACAAATATCTAGTGATATAATCACAGAATTAAATTCATCTGCGCGCGCTTCGGTTTCCTTTAGATCATCATGCACCCTGGAAGCTAGTAAAAATAAAATCAGATGGGCATCCATGGTTCAATTCTGATATCGCTTACGCTAGACGTCAGATAACACAAATGGCTTAACAGAACCCCCATGAGATCTGGGAAGAGAGACAAAAGCTCGTATGCATGGAAACAAAAACTTATGTGGCAAAAAACAGAAAGCAAGTTAAACAGAGAGGCAGCAAATAAATACTTCAAAGATAAATGTGATTCACAAGATGTACATGACTTCTACAGAACATTTGGGACATACTTGAGAGGGAAGAATCAAAGAGATCACACCAAAATTATGTTGAAAGATGGAAACCGCATCATAGTCGACGAAAAGAAGATTGCGAATGAATTAGGTATGCATTTTGAAAGCATATGTACCGAAAGTTCAACTCAAAGAGGAACTGAAAGCAAATTTTCAGACCATCTCAGCACGAAGCTTATCACGGACAATGTGGAAAGGGACGATTTCAGCTTCATGAGGATATCCTAATCCACTATTGAAGATGTGATCAAGGCAAGTCAACCGGCATAGATGGAATTCCAGGTAGTGTTGTTAAAATCTCCGCTTCTGTTATTTCCATGGTGTTATCATATCTTTTCAATGTTTGCATTTCTTCAGGAGAATTTCCATCGACTATGAAACGGGGTCTTTGGTCGCCTGTTTGTAAAGGTGGCAATCGATGTGATGTTAATCGATATCGACCCGTGACCGTTCTGAATCAGTTTTAAAAAGTATTTGAATCTATTTTGACATTGCAACTGTCTCGCTTCATTATTCCAAAATTATCACCATGCCAATTTGCCTACAAACGTAATCACAGTACTGAGAGTGCCCTTGTGTTTATGACTGAGTCGTGGAAGCTTGGCATCGACAAAAAGAAAACAGTTGCTGTTATTGCGCTAGATCTGAGTGCAGCTTTTGACAGTATATCTCACGAATTGCTTCTACAAAAGCTTAAAGCCTATGGATTACAAAGCACTGCATTAAGTATCATGAGATCATATCTGAGTGGCAGAGAGAACTATGTGAGATTGAATGGACAAAAGTAACAGTATGACAAAAGGAATTCCCCAGGGTTCTCAGCTAGGACCGTTATTATGGAACATTTATCTAAATGATCTCATCATTTTGATTCAATCATTGGGTGTAAATATCTCTATATATGCAGATGACATCACGATGTGGATAGCAGATGATAGTCTTTCTCGCGTTCAGAAACTAGCAACTCAGACATTAGATGTAACTTGGCGATGGCTAGACAAAAACTGTATGAAAATGAACAACGAGAAATGTCAATATGTCGCATGGGTTGATCGCTCGGAAGATCTACGTTTCAAAGTTAAGGGCGAGACTCTTGAACAGTCGAGTGAGCTCCGATTGCTTGGTGTCACGATCGACAAGTCCCTTACTTTTGAGGATCATGTCAAAACTATTACTCGCAAAGTTGCATGGAAGCTAAACGGCATAAATCGTGTAAAGAAATTTATTAACAAGAAAGTTAGGTGGCGTTTAATTCAAACTTACGTAAAGCCTCATTTCGACTATGTTTCACCGCTTCTGTTATTTGCATCACCATCTGCACAGCGTAAGCTTGACATGATGTATGTGAGGTGCCTTCGACACAGCATGATGGATTACACATCTCCTATAGAGTCATTGCAAGTATCCTTGAATGCATGCAGTCTGCTTGAGTGCTGGTATTTGACTCTACACCGACTCATGAAATAAATTCAAAACTGCTGGACTGTTTATAAGAATGAGGAACATAAGGAACATAAGCTAATTACCACTAGTATGGAAGAGCCAGGTATTGCTCCTATTCCTCTCATGCACATTTTCTGTCCTGCTCCAGATAAGTCTCACAGAAGCGTCTTCCAACAGCCCAAATTTAGAACTGTCAAATATGGGAAAAATTCTATCCGCTATTTTGGTGCCAGCTTTTGGAACAGAATTCCATCGGATGCTAGAGTTCGTCATCACAAATCGGCAAGTGCTCTGGAAGCCATTCGAAAGTACATAAGGCAGACACGTGGAGTGGCACAGTGAAGGACTACGAACTCGTTCATTTTTTTATTTTCCTTTAATTTTCTATGTTATTTATGAATGATGTTATGATGTTCATGTATTTAGTCACATGCATGAATTTGCCGTGAATATAGTTTTCTCTCTCTCTTTCTCTAGAAAGGAAGGGTTGTATGTAACCTTAATATCGAAATGGCACATCACAGAATTAGACAACTTGCTCCTTCTCGAATGGATAATTCGTGTACCGCTTGCTATTGGAAATGG
Source organism: Prostheceraeus crozeri (assembly GCA_907163375.1). NCBI lineage: Eukaryota > Metazoa > Platyhelminthes > Polycladida > Euryleptidae > Prostheceraeus > Prostheceraeus crozeri. The sequence continues at coordinate 127,137 of CAJQUW010012045.1, forward strand.
CAAACAATAAGCTTACAGCAGAGGACATCAGAGCCAGCGAGAGATGCGTGCGTGCTGTGATATCACTTCGCACACACCAAAACACACATCGATGCCTGGCTTCGATTCAATGTATGCACTATACAGTGAGAAATGCCGATGAGAGGATGTGAAATCATCAAATGCACTCATTTTCGTACGCCTGCTACTTTTTTTAATAATGATCGGAAGGGCCAACATTATGGAGAAAACGTGTGCGCAATGATCTGAATTCTTCGAATCTGAAGGAATTTTGGCAATCGAAGCACTTTGCTGGAACTCACTTTAATCCGCAAGCGACGCACGACTTTTTTTTACCTATCTCTGTAAGGTACTAGGAATTCCTTTTTGCCCACTTTATAGGTTCCTCGATGTGGCGGCGATTTCGTATTAATCACACTTCTAGCAAACCGAAGAAGATAAACAAAATATTTAATTCTGTGGATATAATTGATGCATAGAGCCATTGATATAACTGCCACAAATCTATTTTCTAGCGTTTACAAATTCATTATAAGAATTACAGACGAACTTACCATTTTCGACAATTTTCGACTTTTATTAATAGATGACGATCTGAATTTTGAAATGCTATTTACAGTGACAAGATCAACTTGGAATGCAAAACCGATGACACCATCGGAGAGAACATACGCGAATGGCTATTATCACGTGCGATAATAATCTAGAACACTTGGTGGGGGGGGGGGTCATGCGTCTCCAAATACTTCACCGATAAGAACAAGTCTGCGGCACTTAATGTCAAATTAAACAAGTGGAATAAACATAGAGTAAATATGTTAGGTAGAGTGGTAACTCCATATTTATTAAATCCCCAATGTGTATACACTTTCGATTTTATTAAATGAACTCAAGGGAGATACAGTCTGAATTGTTTCAAAATGTGAGATATACACATTTATGCAGTTTTGAAGAAATTACGAAGGAATTGACTGATCATTACAGCAAAGCAGAAGGAAATGATACTATTTTACAGATTGTCCGTATCATGACAGCCTTGGAGAGATAATATTTATTAAACTGGCAACTCGATGACCTGCTATTGCTTTCATGAATTAGAAATATGAAATTTCAGCCAAGAAAGCACGAATAATATCGCGACTTTTTCATGAAGACTTCCATTATAAGACGAATCATGAAATTCCTTTGATAATCAGCTCAATTTCCGCTTAGTTAGGATGCTTATTAGCAAATATTCATTCCTCTTGATATCCAACTTGTTGTATACTACTTACGTAGAGGAGTCATCTTGGTAGTATATAAATTGGCAAAATTTTGAAAATTTTTAGAACTGCTGAAGTGATTTTTTGGACCACGGGAACGTTATCTCCGCAAGAAATTGAATCTTTTCATATAAAAATTTTCACTGTATACAGATACTTTTTGAGTCGACACCATAGAGTAGGGATATATAGGTAGAGTGTCGACCATAGAGTAGGGATATATACAGGGTGAGTCAGAAAAAACGAAATCTGATTATAAGGCGAAATAGTTATACTGTATTTCATTTAACTAAAAATTAATATCCATTTAAGTATTTATTGAAACTGTCTCAAAACATAAGCTGAAAATGTCTCAAAAGCACGCTAAAGAACTGACTCAAATTGAGCACCTTCCTGTTCAATACAAACCCTGCATCGGCGAACAAACGAATCGTAAACTTTTTGGCATGTGTCGCGACTGAATACTGTAATCTTCTCACGAAAATAGGCGGCCAACTCCGTCGTATTATTTGGACGTCGCGCATAAACTGAGTGTCTTAAAGTGCCCCACAAGAAAAATCGCAGGTACTGAGGTCCGGAGACCGTGGAGGCCATTCGATGGGTCCTCGCCGACCGATCCATCTGTTAGGTAGATTACAGTCGAGAATAGCGCGGGCAGCAGAACTGTAGTGCGGAGGAGCTCCATCTTGTTGATAAAATCGGTGTTTGTTTTCAGCCCGTTGAAAAAAAGGATGACATGATCCCTTAGAATACCACAGTAGCGTTCACCGTTCATTGTTGTGCAGCTGATGTCGAAGCTCAACACTCCTGTGTTGTCCATCATGGCCCACACTGTCACTGATCTTCGATCTTGAGGCTTTTCAATGAAGACGTGAGGATTGTTTGCACTCCAGTAGTGAATGTTGTGCTTATTGACGGATCCGTTAACATGAAAAACTGCTTCGTCCGAGAAAACGATAAGCAGATGAAAGTTTCGTTGGCGTTCAAGTCGTGAAATTATCCACTGACAGAACTCAAGGCGTCTATCGTGGTCATCGTCAGACAGCTCTTGTACATGTGTCGCTTTGAACGGATGATATCCTTTTCGGTGTAGGCATCGAACAACACTTCGTTGAGATACACCAACTTCGCGACTTAGGCGGCGTGTTGAGATGTTTGGATCACTTTCCACAAGCGGTTTTATCGAAGTGAAAATATCGTCTCCGCTTGCAGATATTGGGCGACCGCTACCTTCCTCACGATGGTTAATGTCACCGTACACCAGGAATCTCTTCACCCAGCGATGAACCGTTGAAGGGACTGGTGCTTCTTCCTCAAATTCTTCGCGAAACTTGCGCCTCGCCCCAGCAACGTTTTCGAATGCGACTGCCCAAGCGACAAGTTTTGCTTTCCTTTCCATACCTTGAATGAAGTTCAAATGACCTAGACCAGATTTCTTGGATGGATCAACTATCGACTTCATGATTTGAATTTCAACTACGAATAATAAAAATACTGCCCAAGCGATATAGAACGCGACCATAGATATACGAGTAGAACATCAATAGACGAAGAAAATCAATGGCAATTGAAGACTATTTTTCGACATAATTCAGATATCGTTTTTTTTTACTCACCCTGTATATAGTTAGAGTTTATATATAGCTCTGTTTATATGTAGTTTATATATGAGCTCTGTTTTGCTTTGCTCGTTGTGTGGCAGTCTGCAGCTGCTGTAGATGACTTTATACCTGTTGTAAAACGACTTGCTCGGAAACGCTTGGGAAAGCTCGCAGTGCGACTGAGGCCTTACACAGTAAAAAGAGACAAGCGAAATCAAGTTCTTCTGAGAAATTTTTGAGACACTTTTTTCTTCGCCTATCTTTTTAATCATTGATCGGAGGGATTAACTTTATCGATAAAACTTGCGCATGCTGATATGATCGATTTCTACGAATCAGAGGGAATTGCAACGAATTCAGTTAAATGGAAAAATTCACAGCAATCCGAGACAAAATAGACTGTTTTCTATTGTACTGGCGCTTTAAAAGCGATTGGTGTGCTGAAAACTTAATTTCGTATATTTGTCTTCCTAAGGGTTGGAGCTGGTTGTCGACCCGGCCCTGTCATAAATTTTGAAGACTGGCTGGCCGGCTACTAATTACACCGGCCAATTATTTTCATTAGACCCATGTGCTATCTAGTGTAAAAGTTACGAACCGTTTCTTGAGCCTTCAAATCTATAATCAAAACCAACGGATACGCTGAGTTAAAGGGCGGTGAAGCCTCATTGTGTGCCTCAATTCGGCGTATTGTGAATTCAACCGTCAGATTACATGTAAGAGCAGGCAGATTTTCTCTTGAGTTCAAGTGATGTGCGGTTAGATAAATTTCTTAACCGCAACCTACCGTACACGCTTCCGCAACGTTACACGTTACCGCAACACTTCCGTAACCGTAACCAACCGCAACCGTGGGATTTTTAACCGTAACCAACCTAACCGCAAGATTTTTCACCGTAATCGACCGTTAACCGCAGAAACACATGTATGGTATATCCGACTGCTAATCGTTTGAACGTGTAGGTTCGTTGAATCAATATGTTATATCAGTTATATCTACTGATCATCGTAATAGACTACAACTTGCATAATAGCTAGCCTTATGCATGTGCTTCGCTTATCGACAAAATACTGACAGCAGCCTAATATGCCTGGGCAGTTTGGCTTGCCTTACCTTATACAAAGGTCTATTTTCAAAAAATCGTGATTAAGACAGTTTATCAAATACATGTACACATGTACTTAAAGACAGCAGCTTTGAATACGTTAGAAATGCGAATCATATAGGCCTATAGGCGCATGTTCTACTGCCTTATGGACCACTATATGATTAAGCTATTCTGTCTTTCATTTAAAAATCGCTTTAATCACGATAGGCTAGCTAATAATTATACCTTTATATAGTGTAGGCCATGCTACTGCATAGGATGGCCTGCACCATGGAGACCTGCATGTGATTACATAGTAAAGATTTGGCCTATCTCCATAGTCGTAATCTAAACCTACATGTATAGGGTGATCGCGATCCTCCCGCCGATTCTTCTCACAGTTTATTCAAAGGTAAAGATGAAGTGTGTGATTCATAGATGTCTACGTTTCAAATTTCAAATCTTATCAAATGTTATCAAATTCATTTACTTGTGAGACGCGCACGATGGAATATCGCAATCTAAGCAACACTGAAATCGCATCAATTGTATCGTTCTCAGTTACTTTCAATTGTGAAGAAGCCAGGCGAATGTCTTTTGAGAAATTTGGAAAAGAGCCACCACCAGCACGCACCCTTCGTGATTGGAAAGCAAGATTCTTGGACACTCTGACCATCTTGCCTCGGAAGCCTGTTGGTGATTATCAACAGAGAAGATTATCGACAGAAAAGAAAGAAGATGTCCTTGCCGCATTTGGAGACGACCCATTCCTATCACAGCGTAAGGTGGCCCAAGAAGTTGGTGTTGCGCAATCCTCTGTCAACAAGATTTTAAAGGAAGAGGGTTTGAAGCCATGGAAGATGGTATCTGTTCAGGAATTGCTTCCACACGATCCAGGGAAACGGTTGGATTTTTTCAGGATTGTCCTAACAGAGTTAGAAGTGAAGAACATTTGCTTTAGCGACGAAGCAACTTTCCACCTAAATGGCTGCGTCAACAAACACAACCGTTTCGTGTATGCCATGGATAATCCGAAGATGATTGCTGAAGACAAGGCGCTGCGCTCACCTGGTATTATGGTGTCACCTGACTTTGGGGTTGTGTATGAACTGTTAGAGACGACCATGAACTCAGAGCATTACAAACGTATTCTTCAAACTCACATCATCCCACTTCGCAAGCAGCATCGACATAAGAGAAAATTTTATCAACAAGATGGAGCTCCTCCCCATTTTGCGATAGTGGTTCGACAGTTACTCGACAATCAACTCAACAACCGATGGATTGGTCGTGGTAGGTCTATCCAATGGCCTCCAAGAAATCCAGATCTTTCGGTTTGTGACTTTTGGCTTTGGGGATGCATCCGCAACGAATTGTACAAGTCCCCAAGACCGTCTGCAGCCTCGACATTGAAGGAAAGGTTGATGGACTTACTTGACAACATTCCGAAATCGATGAATCGAAAGGCTTATGAATCATTTACTCGTCGATGTAAGTTGTGCGAGGAATCCTATGGAGGACACTTCGAACAGAATCTTTGATTTTGTAACATTTGATTGAGTCATTGTTTGTTTTCACTGTATAGAACATGATTTGAGACACTGAATTTGTTTAAATTCATTCAAATCAAAGCGGTAAAAAACGGCGGGAAGATCGCGATCACCCTGTACATACTAATATCCCATTGAGGTGGCCTGAATGCAAATTATGAGCAGCCATGGTAAATAGAAAGCCAAGATACCGGCATCGAGCGTTAAAGTTTCGAATTCTTATTAACTTTGATATGGTGTGCATACATGTAGGTACACATATCAATAGCTAATATTAGAAATTGCAGCCAACTATGTACTACATCATGTTGTAGTCGTCCAGTGTTCACGCATCCATCTAACAGAGCTATTAATTTTACGCAAAACAAATGCACAAACGTAACGTGCCTGTACGATTAATTTTCATGATGCTATTATGATTCTGACATTATTCAGATTCAAGATAAGTAATTTCCAAATAATTGAAAATAAAGAGGTAGTGATCCCATTGCAGACGGAAGGCCAAGATGAGCAGCGATTAGTCATCGCTGCTGAGTCATCGTGCTGACTCAGCCCCCCTCTGGAAGGAAGTGGCCAAGGATGTGCTGGAAGGGATCGGACCGAGAGGAGGAAACCGTCCCCCCCCCTCCTGTCAGACTTCCAACTTCGGTGGGAGTGATTGTAGAAAGTCGTGCGATAGCTGATGTGAAAGCTAAGAGTGAGGCCAATGCAGTGGAAGGCATCATTTGTCCAAGTCTTCCATGGTTTAGGTGTGAGAGTGACTTGAAAATGTCAGGAATCTCCGAAAAAGCGACAGAGTTTGAAAGGGTAGGTTTTGGATGTTTTGGAATGAGAAAGGTCCTATTTCGGGGTGAAGGAGTGTCCGGATGGACAAACGGAGGGCAGATTCGGACTCTACGTACAATGTTACATGTGTGGGGCAAAGTAAGTATATAAGTGAAGTATGCAATCAAAGCATGATTTGTGGGGACTTTCTCTTTGGTGTGGGGTGATTTTCAAGTCAATCGCAGAGAAAAGTGCCAACCTTCACTATGGGTCGAAACTTGGGATTTTTTCGTGAAAAAATTTTTTTTTTCAAAATGTCAGAAGTGAGCTCCGAGACCATTCCCATCGTTTTTCTCGTCAAAAGTTGGGTTGGTGAAGTTTCGATGAAAAAACACCCCCCCCCTCGAGTCGACCTTTGTCAAAAGTGATGTCTTGACCCAAGTTGCTCATGCAGAATCATGTAAAACAAACTTCTATCAAGGTTTGGTGTTGAAATTCGCACAAAATATTTTTTTCGAAATTTTCTTCACTATGGGTCGACACTTAGGATTTTTTCGTGAAAAAAAGTTTTCTCAAAATGTCAGAAGTGAGCTCCGAGACCCCTCCCATCGTGTTTCTCGTCAAAAGTTGGGTCGGTGATGTGTCGATGAAAAAACACCCCCCCTCGAGTCGAACTTTGTCAAAGTTTTGACCAAAGTTGCTCAGAAACATGTGAAACAAACTTCTATCAAGGTTTAGTGTTGAAATTCGCACAAAAAATTTTTTCGAAATTTTCATCACAATGGGTCGACACTTAGGATTTTTTCTTTCGTGAAAATGTTAAATTGTGACGACTATCTCAGGAATGAAAGTGAATGAAGAGCTCCGGTTTCTTTTAGTGGAAACACCGCACTTTGTTCTCTAGGATCCTACCTTTTCAGATCTGTGGAAGGTTTCGTTTCGAAATGAGAGCTTGTTTAAAATCGAATATTTGCGCATTTTCCAAGATTTTGGATAGTTTGAAAAAACGACAGAGTTCTTTCAACTTGGCTTCTGGTAATCGTAGAGAGTCGAGGAATGACTTAAATGAAAAGTTAGAGCGATAAAACGTGACTGTCAAAATTTGAAGTCAATCGGAGTACTAGAACCGGAGATAGAAGTGTTTAAAGTTTTGGATGATTGAGTATACGTCATCAGCTGATCGTCACAAACTATATGAGCTGGGAACCGAATGAGAAATTTCATTAAGACGAGAGAGATTGTCAAAGGTAGGTCGTCTCTCCGGAGCTCCGATGACAGCATCGGAAATTCCAAAATCAGGTTTCAGTAGGAAACCGACTTAGAAAATTTCATTGCAGATATCAGCTAAGGTGTCAGACTTATAAGTTAGCCAGACTATGGCTTGTGATCACTTTGATCAAGTAGGTCCAATACTTATAAACGGTGTATCTTCGGTTCTAGTGTACCGATTGAGTTGATTCAAAAAAGGTTCGATAGCTATTGATCAGACCTATATTTACAGACTACTTATAAAATTTCATAAGTAGTACTAAATGCTGCAAAATTTAAATTTGCTATTTTTTGATGTTTTATAAGGTTTTCAAACCTTCTGATGTCAATGAAGACCTGTATAAAGTTGTCAGAGGCGTGCTTCGGCTCGAGACTTGCTTCCTGATCCACCGGTTTTCATGTCAAAATCGGGGTCCGAATACCAACACAGTGATATGACGCACGCTCTGTCGGCGGGAGGTTGGATTTGAGGGCCGAGGCCTTGAAGTCGGGATAAGATCCCCTCTGAGTAATGCCTGTAACGGATTCATCAGCCTAGCTTGTCTATCCTCATTGACATACTAGTTGAATTTGAAAAATGATGGTCAATGAATGTTTTAACACCTAAACGCTTGCTCTCAAGTCGATATGGCTTCTGCTATCTGGCCTTTGTGAAATCTCGTCTAGCCTCAGTAACTCAGGGTTGGCAACTTCTATCGTTTGTCATTGTAACTTGGTAAAAATGAGAGGGTTACTGCAGGCATTGACGTTAAAACTTTTCGCGTCATAGGGTAACCAGTCTTTGTGTTGGGAGTTGGTTACTGAAAGCACGGTGACTGCCGATGCCCATAGTTGGTAAAACCGCTGTTGTCATGTCAAACGCATGGACAAATAAGGAAGGTCTGAATCATGGCTTTGTGCTGACTGAGTATATAAACCACGTATTTTCTCTAGTCTTCACTCCTGTTTCAAGTTACACGACAAACGGTGAGTGCTCTGACGTTTGCTATCAAACGTTGCAAGTTAGGTTTCTCTAGACTTCACTTCTATTTCCTAACGAACAGTGAGTGTTCTGACAACGTTTGCTATCAAACGTTGCAAGCTAGGCCTCTCATGTAGATGATATTATTCCTATGAGATGAATACTGTTATCTCAATCTCACAGACTATTCTATCTCCTTTCAGAGATTTTCACAATGACAAAAGATAATAACAAGAAGCTTCAGTTGGCGAATTGCGGCTTTGGAAATGTATTTAGGGGTGAGAGACTTCGATTCCATTTGTCGAAGAATGAGGGGCATGGGCACTCAAAGTGTGAAAATAGGGTGATAGGGAAGTACATGATGAAGAAAGTGTTGTGTGGAGAGAAGGGAATGCTGTTTGAAGCAGGTATGTTGGCGCGCGAACCTTCGAAGAGTGTTGAGCCGACTGTTGAGCGTTTGAGTGATGTGGATTTGGATGATGAAGTGAGTGCACCCAAAAGAAAAAGGATTGTTGTAGAGAGTGAGTTTGAGACTGTAGATGTGAAGAGGCGTGTTGTCAGTGAGGAAGAGAGTGCAGTGACGACGATTTTGCCAGCGACTAAGGCGCTGGCACAATCGTCTCCTGAGCGAATGCCGAAGTGTGTTGTGAGAGTGAGTCAGTCGAGCGTGCCGGGCAAAGTGATGCTGTCGAAGGATGATGCGTTGGTGTATGGGAATGTGAGGAATGAGTGTGACAAGTTGCGGGGTCAGTGAATGCTGCAAAGAGTACGTTGAAGGAGGTGACTGTTGAGCGCGATCGATTGAAGGCGAGTGCTGACAGTGCGAGTAAGAAGTTGAAAGAGTGTGTGGAGGCGAAGAAAAGTGAGGTAGCTGAAAGAAAGTTGAGGGAAGCGATGGAGAAAAAGTTGGATGTGAGTGAGCGAGAGCGGAGTAAGGAGTGTAAGTTGAAGGAGGAGGCGTTGAAGCGAGTGAGTGAGTTTGAGCGTGAGTTGGCGTGTTTGAGGAAGAATGATGAGTCGAAGTCCCTCACTTTCATTCACATTCATGTCCTGGGTGTTGTCCCCGAACGTACACTCATTTATCCAAATATTTCAATGGATGACACCCAGGAGTGTTTCAATAGTGCGGATGTCCGGTGTTATCACCTCAACATCGAACATCGAGAGGACATCCGCATTGAATACAGGAAGCTGCACAAATTTCGTAAGTATTATGACTGGAACATAACATTGTACCATCTTCCTCATTCTTACTTCTTTCATTGCAGGCCAACTGAAAAAGACCTAATCGTTCCCCACATGTCAGTCCCGAGGACGCCCCATGAGCGCTCTTAAGGGCTACCTTCTAATGCAGCTAAAGCGGTCCCAAGCCCGCCACATATCTTAGGATATGGAATGCAGAGGGGAAGAATAAATGATGAAATGGAATGAATTGGAAGGGACATTCATGCGCCACACGCAACCACAAGCTCATTTCTCTCTTCGCTAGTGAACAAGCTCTTGCTAGTGTAGTTAGAAAGTTTATCATGTTGTACAAAAGTTTTTACTGCGACACAGGTTGATAAAGTGATAATGTAGTCAAATAGTTTTACCGTGACACACGTTTGTGAAATTAAAGTTTGATCATCGAAGTTTTATTTGCGAGTGTAGTCAGAAAGTTTAGCACAACACAAGTGTCATAAAAAATACTTTATTTCGTCTTTGATTTATCAACAGTCATCATTGAAACCCGTTTTACTAATGGCAACGACAATATGGTTTATTTTATTCAGAAGCAAATGATCGCCGTAACCATGAAAGTTGTCCATCCGAGAAATAATCTTCCGCAGATGTCTTGTATAAAACTCAGAAGCATCAGTAACATATTTTTGTCCGTAGGAACGAAATTGAAAGTCAATACTTTCCGCTTCCCGCCGAGCAAGCTTTGTCCGCGGACAAAACGGGTAAGAAATGGACATCCGTCGGTCTTCCATTAACTCACACTTTTGTCCGCGAGACTACGGATAAAGAACAGCAGTATACGGAAATCCTTCGGACTTCCGTTTCTCGGACTTTAAATTCATGATCTACGGACGCTTCACGGAGTAGAAACAGTTGCGCATGTCCGGAAATTTCCGTGTAAATTCTGATATAATATACATACCGGTACTTGTTCTGCTTAAACTTATCGAATGCTACTTGATTCGTTTATCTTTTAGTCTTCTTTTTGGTTTTATCAAACAACATGAAAGTCGAACGTCTGCTGAAAGCCTGGATGCAGATCACATTCCAGAATATTTTGTGGTCTAGCGATGAATTGAAGATCGATGATATGTAATTCGGCATCTTGTTTTAATATTATTAAATCGGAGTGTTTTTGTGCATGTCGGGCGATTATAGTTTGTGAGTTGTGTCCAATTCATTTTGACGGGCGGTAATGTCACTCATGAACCATATCCTTGCGTCTGCAAGGGCAATCTAGTCACTCTGTTACTGTACAATTGTTTTGGTTGTGATTCAGCTGAAGCAAATGGCGCGCGCGAATTTTCTGTTTGACGCGGCATAAGCACTTTTTCACACACGACACGCATTTTCAAGCAGCGCAATGTTTTGCTATCTTGTGATCGATCGCCCCTTTCGCCTACGTGATTGGCCAGGCCGTGAAGCGCAGTCAATGCCTGCAACTTGCAGAGGGAACAGGGAACAGGCGATCTTCAACTTTCACAATTGCAGGCGAATGTCGACTGAGAAAATTGACTTGGTTATCTCAGTGTCTCACCGTTGAAGGTGGATGTGATTTGTTCAATGCTTAATATATATCTGATTCAGTGTGGTGCAGTTTGGAGAACAATTCAACATCGTCTAATGGCATTTCACACCGATTTATTCCTCACAATCTAAATTAACTGACTGTACATCTTATGCCGTGAATAATTTTCTAGTCAGCCTGAATACAGGTCTGAATTTGCACTACATTCAATGGAAAATTGGTTTCCTGTGATGATCTTGGTGAGTCCTAGTCGTGGCCATTAGTATTCCAGACCCCAACAGGCAGACAACGAAAAACAGCTCAATGTTGTCGACTTACTTCCATCTGCCATTTTCACTAGATACATGTCTTCTGCATCAACGATATTGACAAAATGGTAAGTCGGAAATTCCCTATCAATTTCTATTTGCAGTCATGTTTCTTAACAATACACTGTATTGCAGTCACATTAAAAACAGCAGGGCTCTTAAGGCCTAGACTATATTGTATGATAATATTTGATCATACGTAACAATCGCGCCTTATGGATCCATGCGATTTGAATAGTTTTCCCAGTTCTTGGGGCGGATTTCACATTATAATTGACATGGTGACTGGTACATACAGTGTAACCATAATTTAACTATTTCATGAACTACACAACTGGATTTTCCACTAAACGTTTGAATTTTCATTGTGTTTACGCAATACGTATGGAATTGAAAAATTATAAGGATTGATCTTTGCTAATAGATTTCAATTTTTCATTTCATCACAGTATGGGACAATCGTGGAAATCTTATACATGATAGAAGTCTTACAACATAGCTGAAATTACGAATATGGCATACAAGGACAGCATAGACAAACTATAGGACACAGGGCTGTGGAGGCGGAGGCGTAAAAAATTGGCCGCCTACGGCTTTCGAAATTTTAATGAATGATGTGATTTGATATAATCCTATTATTTGATGCATATATTTGATGTTATTTGATATAAATTTGTTATAGATGCAATTTATGCTACCCAATATAAAAAATTACTGAATGAAGTTTAGATACCGTACATGTCCTCCATTGAATAGATTCCATTGGTTTACTGGGGTATGACTTTTTAATGACTTTTTAATATGACTTATATCTTAATATGAATCTGTCTATATTTCCGGAAGCGCTAGATATTTGTAGCCAATTCGTTCAACATCAGTGAAACATCGGTAATTTATCTGTAACTGATCCGTAGTTAGCTCGTACAGAATCCGCTTATCCTAAGTAATCTGTCCGTTCGATACCCGTCGACGATCTTAAACTTGTCCGTTGGAATCCGTATTTAGTCCGTCAGAGTCCATAATTAGCCCGTTAGAATCCTTATTTAGTCTGTCAGAATCCGTATTTAGTCCGTTGGTTATCTGTGGTCAGTCCGTTCAGAATCCGCGCATTCATCATATCCGTCAGTTGTCCGTCAGATTATTTTAATGCGGACAAATAATGTCCGCTATTGTTCCTTTGAAGTCCGTTCTAATGCCTTAGGCTACCCGTTCTTTGTCCTTTCATTTCCGCCCTATGTCCTTGTGATGTCCTCGGCGGACAAAATTTGTCCACCGTTTACTATCCGTTAACTGACCGCAAACGGACACCAAAAAGACATTTAGCGGACTTCCGCCGAATGACTTTTTGCTTGGCGGGTTCTTCACCTTGTGGAAAATGAATGTAATTG
>CAJQUW010012046.1:0-12563 GCA_907163375.1 Prostheceraeus crozeri
ACAGATTGTTTCATAAAAAATGGATCACCCTTAAACATCGCCTTAACTTCAACTTTGTCTAACTCCGCCAAACTTGAACGAATTTCTCTGAAATTTGGAGGATATGTCAGTTGTGCTTACTAATATCATCGTTGGAAATTTCAAGCATGAATATTGAGTTGTTTTCCTGTTATAGATCAAAAAGTAGTAGATAAGTTGATCTTCATTTAGCAATGTTACACGAAATCATATCTCACTCTTAGAAAATTACATTTGTTTCCTTTGTTATGTAATATGTTGTTCTACAAGCCAAAAGCTATCAAGCAAAACAAAAATAAAGAAAATCGGTCAATCAGAGCCAGTATAGCACCATTATTCATCAACAATAATGTAACTGCTACATGTGATTAACTGGACTTCATGTTCCATAGCTTCCTGACTTCGTTGCGGTGGTGTTGGCAGCACTCCTGATTGCTTTCAGCTAGAAATCTATCTCTTACCGGTTGAAAACAATACAAAGCACAAATGAACAATGACGAGATCGCATTCACAAAAGGCAAAGTGTCAGCCTTGCTAGAAATAGGGTTTTCTTTGCAACCTACAAGCAAGCGACTAAATGTCCCTTACACAAATGTGCATCGATGGCATAATGATGATTTTCGAATCTGTCGTAAAGAGGGCTCTGGCCGTCCACGCAAAACAACCAAACGTAGAGACTGCCTAATTTTGAGATTTGTTAAAGTTGATCCAAATCTCTCGTTAACTGAGATGGCTGCACTAGACTCGTCTATTTCTAAGTCCACTATTCGTAGAAGACTTATTGAGTCGAATTTCAAGAGCTGTAAGAGGCCTGTCAGATCGAATTATCAGATCAGCATACAAAAAGACGTCTCAGATGGGCAATGAGTCATTGTCACTGGCGAAATCAATGGGATCGGGTTGTCTGGTCTGATGAGGCATCAGTCCGTCTGAAGGATAGTGATGGTCGATTGAGATTATGGATAAAATCTGATCAGGAAATTCCGAGACATTTACATCGTCCCCGGGTACAAGGTGGTGCGACTCTACTGATTTGGGCTGACATTTGGACCAATGGCCGCTCTGAACTTCACATACAGCAAGGAACCATGAATTCTGAACGCTATGTGAATGTTTTACGAATGAACATCGGCCAAATGACAGATCAACTTGGTGATCCATCGACTTGGTTATTAATGGATGATAATGCTACGTGTCACAGGAGTAGTAGAGTCAACTTATGCAAGTCTCAAATAGGGCTTAGGACATTATCTTGGCCAGCTCGTTCTCCTGATCTGAATCCCATAGAAAATGTATGGAGTATTCTAAAACGTAACGTTCGTCGTTCACTGCTACCTACAGATGGCGTATCACAACTTAAGTCACTGTTAAAAAGAGAGTGGAGAAAGTTAGATCAGTCAAAAATCAACATGTCATTGACAATAAGGGTAGGGCCACAAAATATTAGCTTCTTAAGAACCGTTACTGTATCATAGCTAATCAGATTATATAAGGACATTTAAATATATTAGGGACATGAAATAACATGAAAAATGCTTTCTGTATCATACTTATGTTTTATTTAGTCAAATTTTAGGATGATCCACTTTTTATGAAACGGACTGTATTTGACCGTGTAATGTTTTTGGATAGAACATAGGTGTCTGTGAAGAGTGCGACCTGTCGATAACCAAACTTTTTTTGCTAAACTTATTCGTCACTCCAAGTCCGTTTGTGACATGTACTATCCTTCTATTGGCTTCATTGTCTTGAATTGTCATGCCACAGAATTAGACAGGTCGTCTCTTCTTCTGTTTGACTAGAAATGAAGTATTAGAACATGTAACGTAAATGAAATGCCACAATCTGCTGACTAAATACCATAGCAATCGAACAATGACCAGCCAGTTCAACATTAAACACGCCAAATTGTGCAAAGTTTCAGTGACTGTTACCAACCGGATCACTCAGCAAAGAGACACAGACGATGTCAAGTTCTACAGAGAAGTTTGTGAACGTTTTTTCATGCGCCTGCTAACTTTTTTAAAATGATCTGAGGGCCCAACATTATCGAGAAAACTTTTGCGCAATGATCTGAATTCTTCGAATCTGAAGGAATCGCGGTGATCGGAGCATTTTGAAGGAATTCAGAGCAATCCGCAAGCGACGCACGACTATTTTTCCTATCTCTGTAAGGTATTAAAAATTTCTTTTCGCCCACTTATTAAGTTCCTGCATGTGCCATCTGTTTGAATCAGTTTGCACTTCTAGCAAAGTGATACGGTTAAACAATCTAATTCTGTGTGTCATGCACTTACCGAATGTACAAGTGAGCCAATCAAGTTCTTTATTATTGTTATTACATAATTGCAGACTATTCCTGGCTACATTAAAGTGAAGCTAACAAGATCGTTATTGTACGAACATTTCACATGAAAGAAGTGATCCATTCAGACACACGTAAGTCTGAAAGGCCGAAAACATGATAGGCTGAGAATTCAAGTGTTACGACTTTCATGTTTCTTGCATTACCTGTAGCTTAACTTTTTTGTAGTTAAAGCTAAATATCTGCCAGGCATTTCGGAAAAACACTAGAGGTATTACCATACACTGTAGAACTTGCCAATATATAAATCCGACACAAGCTACTCAGCAGTCTAATCTGAAACTTTAACGTCACTACTCTTCCTCTGGGGGAGCTTCGACGCTTCTGGCATTCTCAGATTTTGCTGGAGTGATGTGATGCCTTTCCTGACGACTTCTGATGACAGTCCCGAGGCTCGACCATATGACTAAAATATCACAAGGCATAACACCTAATCACATGGTGCCATGGAAACTACCAGTCGAATCTGTACTGATCAATTAGTCTTTGTTCGCAATGAATTCCTTCAAAAATGCTCCGATCGCCACAATTCTTTCATATTAGAAGAATTAAAATATTTGCGACCAAGTTTTGTCAATAATGTGAATCTCATACGCGAGCAAAATGATTGATTTGCATTAAGCTGCAGCTTATACACTACACACGAACAAAGTTATTCTCGAAGGCATGTACATAAGTTTTACATACCGGTTAAGTTAACTTCAATGGCACAACATTTTATTGTAATGATTTACTAGGAATCTGAAATCTGTAATGATATAAAGAGATAAAACTGCATATTTGGACTCATTTGAAAATTAAATGCTGAAATGCCGAAGACATTCCATATAACGATTTACTATCACACAACATTCAGCAGTGAAACATTGATGCTTTGAACACTTAGAATGTAATGTGCAGACTATCGCATAACACTGATGCATGTTGATGTGATGCTGACCCGCGACACATGATTGTTTTGTATCTGGAACAGCAGAGATACATTGGTAGCCAGTGTAATTTTTTTAGCTTTATGGCAGGCTGACTGTGCGCTGTGTTGAAAGAATAATACATGTACATGTAAGAATATCCTTCACTTGCTAACACTTTTCATTGTCAATGGTTATCTGGAACATAGCCATAAATGCTATGAACTTACATTAGAAAAGGAACTTTTCTATTTTTCATGCACTCATGTCTACATGTATGTATTTCGTAGGTCTTTTTAGTGCACAGTTTGTTAACTTCGAAAAGTCTTGCGCTAAGTATATTCACCGTCACTTTTCACAGAGTTTAAGTGCATCAAAAAAACTAGTCAATTCATCATTTTCTTTCAAGCTTGAAAAAGGTAATCATAATTCAAATAATTGACAATAAAGTGCCCTTGAAAAAGCAAATGATTGTAATTTTCTGGAAAATCAGTGAAAGGCTTGATCTTTACAGTTGGCTGCAATGTTGCGTAAGTAATGGCATAAGTATAGTTGGGAAGTAAAGCTACATGTACATACTTTTCATCGTAATTCGAAAATTCCAATGAAACTTCCCAACTTCACATCATAATGTCACACCACTTTTATTACAATGTCTGATACAATCTTACATGAAAAACGATTCCGAAAGATATACATTCAGGTATTACCTGAAGATGATTACTGGATGGTAATCGAAAAATTTTGTACATCATAACTTAAAATAAAAATTAACATCTCAAAAATTCCTGGCTCTTTCCAACTCAAAAATATCATATAATGACTAGCCAGGGCATCTTCCAAGTGCTTCCGAAAGAAATATACGTGACGAGATATGATTGAGTGCAGCTAAAAACAATTTAACAGCATATGGAGCAAAAATATAATGAGAGACGCGTATCAAAATCAGCCTGTAGACAATGCATAAGCCAACTACCCATAGCAGAGAGATTGAAAGATTAATGCTACGGTGTAGTAGATCTATGGTGTTGAAAAGTCTGCTTGCTCTCAATTCACTTAAATCTGATTGAGCAATAACGATTAATTTATCGAAGAAAGCAGAGTTACGAAAGGTAATGGTATGTCCACACATGTGCACTCGTATAATAGTCGACAAAACAAAGAATAAGATACACCCCTTGCATAAGAGGCACAACAAATGTAACTGTGAAGCAATGCGTCTTTTATTTAGAAACTTTGCAAATCACATTACTTATAGCACATGTGTGCAGCAAATTGGTGCATTTCCGTTCGAAACTGATGTATTTTGAGTGCGCTTACAAGTGCAAATACACGTCATGTCACTTCGTCAGTTTGTTTACCCTGGAATAATTAATTCAACAGCTGAGGTTAGAATACATTTTTTGATATGAGCGGTGGAGAGTAGCAAATTCGTTATATACAAACTATCAACTTGATATATACATACTCATGTAAGCAGTGACTACAAATTGTATGGAGAAATTTAGGTGATAACTCGATCGCTATTAATGTTGCTAAAATGTCTAAAAATGAAAAATTTCCAGCAAATTCATTATATTCGGAGTGAGATATAAAATCCACTAGTTAATGAGCGGAACGATGAAAGTCCCTCATTACAACCGTAGTTCACTGATTTAAGTTTCAACTATTTTCTAAGATGACAAGTTTCACATCTAAATAATACATGCACACAACCAATCTGCTAACTGTGATTAACAAAATATGAAACGAAATTTCACTCGAGCACTTTATTACTCATTTAGTTGCAGTGAGAGACATTTGTTTGAATTATGTGATGACCTCTTCCGCAGTGTCATAGTGAACGGAAACGAATCAATCACTTTATCAGTGTAAGCATACTTGACCGGGCATGAGTGACATTTCATGAAGCTCGTTATCGTTTCTTAAGTGAAACTCCATACAAAATTTTAAGTTCTTTGATGCTAAAACAGCCGCACTGATACTTTGAAAGTATGTGAATATCTTGAACGGTAAATGATAGTTGATGTACGGTGTTCCTTTCCATCATCTCATGGAGCTGCGGCCGCCGATGATCCTTAATAACTCTGGTCTATGATAGCTAATCCTTAGAAATTACTGGTGACTATACACTATGTAACAGCTGAGTGCATTGAATTAATTTACATGCAATATGTTATTCTCTTTGCTTACAACAAAATCAGCATTTGCTCGACATTGTTAATGTTAAGGAATATTTATCAATATATAATGGTTGATCAAAAACTAAACCATTTCATTGAACCTTTCAATCTGCGCTACGAACTCATACATTGAGAAACAGCTGAGTACTACTTGTCATGGCTTCTGAAAATTATTCAACATTTGTGACCGCTGTTTCCTGGTGATACTGTCTTCTGATTACTAGGATTTCGGAGACATTGTGTGTATTTGCATTAACGTTTAGGAATAATTCACTTATTTGAGCTGCGCGCTTCGGCATGAAGGTGCACAAGGTCCAGAGTTGGAGTTTGTCCGAATCGGGAGGCACGAACGTGGAAGTGCTAGAAAACAATGAACTGCTGGAGACTATCAAGCGGAGGAAATGCGCAAAGTACGCGCATTGGAAGCGGAGACCCGACAGCCTGGTGTTGGCGACGATCGAAGGCGAAGTGGAAGGGCGAGCGAAGAGAGGAAGACGGAGAAAGGCGTGGATTGACGATCTTCGAGGGACGCCCACGGCCCGGTCAACGGGCTACAGTATTGAACCTGAATCTATAACATGGTTGAAGCCATCTGTGGTCCGGCGAGTATGTCAGTCTGCTGGTTTCATTTTTGTAGAA
This sequence comes from Prostheceraeus crozeri, assembly GCA_907163375.1. Taxonomy (NCBI): domain Eukaryota; kingdom Metazoa; phylum Platyhelminthes; order Polycladida; family Euryleptidae; genus Prostheceraeus; species Prostheceraeus crozeri. The sequence continues at coordinate 6,114 of CAJQUW010012046.1, forward strand.
TACCAGTCGGCGTCTCACTGGCTGACTCGTCAGTAAGCCGGTTGGCAAGGACAGATGCATTTTTGGGAGGCCGGCGGCCTGCATCTTAAATACTATTCGCATTTCTCTTTGTGAGCTTATGAGTAAAAGATATGAAGTTCGTATTAATCGTTATAAGGTGCACTGAAGCATTTGAGCGCAGAGGATGATGAAATATCAGCCATAAATGCACAACTATTTCATATTTTACGTAGCATTTTTAGATAAGACTTCTGAATTTGAATATGGAAACTTACATTGAATCATGTAAAACTATTGAATTCATGTAACTTTTATGAATCTGTTTTTTACATTGAATTCATCAATTCAAGACTGCGACACTGCGGCTACAGTAAAACTGCTGTTGGCATGAAGTGTGTTGAGTGAAGGTTGGATGTCATCAGCAATTGAAAACTGATAGTTGCCATTTATAAACTTTACCATATTGCCTGACAGATTTCATTACATTTCACGACGAACATCTGAATTCACACGCAACTGCGTTGAAAATAGGACATGAATTATTTATATAACTGCATCGCTTGAATTGATCACATTTTCCCCTGTTTCGAGTTTGGAACATCCCTAGAACTTCAATGATATAATTTAAGATGTCCTTTTCAGCATTTAAAATATTGATATACAGATTTACGAAGAAGAACCAGACAGCAACTTTCCAATGACATTTGACGGCAATTCATGTATTGTCGAACAATTACAATTTCCATGAGACATCTCAGTGGTCACTCGCATGAACAGTCAGCCTCTACAAGCATTCGTATTTGTATCGTATCTGTTCTACTCCCTGAATTGTACATAGACGTGTGCGGCGGCTCGCCGAGCTCCGCTGTCAGCGGCGGCGTTTGCGCCGGTATTTTCGGTCGGCGGCGGCGGCGCGCCGATGCGTATTCGATTCGACTATCGCACGAATTTCCAGTATCTAATTTCTACTGAATTAAGCATGCTATGTAGGCCTAGCTATCTGGGTACAAATTACGTAGGCCTACCTAGTCCAGTAGCTAGACTTGGAAGTGAATAGCAATGCGAGATTTTAATTTTTTGCGATACTTCTTTCTGAGCAATCAAAATAATACTATGATCATCATATGGAAAAGTTTGTTTGGATTCTTCATGTCACTCGCTGAAATGACACATGCATTAGCACTGTTATTGTCAAATGATTGTGTCATGATGTCTGAATTCATAGGCATTGATAATAGCATGATATACATGATATATTGCATTTTGCAGACATAATGTGATCCTGCTGCACTGCCCATAGAAAATTGTAAAAGCATCGTTGACTTAGGAAACTAGAAATATTCCTTTATTAAATGCTATGTATACACGTACATGTAAACCTACTAAACAATAATGAGCTTGTAATTGTCGTGAATGAAAAGTAGTTTATCGACATTCACGGGACTCAGTTGTGATCGTCGACTTGTGACAACCAATCCCAACTTAGAAAATAGTCTTTCGACAGAAGTACTCGTCGCAGGAACGGCAAGCACGTGTTTGGCCATTTCGGAAAGAATAGGAAAATCATTTGCTCTATTCTTCCAAAATTGGAGAATGCTGGTCTCGATCATCTTTTTGCTGGAATAGAACTGCAAGTATTCAGCCACGACACCAGAATGTTCGTTATTCAGCTCTTCTCCCATAGAGCTGCAAGCAGCAATCTCCATCAAGGGATCATCGAATTTCATGCGCTTGGAAGTAGACTGACACTTTTCAAATTCTTCAGCAGATTCACAATATGTTGCACACATCCTTTCGAGAAAACTAGATCTAGTCTCTCCACGCAAGTTAAGTTGATGAGATATATCATCCAATCGACAAAACCGAGGATCCAGCAAAGCAGAAATCAAGACAAGGTCTGAAACTGGATACCTTTTCTCGAATCCTATTCTCATGTTTTCTTTCAATTTTCGAACTGCTTCACAATCGTCATCGGCATTTTGCAGCTTAGTTTTTATCAAGATTCTGGTTGCTAAAGCTTTGCTAATTGTGGGCCCAGTTTCACTTGATAGAGATATTGTCAGATTATTGAACAGGACCGAAATGAAACAAGATTTTCAAGAATGGATACTTCACGCTTATTCAATTTCAATTCAGATTTTTCCAAAGAATCGAGTAATTTGTTGATCTTTTTTCTGTTATGAATAACACTTTGGCACGTGCGCAGTATGCTATTCCAGCAAGTTGGACAGTCAATGAAGTGTTGAGCCCAATGAAACTTAAACAAAGTTGGACCCATGTCCTCCTAGCTACATCATAGAAAAGTGATAAGATGCTGTTTTTCATTTCGACGTTCTGTTATTTAGATGCCTAATTATAATATGAATTTGATTTTTGTGTTAGTGGTTGTACTTGGTTAAAGCTTGTCGCTCACAAGCTTTCGGACTATGTCCTTCAACAGGCTTTCACCAGCTTTCTCCTGTTGAAGGACATAGTCCAAAAGCTTGTAAACGACTTGCCATTTTAATAGACTTATTCGAGCCCACCAAAGTGGTTTTTCTCCTGCATACAGCTACATGTACATTACGGTAGGCCTATATCATAACACATAGCATACAGTCAATATATCAAAATACTTGTACATGTACATGTAGATTTCAATAGAATGCAGCTACTACTACAATTGCGTAGATTACTAAAGAAGGCAGATTTTCATAGATTTCCAATCTAGACATTATCAATCAAAAGTTCATCATTTGCAACACAATCAAGCCCTTACCTTCATCATCACAATTTTCCATTTCGTCAGCAGAAGCAAATTGTTCGTTAAGTAAGATTTCTTCCTCAACATCATTCAAGTTATCGAGAAGCTCTTCAGTTTCAGTGACGTCAACGAACTGAATGACGTCTTCATTAACAACGCGATCTAACATAGCTTGAATCGCCTGTCCCATGATTGTCTGTGTGTGACACAACAAAGCGTGATATGAAAGGGACTAACACTAACTATTTATAGTAGTCCCTGGATGTGGCCGTTTCGAATCGACTAAGCTTAACACTGATTTGCAAATAATCCTGGGTGAGACTCCGGTTCTCTCTATCACATCGTTCTTCCATTGCATCGTCGTTATGCGTGAAGGATCATATTTAATGCTCTACTAGAAAGAGGATATTAGATAATATATTGCTCTTCATAAAATATGTCTGAGCAAGTCTAGAAGTACGAAGTATGTTCCGAAAACAAAGGTCACATCAGTTTACGTCATCACTGTATGATAAGATAAGAATGTCTTTATTGCCTCACATCACATTGGCATGAATCGGTGAGCACATTACATGACATAACATAGACATACATAAGAGTATAAGAAAATTAAAGTTGAAGTCACATGCATTACTGGCGCGAACAAAATCGGATAAATGAGTCCTTGAATCTCTTCGTCTTCGTTCTTGACTGGCGAAGAGAGTGTGTTGCGGGTCACTGTTTGATGCTGTTCGTCGACCATGGAAAGGAGGGGATGCTGCCTGTTGCACTCAATGTTACGAAACAAACGTTCACAAATGCTGTTAGCTGACTTAAAAATATCAAGTCTGAATTAGCGATACGTCGGACCCTGTTATCCGCTTTTAACAATTGATTGAAAATATAGTCTGGTAGATTGCAAAAGGACGGATAAGCGTACAATAATACTGAGCGGATAAATGACACATAAGCTTTAAAAATCAAATCGGGTGGACAATCACAACGCCTCAGCTGCCTTACAATAAAAATCCTTTTGGATGCTTTTGAAACAATGTACTCGACATGAGCGTTCCACTTTAAGTCTGACGAATACACAACACCCAAAATCTTCATCTCATTCACCTGTTGCAAACACTGATCAACAGAAATCTGGACAGTCTTAGGCACATAATCTCTCTTCGTGTTAAAATTCAAAACTTTACATTTCGAGGAATTCAATAAAAGCCTGTTCTCACTCGACCACATTACAACATTATCCCACTCTTGCTGTAGGTTGTCGTCATCAGCATCACGAACGAAATGTAAAATAGTAAAATCATCGGCATACTTAATTACAAAGGAGTTATTGCACGAGGGGCGAAAACCATCCACAACCAAGCCGAAGAGCAATGGTCCAAGTACACTTCCTTGGGAAACCCCACTACTAATGGAAGAGCTCTTAGAAACTTCCTGATTCCAAAAAACAAATTGACTCCTGTCAGTGAGATAGCTGGAGATCAATTTTATCACAAACACAGGAAAATGAAACTTTATCATGGCAGACAAAATGATATCATGGGAAACTTTATCAAAAGTCCTCGAAAAATCAGTGGATAACATCCGAACAACACCAGATTTGCGGTCAAGAAATTCAAACACTTTATTTGACAATAACGTTAATGCAGTGGTAGTACCCGATCCTGGTCGAGGGAAATATGCAAATTGGGACTGATCCAAAACGTCCTTCACATATGGCAGTATCAGAGTGCGGCTAACAAGTCTCTTAAAAACTTTTGATAAAACTGGAAGAAGGGAAATTGGCCGGTAATCACAAACATCACTTGGGCGATTACTTTTAGCTATGGAAACAACTTTTGCAACTTTAAAACACGTGGGAACATATCTCAACGAAATATACTCATTGAAAATGTACATTATCGATGGCGAGAAGACACATGCAAAATCACGGAAAATCCAATGGGGAAGACCATCAGGCCCACTACTTTTCCGCTTCAACTTCTCCAAATATGAATGCACATCCGCACAAGTAAAGACAGGTGAAACAGCATCATCTGGTAATACAACATCACAGGAACTTGAATCCTGGAAAACTGAAACGAAGAAATCATTGAATGCATCTGCGGTAAGCTCACTGGAATTATTGGGAGACAAGTCACGCAACTTTCCAAAGGATTTGATGCTTCTCCAAACATCTGCGGCTTTGCCACTATTCACAGCTTTCTTTATGCACTCCTACTTCAGATATCGAATTGTTCGAATAACTTCGTTTTTCAAACGATGGTATTTGCTCCAATGTCTCTGGTTGAAGGCTTTATCGCGATCATCAATGAGAATTTTCAAATGGGGAGTGACCCAGGGTGAATCGTCACTGCGTAATCTTATTGTTCTGTATGGAAAGCAATGATCATAAAGCATCCCAACGGCTTCTTGAAGGGCCAAGGTAGACTCCTCAACATCACCATACGGGCGCACAAAGCCATCCCAATCGTAGCTCTGTACCAACTCACCAAATCTGTGCTTGTTGGCGGGCGTACAAACGCGAACACGCTTTTTCAAGCATTTCACTGTGGGGATGGATTGCTTCCACAAAACGACAGAATGATCAGACAGACTGATCGGTGGCAGAATGGTAGGATCTGAACGTCGAGGAATGTCCGTGAAGATCTGATCTAAAACATTATCACCACGGGTTGGAGCACTAACAATCGGAGTCAAGCGCGTGATACTGGCTATTTCGTCGAAATGTTCGCGTAGACCATTGAAATCTCCGCATAGAACAACTCTGATACGCGAAGCATTATCCATAGTAGAAAGCACGAAATCCACTATGCCAACAATAGCGCTAATACAATCAGAATCCCTGCTCGAATTATTCCAGAATGGATGATAAACCGGGATAAGAAGTATGGATAGATTCGCAATGAAGATGGGCAGAATCTCAGATTCACAGGGAGGACCACAGCTGATAACATCATATAATAAGCCATAACGTAGGTAACAAAGAATGCCACCATCTCTTGCGTTTCTATCCAAGCGCACGATGTTGTAGTTAGAGATAGAGACAGATGAATCACTGTAGGTACCATCCAGCCAAGTCTCCGTCAGGGGACAATGTCAGGCTTGTGTCTTCCCATCACCAACGATAGCTCATCCACTTTATTCGTGAGTGACCTCAAGTTGGTCAACAATATGGAAGGATCCACTAGGTTTCTTCGCCTTCTTCCTCATCTGCCGTGATTCTTGATCGTCACACTTGATGCGAACCAACACACTCGGGCGCAGTAAGTCGGATTCGCACTCATGCCGAGTAAATACACTACGATTGGTAGGCCTACCAACCACAACAGGAATGTGACGTTTGTATATCCCAAAGTACAATAATCTACTTTTGACAGTACGTTTAGGGCAGCAACACCTTCCATTTCCAAGTTCACGAAGTTGTTCAGCGGTGTATTGATAAACTGTATTCATGTGCCAGTGTGCAGTTTGCGACGACACAAGGTCGCTAGCAATCCGACCGCATCAGACAAAGTCTGCCGATCGAAGGAATGTCAAAAAGAAGTCAGTTTGTACTCAAAAAAGAAGGATTTTTGCATGAAGAGCATTAATTCTTTAAGTTGATAGAAATTTTGCTGCAGAAAACACTGAACGGCGCGCCGGTCTGAATTGACCGGCGGCGGCGTGACTGGACGAAATGGCGGCGGCGCGCGGCGCTGGCGCACACGTCC
>CAJQUW010012047.1:0-87935 GCA_907163375.1 Prostheceraeus crozeri
TCAGCATGGGAGGATAAGAGGTGTTGGATAGGACATAACACATCTCTTCCACATGGACATCCTGACACAAACATACCTCCACCCAAAAGAAATAAAACTCACGCTACCACATTCAGGAGATGTTTGACATAATCAACTTTAACTCAGTATTTTGATGTTGCTTTTTGTAGATATACATGGTTGTTTTATGTATCGCATGAGATCGTTTCTTCCTTGTGAATATATGCCTACAGTCAGCCCATTCCCCTATATCTGTGAAAAGACTTTTTCATATACATATTTTTATTTCAATAAACATATCACAATGACTTCACTTTGTTTTCCGAAACACTAAAGTTACGAGGGATTTAGTTAGTATCTTTCACGTGGATGCACTCTTGTAAACCATTGGTAATTTAATAGCAATAGAGGGTATAGTTTGTTTGATGACGGGATGATAGAAAATAGATTCAAACATCTTCTCGACTATTCCATATGAAGCGTCTTTATCATGAATGAAATCACGTAAAATGTATTCTTTTTTCTCGCCAACAGAAATAGGTAAAATCAAATCACTTTGAATGTAAAGGTGCTGTTCATGTTTATCAAGTGTCATTGGTGTTTCTATACCAATCGTATGCGCAGCAGCAAACACTGTTTGTAGCATTGAAAAGCCAAAGAGTTTTTTCAAATTTTTACTCAATTGACATTGAATGTCATCACCCAGTTTCAGAACAACGCGTTGATTTTCAATTGAAAACGAAATGTGGTGTGTCTTTGCATCATATTTACTTTTCATCACATGCTTCAACTTCTGTTGTATATAAGGATTTACTACATGAATGAAGCTTTTCAACTGTATGATATAGACGCGGCATTATATTGATAGCAACTTTAGATTCTTCATAAGACTGGTAAATTTTCTTGATGCGATCGCCATAGATGTCCACCCACCATTCATCATTAACTGAATCAGCTTTAGTGTGATATTCATGAGAAGCATACACCACACCGCTTCCAATAATAGGCGTATAATGTCTTACAAAATGACGCAAGGTTGGAGAGAAATAAACTGTAAGTTTGTCATTATATTTCTGAATAACCAACTTATTTTTGTCCGCCATAATTTTCTCTCCATACTTCTTACCCACAGTCTCATTCCATCGTTTTACTAACTCAATAAGTGATAAAGGTTGAACACCACGCTTTTTCAAAATGATGCGTTCTTCGCATTCTACAACATCTTCATCAAATATTTTAAATCTATAATGAAATTTGTTGATTCGATTTGAATAAACTTTTTTAACATTTGCAGTAGCAATTGACGTTAGATGTAGTCATGACCAAAACCAAGATGTGGATAGAATTCACTATCCAACCTCAGCGTAAGACCTTTAGTAAAAGAATGAAAGCGGAGGAACTGTCTCCCACTCCAATGATAGATAGTAAACTCATAAGCTTTCTGATTTTTATTCTTCATGATGGAAGTATTACCACTGTTGAATGCCTTAATAATTTTCTCATTCCCAAATGGCTCATAAGAATCTGATTTTATCTGAATCCATTCATAGTTCCACTTTCCATCTGATGTTAAATTGTATGGGAACTGAAATGCATTATTCATCGTTATTCCATCATGGGTGCGAGGAGTCAATATCATTTCTTCCAAATCATTCACATTCTGAATATTGCTATCATAGCAAATACTAGAAACGCCAACCTCCCATTCACCTTCTAAATGCAGTGGGCGATTTAATTCTACTCGATAGTCTGATGGTTTATTTTTGGGAAATTTATTCATAGAAGCATTACTGGGCAAGTAGATTAGAAACGAGTCCTTATTTTCACTTTCCATATTATTCACATTGGAAAAATATATTAGCATACGTTTGCATTAACTCTTCATTCGGAAATGGAGTGTGATACTTGTCACAGCATCTTTATGAAAAGGAATCAACGCACCAGCATCGTCATAAATGGCAATATCAATTTGTGGGATGTAGTTTGATTTCAGCTTTGTATAATGCACTTTCTTGAAAGTATGCTCAGATAAAATACTGCAGCTTTTTGGCTGGTATGGTATCATTGCTAGCAATGGAGCTTCAACATCTCCACACGTACATCTTCACCAATATTGGAATATATCTGAAAATAGTTAATACGACGCGATAGCGACATGTCTGCGCTAGCTTTGGTTACAGTACCACTTTTAAAGATATTTTGGTCAAAACCCAAAATGTCCATTAGAGTTTTATCCATAATTAGTTCAATACCTTTTCCACTTATAGTGAGAGACAAAGTACCTTCTTTTTCAGAAAATGAAATATGTTGGTCATTAATCACTTCATTTAAATAATCTACAACCAATTTAACTGAAGTAATAATGCGAGGCATCAACACTCTTGTTTCATGTAAGATACCACCTAAAGGCTCTACACACTTTCTGTATAAAGATACGGTCCATTCTGTATCAAATTGATTTGACCTTTCACATGGTAAATGTTGCATATCAGATTTTCCATGAACAGCTGCAGAACGATGTCGTAAGAACTGATGAAAATCTTTTGAACAAACTAATACTAGATCATCATCATTTAATTTACTTATTGCAATATGATTAGATGATTTAATATAAGTCAATGTTGCCACTTGCTTGCCATCAACTCGAAGGAGATAATTAAATTTCTTCAATAATGTTTCAGGAGTCATGTTTGTCTTTCTTGGCTTAATCACAATCTTCTTCACCAACGTCTTCTCATTTCTTGGAATAAGATCTACATAATAAGCTTCCTCTCGATATATTAACTGTTTATGGCCACTTATGTGGTAATTAACGTTAAAATTATCATAGCTTGTCAAGGCGCTAGCGAGGTAACCTAAATCATTTCTTAAACTTGGACTTAAACCAACAATCCAATCTTTCTCAACTACATGATGTACATAATTATAATCATCATTGTGCGGAGTAAATTGGACAATATGTTTACTCGCTTTATTCAAGAAATCATATATAAACTTTTTACATGATAAGAGATCTTTCTTTGGCCACTGTGGAATGTATACTCGGCACCCCTTTTCACATTGATAAGCAGCTGTACGCCTCATATTAATAGTCATCACCTCATGATCAAAAGTATAGACACAGTTGCTATAAACAAGTTGAGTGACACCCACTTCCCAATTCCATTTAGCTGTTGTGCATGATCAATGGGAGTAGAAAAGAGTGCAGCTCGATTACTAGTAAATCTCTTTGTAGCCGCATTGCTAAGCAAAATATGATAAAACGACATTTTTATATTGCTAATCTGCAACTTTGCATAACATCATGAAGACTTGGATTTTGGACTCTCTACAATATATCAGAGTTGATCGTGATGGAAACGTACATTTCAAAAATTCTCATGGTCATACATCAAGAGGAATTACATTAACATGGCGACAATTTGTCAACCTCAATGATATCATGAGGGATTTGGAATATTTTGAAACATTAAGATTCATCTCCTTGGGTGATCAAGTTTGGCTTCAACATTACAGAAATGAAATTCAAATCTACCATTCTCATTCCGCAAACTGTTTCTCATTTCGCAAATACAATTGGGAGAAGTATAGAAGATATATACATCGCTCCATCATGACATTTATTCGTCGTGAGTTCATCGCCCTACTATGCAAATCTTAATCAGACATGACTACCACACATCATGAGTTGGAAATTAGATTCCCTACAACGTATTGAAACGGATCATGATCGAAACGTCTATTTCAAAGATTCAACTGGAAATGTGAGAAGAGAGTTTGCTTTATCTTATCGTCATTTTCAATCTCTACATCATATCATGAAGGACTTGAAATACTTCTATATGAAAAGACATTCACGTATTGGAAATCGCATCTGGCTGCGCGTCAACAATCGGCGAATTCAACTCTATCATTCCCAACTTCATACTAACTTCACATTTCATCAAGGTAGTTGGGAAAAGTATAAAAGGAAGGTACATCGCTCAATTTACTCATTCTTTCATCATGAAGCGCCATCACTACACCATCGTCAACATTCTCCGTCGCTTCAGACTCTACACCAAAATCGATCTCACAACATTACACCAACAGCTTCCAAACAGCAAGTATTACCCGGGCCGTCCTCAAATGTTAGTGGTGAAGATGAACAATTCACGGAATCTTCAACTCTTCCCAAATGGGACTGTACAGATTCTCGGCGCCCTTTCTCATTCATCGGCGCAGTCAATGCGCTTAGAGCTACAAAGACTACTACGTCGGATATGGAAGAGGGAGAGGTGTGTGATGTCGAATCTGACTGTGGACAATATGGTGATCTCTACTCAATTGAGTGACAGTCTATCATTTTTGAAGATTCGTACCAGCAGTTACAGTTTGTGTTATGAACCCGAACTTTTTCCTGCAGCTCTCATTAGTTGTTGGTTACCTGTGCATGTGGCAATCTTTCATAATAGTAAAGTGATCATTACTGGACTAAAATCTCATGTACAAGCAAATATGATCCTAGACTATCTCATTGAGTATGTACGTACCCAGCGGATTGTAAAATAAAAAACAATTTTTCCAACATGATGTTTTTATTTCAAATCATGATAGAACTTACAAATCATTTTTTCATTAGAGGATGGATTACATGAAAAGTTTTGAATAACAGATGCAAATCGAGATACATGTAAACGTCTTAAGATGAAGTACAGTACAAAAGCACCACACGTTGATGAAAGTGGATGTTGTAGTATGCGTTCATTTCGCTGATATTGACGCGTATGTTTTCTCAACCACTGCTGTGTTGGTATATTTGGAGGTTGAGCAAGAGAGTCAAATAGTTCACCACGTCGGTCTTCTCCAATAAAGATCGCTTTCCAATGCTCACCGCCTAAATTCTGTGAATGAGTGTTTAGCACAATAAAGATGGGATAGTGATTTACTGCAGGTGGTAAGGTATCGAGTGAATAGACATTATCGAAAGCTTTCAACGTCGCTTCGTCTGCATTACGCTGCACTTTAGTCTTAATATCGTCAGCAGTCAACCAACTCATTAACGATTATACTGAAGAATCACGTCACGATACTTTGTAATTTCAATATTTGAATCGAAAACTGCATAAATTAATACATTGATCGTCTCAGCTAGTGTTCTTTTGAACGTCAAATCCAAACGAATATTATGAGGCACGTTCGCTTGACGATAGGGTGCACTAATATCGCTGTCAGCAGTCAAATCAAATGCATAAATAGTATATCCACTCTTAAACTCTTTCATAGTCAGTCCGTTGGTGTCATCCGTATTGTAAAAGCCAAAGACATCCATAAAATCAACATAACTGCGCATAAATTGATCCGAAGCAAAATCTGGTTTGTAGGGTGGACCAGGATGACTCACACCATTTACACGTAAAGCAATTTCACTTAACTGATTGTGTTTAAAATTGAAAGGATTCTTCTTTATATTACCATTAAATGCATCATTTTTCAACCATTGCCACCATGAGGAGCTTCGGTGCTTCCGATGGAAAGAGGCCATCTTTCATGAAACTCTTTTGATCTTTCGGAATTGTAAAGGTGAGAAGCTTTGTATGCTGAACGGGGTAAATGGCATTTTGGCGGTTAAGGCCTTCAGCATGCCCTCTAATGACACTTGGATTCGGTACTACTCGACGAATGTAAAGTGCAATATCTTCCACATGAATTCTAAAATTGTCAACTTTAGCAAATGCATTCAGCGCAAATTCAGGCTTATTCAATGTCAGCTTGAGTCGCATGCTGGTATTACAGAGTAAAAACTTTGACTGTCTAAAGAAGTCTAAATTCAGCGGACCATATAGCTGACATACTCTACTATCTTTAATCATAGCAGATCGCTTTACAAAGCCACTGTTTGTTTCAACATCAAATTTTCCTGCTTCATCTCTGTACCATCCCATGGCTTCCATATGACTTTTTTGTGCTGCTGGATGAAACTGTGATACATGATTGAAATATGATTTATAGGGATAATCGCTTTGACCACCTTCCACCTGCTGCTCTCCAATCGTTAGAGAAACATCGCGAAGTAATGTAGTCAATGGTAAATTGTTCAGTCCAACTTTATGTGCATCGTCAATAGCAGTTCCATCTGCTTGCTGAATTCTAAACCTCAAATCAAGCATCGCATAACTCAAATCTATGTAGTCATCACTACCACCAGGAATAACAAATTCAATGGGGCCAGCATTCTCAGCTGTTCGAGGATGATAATCTACAATACTTGAACTAAGAATATCTGTCTGTATGGCTTGTTGATCGAACAAACAAAAACCGGAAGTTTTACACTCCATGATTAGAAGTTATAGCAGCGTCGTCGTTTAGCGCCTGATGAATGATTAGAGCCTCTACGACGTTTGCGTGAATGCCTTTTGACTGAAGATCGCACCTTACCAGCTCCGCGATGTTTCCTCCTTCCTTTTTTCATTCGTTTAGGTGATTTCTTTCCTTGAGTAACACCAGCAATGGTCTGCTTCAATGTTTTTAAACCGCGTTCCTTCCCACGATTCAACAAACTGCTCTTAAAACTTCTACCTCTGGAAAGATCACTAGCAACATCACCAGCAAAGCCAACGGCATTACTTAAAACATTTCGTTTTAAAGATCTACCGACATTGGATATGAGAGGTGCTACAACAGATTTCAGTGCACCAAGTATGCTACCTCCACGTTGGCGGCGAGCACCGATGTAAATTTGTCCTCCATCACTTACGTAGGAGGGTCGTGAATAAAATGAGGCAGTTGGATTCATAGCTCAAACCCTAAACATTGTTAGTTACAACTTTGCATGAATCACTGTCGATCACTTAGATGAAAGATGTCGGCACGACGCATCCAAGAGTTCATACTTGAAGGATAACCAGTCCATTTAACAAGACACCATTCTTCACCTTGCCGTTTTTTACATCGAATGATTTTCTCTACCAAATATGTTTCACTTTCAGTGACTACCTCAATCTCATCGCGGTAAAAGCTACCCTCAATTTCTTCATTATCGTAATCTTTCAACTTGTAGGTGGTCGGAGAGTCTTTTTGATTAATCCTTGATACTGTAAATACCTCCTCTGTCCAATTCGGGAGGTACCCTTTAGCAAAAACACTTTTCACTTTTGAGATACGAACTTTATCGCCAATTTTCACATCACTTTTCACATGAGTGCGTTTACGTTGGAATGATTCGCGCACTTTATCTACATTGTCAGCATTTACATCTACTGGTCTGAGTCCAATAGAACGATGGATAGAGTGATTGTAGGCATGGAGTGTATCTTGTAGAACCTTTGTCCAATTTTGTGTCAAGTTGGCAGTAAAATGTCGCCACAAGCGATTTTTTAATGTGCGATTAAAACGTTCAACGAGTGCAGCTTTATAAGCGCTCTTTACACTAAACAACTCAATGTCATGCCTCTCAAATAATCTTGTCACATGCTGATTTTCAAACTCTTTTCCTTGATCACTCTGAATTCTTTTTGGAATGCGACCTTCTCGAAAAATTGTTTGGAATGCTTTTGCTACTCCTTTCCCTTCTTTAGTTTTTAAAGGTTGAGCCCACGCATAACGCGAGAAAATATCAATGACGGTTTTAAAATAAAATTATTGCCCGAGTTATGTTTTGAAATGGAGGCAACATCACACAAATCTGCTTGCCACTGTTCATCGATGTCATGAACAATATAATGGCGGGTGCGGTACTTCTTTTTCGCTTGTTTGTGGAGTGTATAGGTAGCCTGACCCTTTAACCATCGTTTCACTTGTGATTGTGGAAGACCACTCGCTTTTGATAATTTCTTGATAGATGCAAATCCTGCCGGATGTTTTACATCATAATAGATTGACTTCAAACGTTCAGTCGATGACGGCTGACTCTTTTTCCTCCTTCTCATATTTTTGTTTTCTTCCCTTTCTACATTTACAACAACTGCAGCATTTAGCTTTAGCGGTTTTGCGATCGTGTTCACATTGCTTAGGGGTTTCATTATGAGAGCTGGCGCAGCAAGTGCAAGTGACAACGACATTCACCTCTGGCGGCTCATTACATGGCAAGCAACACATCTGCTTCATATTAATAGTCTGAGAACATGTATTTCCTAGGAGGAGCTGTTTTACGTTTTCCTTTTACCAGTTTTAGTGGTGATGTAGATCTACGTCGAGTTCTTCCTCTTGTTTGCTTAGTGAGTGTGGGAGGGGATGTAGCAGGTGACGTCTTAAACCAATTTGTTGGCATTTTCATCGTCTGAGGCATTGGAGTAGTAGCCACTGTTGAATCAAGTTCTTTCAATGTCTCATTATTTAAAGCAAATTTTGGTACATTATGCTTTTTCAATAGTTTAAGAAAGTATGACCAACCAGGTGGAACATAGCCCTGACGGCGCTTTCTACGTGTCGCATACTGAATCAAGTCTTCATAACGTGAAGCATCAATCACTTTATTTTCATCTGTAATGATTTCTCCTCTATCATTTACATTGAGATGGGGTTCAATACTGTTGAAAAGAGATATGGCATGTGCGCGAGATGCTAAAGGTGTAGCAGTCGATACAGAGTCACGCATCTTATTCTTCAAGTTTTTCAATTGCTCAACAGTTTCCGATTGTAATAATACAGCACGATGTGGATCTTTGATGTGAACATTTTGCTGATAATCTATTTCTTTCCTATACATTTGATTTGCAAGAGGTTGCTTTACTTGCTGCATGGCAGTCAATTGTACATATTCATCCTGAGGAATAACAATCATGCGAGAATAAGAACTCATAGTTTGTAGATAATCATGGGAGTTTTCAAAATATCACTTCGAAATCTAAATTCTTCCGGACACTCTTGCGTAAAGTCAATGAATAAGTAACCGTATGGTTTTTCAGTAGCTGCTTGAAAAATTTCAATTAAGGCTTTTGATCCTCTGGGTGCAACTTGTCGCGCTAAAATTTCAAATTGACTTTTATCTCGCGGATTCTTGAAAATAGCATAATAGTGTGTATTCAGGTTTCGTGTACGAGCTTCTTTTCCATCAGGAAACAAATTTTGTGTGATATAGATGATAAAGCACCTTTTATGGTGTGCTGCGCGAGTGAACATATCTGTAACATCTTTTGAATTCTTACTTTCTTTTAATAAATCATCCAATACAACAAACATCATTAGACTGAAGTTTATCCACTGGAATAATTCCTTCATGTCGAATAAAGTTGCGACTTTGCAATTCCTGAAACAGCGACGGTTGATAAATACCATAACACCAAATCACTCGATTGATAGGTTCCTTAAACAACTCCCTTCTTTTATCCAATAAATTCAGCGTGAAAACAGTTTTACCTGCATGAGATGGACCTGATACAGTCAGAACTTTATCACATTGAAGTCTGAAATCCATTTTATCACTTTGAGATTCAACATTTGCATAATTAACGCTTAGAGCCAAAGATATTACCCAATAGGTTGCCCACGGCAGGAGCTATCATTGGAAGTATTGCTGAAAGGAAACCGCCCTTTTGTGTTAGAGTTTTCCTCTTTCTTTGAAGGGTGACTTTAGGATTGGAGATGAAACGCAATTTCGTAGCATATCGCTTAAGTAACTTTCGTTGTTTTGGCGCTAATTTCTTCGTCCTCAACTTCCTCACATGAGAAATAATTTCACAAATGAATTTATCGTTAGCATGTCGTATAGCATTGTATCGCTGATTTGCTTTCATTCGTCGGAGAGCTTGAATGGCTGAAGAAAACTTTTGACTTTTACGTTTCGCCATTTTACGTTTCGCCATTTTCCGTGTTAGTCTTTGCTAAAACCTATCTTTACCACATTTGCATAGGTACTAACTATTGCGACATAAGTGACACTCGAAATGAGCAATATCACAGTGGTTACATTGGCAAAGTTGAATGCAATTACGTATGAAACAGCGTTGACAAAAAGCATGCTTACATCTCTTGAAGGTGCGCTTTTCATTTCCATCCTTTCGCTTACATACATCGCAACACATAGTTTCACCGTTACTGATGTCTATAGCAAGTCTTTTTGAAGATATGAATTTGCTAGCCTTTTCTAAATAATAGACTCATGTACAGAAGGAATATACTTCGAGAGTGAGCAGACATAGCTCGAAAACCAGTTGTGCTACAATCAAGTACCACTGCATTTTCAATTTTTCTTTATGGAAAGTTGAATGTGAATATCTGAAATCGCTTCAATCACTAGACTGCTACCATGATGGTTAAATGCGTTAAGACGTTCAGCAATTTTTATCATATGCCTTTTAAAAAATTCTTGGGGGTGATCTACCACTTCCATTGAGTAAGAAGCAAAATGGAAAGAGCGACTTTCCACCTCTTGCTTTCCAAAATGACTAAACTTAATTTTCGCAACTAATCGCGCCATGATAATGATATCAGAGAATGTATTCATTAATTCTAGAAAAAGAGTGCTAGCATCATCGACCACTGCTTCGATGTCGGTCTCATCTTTATGAAATTTTATCACATAATCTTGAACAGCTCCTTTTAAACTTTGCCTATGAAAACGTAATGTTCCGCAGTCGTTTGAGAAAGACATGATCGCCCTTTATCTAACCCATCCATTGCATGAAAACAACAACTCTTCTCATAGTAACATTTATTGAATAATGGTAACAAGCATGCATTATAAATCAATGGTTTGAAAGAGATAAAATAGATACAGCTGATAACTATCATACAGCGAGCAATGATAACCATACAGGACTTTGGCAGTGTTGAGGTAAGGAGGAAAGAAGCATTGGTTATGACCGTAGCTACTACAACGAACAGACAAAATAGGAACACACAAATCCTTAAAACGTTTCGTGACTTCATGATAATGTTGATTCACTCTACTATCCCAAGGCGGGAGCAAAATATCATCAATGATTAGATTGGGAAATACTTTCCTCTCCTTACCAGGATTATTACAAAAGATGCGTATAACATTGAAAGCAGCTAACCATCGTTTAAAGTCAATAAGAAGAGCACTTTCACAAGAAAAGCCATAGTCTTGCAAATATTTCAGATTAAGTCCATGAATGTGTTTTCTCGCCCATTGATCAACATTGGGATCGCAGTTGGCATGTTGATGATAGACACTAACAATCTGATATGTCCAATTGTTCATAGCAATAGCACTGAGCTCCTGTACAGGTTCACCCTCACAATCCATAAAAATGATGATAGAAGCCTAAAACGGAAATTTACACATCTAAGGAAACGTTCTATAACATATTACAAAATGAAGAATTACATCGATGCTTTTCACGACAAAATACACAAATGATATGATGGCAACGAAGAAGTAAAATGTATCTAATAAGACCACGTCTACGACACTCAAAGCACATAAGCGAATTATCATAGGGTAGAGTTAGGAAAGGACTAGCAATTCTCCTTCTTTGATTTGCGTTTTGATGTAGCATTCTTCTCCGACTTGCGCTTCGTACCACTGCTGTTAAGGATTTGATCAATTATGTCGTCCACGTTGGGTGGTTTCGGAATATATAGGATGGATTCCATATGCATGGAGAGAGAGGCTATTTTATTATCCTTGTGTCGACCATAATATAGCCCATTCACTTTGAAAAGGATATCCCAAGTACCTTCTCCGAGCTCATCACATCTGATGGGTATTGAATGATCTCCATCCTTCTTATAGTAAGTACACCAATGTGATACCGGTAGGCAAATGTGATTACCATCCCAAATCTTTCTATAGGGAGTATCCTTGTCATCTCTCGCCTTCCACTCTTGAGCAAGAGGAGTAGGAATGTCCATATTTAATGTCACGTACTCCTCAATAATATCAAGTTGGTGGCGAATGTACGGACTCACGGGGATCAGTATGTAGTCCCCATACTGATTGTGCATTATCTTGACATCCGTGGAAGGAAGCATTCCCGTTTGGAGTACTACGCTATGATCATCATAACGCAAGGCTTGTTTAAATTTACGCTGTAGCGGTGTAGGATTATGTACCTTGGTTGTTTCTTCCACTGGCCTCAGTTGTAGATGATCTGACCGTAGCGAACATTGTAACGTTTGACCGCCATTTTGTCCTACTAGTGCAGCAGATGGAGTAGATGCCTGAAAATGAAAAAAGATTGTATTAAGTTTACGTTCAAGGGAGGAGAGGGAGGGAAGTAGCGACTTACCATTTTAGTTGGATAATAGAACAGGGAACTAGGGAGAGAGAAAATGTGCGTCCGTCACTCGTGTGATTCAACGATGGAATGATTCTCACTGTGGAAGGCTCGCTATTTATAAAGAAATGCTTGATTCTCATTGGATGATGATCCTCATTGGACAATAACATCAAGCTGATTCCAAATCTGGCCTCCGTTTTCCAATCCGATGCTTCGTTTTGAAGCTACAGCCCAAAACGTCCCAAATTCTAACTCTGTCGTTTTTCGCCAATGTCCCAAAATCTTAAATGGCGTCTCACATCTAAACGAAGACAGATAGGAACAAGCCGATTCTTTCACTGAATTTGTCTCACTCTTAGCTTTCAAACGAGCTATCGCACGACAAAATCCGTCCACTGGAAGCCAAAATCGAAGCAAGCTGTCCAGGGGGGGGACGTCAGCCGAAAATTTTTTCTCACCGATTGACTTGAAACTCACCCTACCGATGCAGAATTTCACGCTGAATACGAATCCGACCTCCGTTTTCTCATCCGACCACTCCTTCCACTCGAAACAACCCATTTTACAACCCAACATTCAGCAGATTGCACGAAAAACATCACACACTATAGCCTCAAGACTAATCCTGGCGGTCGCCCACGTCAACCAGGCGGTCGGACCAACTCACCCGAGTCTCACACTCTGTCGTTGCAGAGGGGGGGGAGTCAGCGAACATGTTGTGAACGTGAACCCACCTGGCCGGCACACCACGACAGACCACAACCTCTGTCGTTCCAGAGGGGGGGGACTCAGACCCGAAGCACCACGGCGGCCGACCACGACACTCTGCCGTGCCAGAGGGGGGGGGGACTCAGCGACGGCGGCCATCTTGCGCTATCCAGAAGTGGAGTTTTACTTACTACTCACGGCAGCTCACTGACCCAATGAAATAACGAAGAGCTGAGGTGTGTCGAGCCCTGCATTCACAATATAACAGAGAAAAAGACAAGTTTCTCGCAAGCATTGTGACTGGTGATGAAACTCGGGTTCTTCATTATGAACCGGAGAGCAAGAAAGCATCGATAGAGTTTCGTCGCAGCGGTCCTCCTCCTCCGAAGAAATTCAAGACCTTCCCATCCGCTGGTAAATTGATGCTGACTCTGTCTTTTGGGATATTCATGGTGTTATCCTTGCTGAGTTCCCGCAACCTGGTTCCACTGTGAATTCGGAAAGCTACACATCAGCAATCTCAATGCAAGGATTCGGAGAGTTCGACCTGAGATGAAAGTTGTTCATCTTCAGCATGACAACCCCCGACCTCACATGAGTGCGCAGACCACATCTCACATCGAACGACTCAGCTTCAGAGTTGTGGAACATCCCGCCTACAGCGCAGACTTAGCTCCGTCTGACTACCATCTTTTCCCCAAGCTGAAAGAGCATCTGCGAGGTCGGCGCTATCAGTCAAACGAAGAAGTGAAGGCTGTGGTCATGAAGTGGTTCCGTGATCAAGATGAAAAGTTTTTTGCTGACGGTATAAATAAACTGCCTTACCGTTGGGGGGTGTGCATCACTCGAGAAGGTGACTATGTCGAAAAATAATAAATTTTTGAAAATATATTCAGTTTTAATGGAAAGTGTCTTTTGATTAGTTGTTGAATCAATAGAACGGGAATTATTAAGATGGAGGCATTACTTTTCAGCACGCCCTCGTACATGAAGAGTACATTTCCAAACATTCACAAAACTTCTGATGACATTTAATTGGATTAAGCCTCTTTTTACATGCATGTAATAGTAAGTATAAGCATTAAAGGGATGAGGATGTGGTAGCGGGAGCCCCAGCAGAAACTCATACTTCAAGGGGCTCCCAAATATAAAAATTAATAAATACAGTTCACTTCGAAATATCTTTGCTTAAACCATTATATTTCAAGGAGCATCAATTACAGATTTCATATCATTTAAATCGATTTTATCCACACATATTGGCAAAAAAGTAACAATGTTGAACACATTCATGCAGAAACGGATTGATTGAATCCTTCTTTCGTTAAGCAAGACTCGCTTCAAGCGATCCCAAGACAGAGTTCTCTGTCAGACTCAATAAATGAGGTCAATATTGAAACGATGATGTGATGCTTGTTGAAAGAGAATGAAAATCATTTCGAACAGCTGTCAAAAGCATTGGAATGCAAATCAGTGATTAAAGAACAAAACGTCTAATCACAAGTCAAGAAATGCAATAAAATAAGAGGAAAGGATCAGTTACAAAAAGTTTTTGCCATTGCTAAAGTCACTATCAATGGGCTAGATGTTGTCTCCAAGTCCTCTGGCTGAAGAGATGCATGCGCGTGTAAAAAATCATTCATGAATACCAGAAATTATGGAGGAATGCGCACCTTTGACGGACACCAGCAATGACCGTGTTGCTATCAGAGAAATCCAGCAAAATATCGACATGAACTCTTAATCGAACGATTAGTCAGGAAATCTATCTATCTCAAGACTCCAGTATGAATATTGGAGAATATTTACAGGAATCTGATTACTTGTCGGATATCGACTTTCTAACTGAATTCTTCGTAGCTGAAGCTATACTATCTAATTTTGCTATCCCTTGAAATTTGCAGTTTGCAGCTCTGAAGTCAGAGCAGTAGCCCATATTGCTTAAATAATTCGTGATTCTTCGGTGTGATTTGTACTTAAGGCTGGTACTCAATGGGATCTAGATTAGATCAAATTAAATAAAATATTCAAATCGTGATTTGTTGAAGTATTGTATAGATTTTGTCGAATGTTAAGAAATTTCATATTAATATGTTACACTATACAAGAGTACCTTTGCATAAAAATACATAAATTGATATTTTAGTGCACACTTTCATCGAACAGAATTTTCTAATTGATTATCGATTCCACAATGGTGGAAGCTATGAAGGCAAGATTCGTTGATCAATGCGCTTCTACATATCAAACTTCATTAAAACAAAACTAATTTGTAGAATTCAAAGAAAGTTATATTTACAACATAAAATTCGACCGTACAACCTTTAAAAATACATTCTGGCAAAAATGTCTTTCTATAATTTGAGCTGCATTGATATTGGTAATGTTAATTGATTTCTATATCGATGTGTTTGACTGACGGGAATTCTTTCTGCAATGGTAAAGAGAATCAAATGAAAAATAGAATCTATTTAAGGTCAATAAATAAATTACTTATGATAACAAACATAGCCACATCGATGAGTATAAGAAAAGTCGATGAGAAAATACTCAAAAGACTATGATCGATGTTCTACTATCCTGCAAAAATCTTTTAAAATATCATCAGAAAGTGTAATATTTTTTTAGTTGTCTTTTTTTAGCTTTCATTACGCATGCATAGAAAAGCGGCAAATAGACAAATATTGACTTAAACATACATGAAAGTCTTGACTTGTAGAAAACAATTCAATGGCTCTTAAAGATAGATTATAAGATTAAAGATTTTAAGATTAAGAATTTAAGATAGATTATAGTATAAAATATACTAGAGTTCATAATAGAAAACATATTAGAGTCCAACAATATCAGTATCCAATTTTATGATTACTTGAAGAGACAGAGTGGCAATTAATTTCTCTGAAAGAAATAAGGAGTACAGGTTTGATAGCGGAAGGAACCAGATTCAAGTGATCTTTCATTTATTTATATTTTTTTCAAAATGTACTGTCGAACGTTTTCGGCTAGCGTCCACTAGCCATGTTCACGACAAACTGACAAAGACGGTTTGTAAAGACACTTGGAATCAGACATACCACAGCAATCAATGCAGCCGACCAATCAGACACTAGATGAATACTTGCACACAACGATCTCGACAGGCATGAAAGCTGAACAATAGGCAATCGTGACAAAGGCAACCAACAATAGACAACAAGATGACTGACAGCGCTCCACAATGAAGTACGTGGCCGGAACAAGATATAAAACGCATAGAAGACGTTCGACAGTATCATTTTGAAAACATACGTGTATAATCAAATGAAAGATCACTTGAATCTGGGTCCTTCCGTTATTCAAACCTAAGCACATGTGACTCAGTCTCTGTTCGGAAAGAAGGAGTATCTATCATAAAGGGGGGATCTTTCAATTCCTTCTCTATGCGTTCTATAATGTCTCCTAGGTAGAAACCCTTGGTAGTCAGAGCAGTTTTGGAATGGGAATACCCATGTGTGGAGTTTCTGTGGCACAATAATAATTCAAATATTTCCTTAGTCTGGTGAAGCTGTAGATTTTGAAATGTAGAACTTTAATGTTGTGGCCACAGGAAAAAGTAAGTGCGGTTGTTTTCTGCGTTAGTTTGATATCAACTATAATGAATAGCAGTTGAAGTTTGCAGTGTCACATGACCCTATTGACAGAGCGCCATAAGTATTAAAAGTATAATGGCTTAACGATGGTCTTATGGATGGAATGATGAAATTCAATCGATAAAATCTACGCTTGTAGCTTTGCCATGAAGCTGATTGAAGAGAAAGCAGTGCTGATAGTTTCCAATTTTGGCTCTTGATTTACTAACTTTAGTCGAACATAGTTGAAAGTTTTCTTTTCACGATGTGCCGAGTTCGCGAAACTCAGTAAGAAATAATGCACATGCATTAAATTATGAAACAATCAAATTTGAATTAAATCAATTACAAAAATGAATAGTGGTCTCCTTGGCACAGTGGTTAAGTGCTTGGCCTTGCCATATTTTGATCCAGAGGTCGAGCCCCCGAAAAGTGTCATTGGAAGTCGGCAAGAAGGGCATCCGGACTAAAAGTACTACAACGCTCCAGAAAAGTCTAACTATATCAGCAGCGTCCAAGCCCCCAGCATGGAGGAGTAGTGACGTTAAAGCCTCATTTTTTTTTGTAAAAATGCATTATTCACATGTAGACTAAAATTGTGCATGTGCATACATCGACTTACGTTTTACCAATGGGCCCATACTAAACGGATATATAATCATTATACGGCATGATCCATGTACAATGCATTGATTAAGTGTCGAAGAGAGAAACACACCAGTAATAATTGCACGCTATGAAAGAGCTTCGCGCCAGGTATGAATTTGTTCTAATTGCACCGAAACTTTCCGTCTCAAAAGAATAGCTTTAAACCTAGTTAAGCCAGCGACATGCACCAAATCAGACAGAGACGCTCGTTGAGGAGGGGGGATGATGTTCATCAGAACAATCAATAGAAACACTTTTTCCAGAAGTTGGGCGACGCGAAAGATCACCAATCAGGGTAAAGAATTGTTGATTTCCTTCTTCTTCGAGAACTTCCATTTAAATTACTTAAAATACTTCGACAAGTTATTCTCGATTTGTATTGAAATGAAAATAAAATTACTTTCTATTAAATTTTATTTTAATTTTATAATTTATTTTAATAATAGAATTTTAATTTAATTTAGAAGGTCATCGAATCAATTTTGACAATTTTCGTGTGATTGACAGAGAGAAGAATTGGATGCGACGACGAATTAAAGAAAGTATTCACATCATGAAGAACAAGACTTTCAATAGAGATGATGGAGTGAAGATCGACCATGCATGGAGAGGCATTCTGCAGTGATACGTTTATTGTTTTAGGTATGTGACCCGTAGATATCTATGCCTGTCTACTACCAGTGCAGTTGAACTTTGAACTGTGTTTGACTGATAATTACGTTTGTCCTTGCTTGTCAAAATTGCTTGTCTCACTCGCTCTCTGTACTCGTGCCTGACGACGAGTGACAGGCTCACTCGAAAGCTTGCAAAGTAATTTTATTTTTATTTCAATACAAATCGAGAATAACTTGTCGAAGTATTTTAAGTAATTTAAAGGGTAAAGAATTGTAGAATGGAAGCGACGAAGCTGATTTAAGGGTATTTAGCAGAAATCAGGCGATGGAGTATCTGTGCAATACTGTGGCTTTTAGACAAATACGAATCTGCAGTATGAATGACGTTGACAGTCGATAATAGACATAGCAGACAAGACAATCAGTGACACAAGGGTCCAAATAACACTGTGGAAGTAACAAAGCAAGCAATCACTAATATCCATTTAATTAGGCAAACCCCACGGTTTCCTAAACCAAGTGAATAAATCTAGTAATTGGTAATCAGCTTGCGACTAAATTTGATGAGACTAAAAGATGCAAGAATTATTTTGGCTGTGCAACGATTTAGGAAACGGACTGGAAGTATGTGTGTAATGCGTTTTATTTCAAAGAAATAAGAGCAAGAAATTACACAAAATTATGCAAGCATCTGAGCGATCAGACCTGCAGATTGAGTTTGTCAATATAAGCAAATTTCGCAATTACTGCACTGCCCAACACACAGTGTGGCAGACTGGCAGGATTTCTCGTGTAAGTTATCAATTTTTTTCTCACTCTACTTATACTTACACAGGCCTTTTTTCATTACCTACCATTAGAATATTATCAGCATTTATATTTATGTTTTATTCTTATTTTTCACATTGGTTTTACTTACTGAATAGTGCGATTTGTGATTTAATTCATTATTAATTGTGTTTCGCCTAAGGTTAGCCCTTGCTAATCTGACACGAAATAAACTGCTTTAAGAAAACGTATCTTAAAAATTGGACATATGTGTGATATAGATCTACATCATGCGCAAGAATAAGGGAAATACATGGAACAGATTGCGAATCATCAAAGCAAAGAATTATAAACAATTGACTTTCGATAACTATGGCACTACAGACTTTCGATGACTGTAACCAGAATAATGCAATCTTCTAGGAACCAGATGATGAAACATGCTATCTGGGATAGAATGTCACTAAGCACTTTGCATGCCCTCTGACGAGGTCGCTTTTCAAGTTCACCAAGACTCATACCAGAGCACTCGGTGCTGCATGCAATGCGATGGCAGACGCGAAACAGGCTAACCATACGAATGTTGTTTTCTTATTCAGATGTAAAAAAAGTGGTGAAGCGGATCGCTCGGGGACGCGAGATGACATTTTTTGAGTAGGATTAGTCTACGATCTCTTTGAGACTTATGAGGTATTGACTTCACCCAGAAATTATGCAATCCAACTAACAAAGTCATGCGGAAGGTCTATATGTAAATACGGTGATTTACACTATCAAAAGCCTGCTTAAGGTCGCAAGATAGCATAATAATGACCTCTATCGAGCAGATAGCATCCATTTCAGAAGAAACAAAATCATGCACAGCAATTTAAGCAAGCAATGTACTTGCATCACGTTTATATGCGCACTGATTGTTTCCCGACGAGTCTCTACATAAAATTACTTGACTCATCATGTCAACGATAGAATAACTTGCCTTGATTGTATCTTCAATATTATTTATTTCCGCGCCAAGAATATTGACGATGTTATCTCCATGCTTCAAAAGGAAGCTTGCTGCTCCGGCTTCCGTCTTGATCATTTTAACCTCCTGTAAGATACAGAAGAGAAAAGACAGTTATTTACATTGAATTATTTTTAGCGTTTCATCTTTATAAAGCATTTTCAACCAACTGGTGTAAAAACTTTGTCATTAGAAGGTCTCAAGGCACATGCGAATTCGAATCTGATAAAAACGAATACACATTACACACGCATCATAAATGCATGCTACTGATCCAAAATGGAGGGAAAACAGGATAAAGCAGATGAGAGCAACTTAATATCTTTTTGTCCCAATGTTTCGCTCAGAGTTAGGACCGGTTCAGATTTCTTGACCGGTACCGGCATTTTGGATAAACAATACACTACTCTAATACAAGGATGAAATTTCCCGTCATCATTGAAATTAAGCGCTTTTTATTATTTTGAAT
The DNA here is from genome assembly GCA_907163375.1 of Prostheceraeus crozeri. Taxonomy (NCBI): domain Eukaryota; kingdom Metazoa; phylum Platyhelminthes; order Polycladida; family Euryleptidae; genus Prostheceraeus; species Prostheceraeus crozeri. Next base: position 19,983 of record CAJQUW010012047.1, read on the forward strand.
ATTTATCTAATCAATGAAGTTTTTACGGCCTACGTCAATGCAAATAAAAAGGTCTCCAATCAAGTAGAAACATAAGCAACGGAAATTTGTGGATTATGTCACTAAGTCCCCAGCAGTTTGCCACACCACTTTTATAGCACGTTCTGAAATTTTGTATGTGGTAGACTTCATATTACCGCGTATTTTCGGAGGATAATTTCCAGACTCATGATTATCCCAATTTTTTATTTATTTAGTACACCAATAAGTGCAAGGAGCACCAAGGTGAATTTCCCCTAATTCACCCAAAAAATTTGGTTTGATTAACGTAACGGAAGAAAAAAGTTGGAAGAAAGAACAGCTGGGCTGTATTCGGCAATCAGAGAGGCAATGACAGAGAGTCTACCGACAAAAAGAAATCATTCAGAGGACACTCCTATTCACAGATGAAAAGCAAAGTCAAAACATAGCACACTACATTCTCAAGAGAACATGAAAATATACAGGAGCGAGTGCCACTAATTTCGAAAGGCGGTATGAGCCGATATCAAATATGGCTGTAGGAGAAATAACGATTGATTGAGCAGTGTGCAGAAGCAGAGACACGCCAAGCATACCTGTTGATCAGATATACAATACAAAATGGGAGCTGAAGCAACGATTTGCCAAAGATCGCGATGGAACCTGTTCCAGACATCCGAAGAGAGCAATTAGAGATGGACTGCACTGCCGAGACCTGCATGCGTATACGTATGATTATGACACTACAGTAGTTACGGAACTTGAAGACAGATCACAGCGTTTCCAAAGTAAAATCTCTGAGAATCCGCGCAGGCCAAGTAAATCCGCGCAGATGGACCCTAACCCCCTTCACATTGCAGTTTTAAGACCATATTTGTGATTTTCTGGATTTCATTTTCTTGCATATTCAAAAATGAATCCTACATAGTGATGTGCAACTTTTACTTTCAATCTTAAGTAGACTTTCGATGGAACCTGATTGGGTCACTATAACTGTTTCTATCAGTAGGGTTAACATATTGTAACTAGTAGTACTAGTAGGTAACTATAAACAAAGCGCAGTGTAGTAGGTACTGTATTTTCAGTAATAATCAAAGACTTCACAAAACAAAATGAACAAGAAACTATTCCGGTGCCAATATCTCTCGAGTCAAGTGGCATGTGAATGTGACTACAACAAAAGGTCTTCATGATAATTATTGCAAAAAAATTCAAAAGTGGCCTCATGGTCCACGTTTTACTACATTTCACGGTAACTGGGTGTGAAGGACATATAGCTTATCTGAATGTAGATGTACATATTGACAGAAAAATAAATCTTTTTTAAGAAAAATTGTATTCATCTATTGAATTTGTAACAACTTGAATTGAGGATAACGAGAAAACAGTCAGCAACAAGTGTCTTATCATTGTCTATGAGTCTATGACGCCTCGTATCGTATCCATCAGTGGTTCGGTCGAAGGCAAACTTCTCTTCAACTTTCTTTTGGACTCATCTTTTTTCGATGACACGGGAGCTGCATCTGTTATCGATTGTGCTTCTAGCATAAGCCTCTTGGCTGCCTCCATGTATTCCATGGCCGTTTTCCGCTTACTCTCGGCGAGTTTCTCTGCGGATTCCTTTTCTTGCCTGACTCTTTCTCTTTCCATCTCTTTCTCCCTGGCTTTCAGATCTTCCTCTTTCTTTTTTTCTGCTTCAATGCGCTCCTTTTCCTTTTGCTTCAGATACTGCATGTTTTGACTTGTGTAGATCCATCTGCGGTCATCTGAGATTGGCTTTCTCTTTTGCATTTCATCAACTTCATCAGAGAAACAGAGTACAGCATTACACAACAGAACATCCTTTGCATAGAAGCTCCTGGGTGCCGAGTGTCCAAGTGATACAGGAATTCCTGCCGCTGTCGATTGATCTGATATAGGGATATGATGAGGTGATGAGATGATTCCACTGTAAAGTTTCTCAAAAACCTGTAAAATAATGATCTTCACGCGACAGCTCACATTCAAAACGAAAAAACAATAGAATCCATTTACAGAATGGTGTAGAAAAAATGGACCATCTGAAGGGCCAAAAGTGATACTTATGGTACTTGAATGGTTTACTTATTCTCCCCAGCACTAGGTGGGCCTAATATGATGCAGAGTCAAACAAGGCGTGATTTGAAGTACGTTTTAAGCATAAGTGAGTTTTCAAGCAGCAGGGCAAATGTATTTTGATTCGCAGTCATTTTACAATCTTATGAGTAGAAAAGCTAAATTATCCTAATTTGGTTCCCATCTATTATTGAAATAATGCTGCAGAAGCTTTTTTCTTTTTCAACTGCAGAAATTAGCCCTTGCAGAGCATTCGAACGAGAGGAATCACGCTATTGATTAGTCGAGGGCGCACATCATCACAAGGCAGACGAAGTGGCGCCCGCGATTATTCGCTGAGACCTTCCATACACAGCAATCACAAAGTACGATGAACCGATGGGAAATGTATCTACCTAATATACGCACGTATATCGTTCTCTCTTTTGGTTTGACTTCAGTTTTACCACTGCAACCTGATGAAGCGGACCTGATAATTCCACGAAAATTTGTACATTTATTTTATTTTATCTAACAAAAAATGTGCTCTATCAATGTACTACAGAAGCTGTACATTAGGTGAACAATGTCTAATTTGAAATGATTTCTATGAAAAACACCACACTAAGATTCAAAACATACTTAAAACTGAAAAAAGATTGTGACATCAAAATTCCGCGCAGAAATCGGCAAAACCGCGCAGCTGCGCGCTCACTTTTGGAAATGCTGAGATCACTACAAGACGACAGAAATGGCGAAATACTCGGGTGTCAAGTCGAAACAGCGACCAAGAAAATAAAGCCACATAAAGCTCCCGGTACAGATGGCATCACAGGAAAGATGCTACATGCAGGTGGAGTGGAATTGCCGGAAGAACTGCTCATTATATGCAGTCAAGCATAGTCTGAAGAGAAAGTTCCTGGTGAATGAAACAAGTCGGTTATAGTGACGCTGCCAAAGAAAGGAGATCTCAGCATCTGCAGCAAGTACCTCTTCTTTAAACCACGTGTGCAAAGTATTACTACTGATCATCCTAGAGCGTCTGAAAGCTTCTGTCGAGCCATTCCTGGTAAAAGAACAAACAGGCTTCCGTAGAGACAGTAGTACTGTGCAACAGATCCTTGCTGGTCTGCTTCATCGATTTCTCTAAGACTTTCGATAACATTCGCAAGACGCCATGTGGGAAGTACTAAAATCATACGGAGTGGATGCTAAGATTATTCACATTTTGAAAAGTATGCACTACAGCGCCAAGACTGCAGTAAGACTCGGAAATAAAACTGGTGACTGGTTCAGACTGGGATTCCAGACAGGGCGATCCCCTGTGATCTGATATTTGGCTTTGTATACCTGGAACGTGCTATATGAATGCGGCAGGGTTGTCGAAGACACCAACTAATGATTCGACCTCAGTCGCAAATCAAGCAAAGTGAGCAAAATTATTTAAGGGACCAACAGTCTGTTTAGCTAGTAGTTCTAAACAGTGCACTAGAACTTTTTGTTGTAAATGAACGAGGTTCTTAGTCATTCACTAGTAAGCGAAGGAGCTTAGCAAACAGGATTTCTAATATTTCTTTGTTCATAAAACTAAGAAATGAACGAAGTTGATGCTTCTCAGTCATACATTTACTATGGGGGAATTAAAATTCTCATATCGCTGTTCAGACATAGACAGCCGTTTAGAGCAACTTCCGCACAGACATATCCGTTCTGTTGTTTCTGTTTGTGAACATATGATACAATGAAAATGAGAAGATTAAAGATCAGACCAGACAGGGACTTTTAAGGTCATTTTAGCCGGCGTAGCGCCGCATAGGAATTTTCGTGTGCGTCATGGAATTTTTCATAAAATTTCTCTCGATTTCTTGCAGGTTGCAGAAGGCTGTGGTAAAATTCCAAGTAATTATGGCTTCAAATATTAACGAGTTATATACTTCTGGAAAAAAGGCTAATCAACTACTTGATGAATTTAATAGTATATGGTTGCCATCTTTCCAGGAATCCGGAGTTTGGAATTGGATCGCTTCCATGTAGTAGCAGTTTTACGAATGTCAAAGTCGATTTGTAAGATAAAAGCAAATCAGGTACAGTTGCTTTCAAAATTGACAGAGTGACAAAGTAGGCATATAAGATATAAAGAATGACAGACACTATGAAGAATACAGCTTCTTTGATTCTCATTTTGGTCAACGAGCGCCAAGTCCGACAACGTTGCTGCCTTTGAAGTGAACAAAAAAGGAAGTGTGTGAATTTCAATGTTTCAGTCGAACTGGATGGCAGAAAGGAACATTTTTTAAATGAACAGGCGAACTGAGTGAACGAACAAAATAGTTGAATGAGCGCTGAACTGAGTGAGCTGAAAAAATGGCCGCATTCGAATGCACTGGTGCATTTGGATCCTGGAACGATCTTTTGCATTCAGGCTTCGAATATACATGCATTCATCGATGGAATTATCGATGGAGATGCAATAATAAAAGAGGAATACTGCACTTCAAAATGCGACAAAAATCGTTATCTGAGTTTAAATTTGTCATATAAAAGTATTCTGCAATTATAATCAATGAAATTCAGTGGCCACCACATAGCAGCAGGCATTTAACCGCTTTCAATCATGAGCACATATTTTCACATTTCTTTTCTATAATCAGTACAATAGAATTTTCTCTTTGAGATGATTTTATTTGAATAGACCTATATAACATTAACCTTTTTGCAACTGCAGCACTACAAAAACGGCATGCATATGCGAGCATATTTATAGTGCACATCACTCCTAGGCACTGTTTTTCAAAAATGAATGTAGTCTGCTACTTGCAGCTATAATCGATTAATCTAGCTCAAATGTTTAACTGTAATTTTATAACACTAAATTACGAAAATCACTTGTGTTGGAATACCAAAACTTTTAGCGCACTATTTTGGTAAGTTAATTTCATAAATAACCAACTACATACCCTAGCAAAGCCTACAGCTAAACAGCTAATAGAGCAACTTAGTAAATACCTAGTAATTGACACTACTGAAAACCATCTAAAAACAAAACTAAGGTGAAATCAAGATCCTTGTTTCAGAAGAAAAGAGTTAGACAAGCTTACTTATCGTATGAGATGGAGCACAGTGTTTGAAAATGATTGCTCAGATGAGGGGAACAGAAGTGTTCCATTTTATTAAGAATAAAGTTAATTTGCCTCCTAGAATGAACGAAAACCAAGAAACTAATCTACAGCTTTTTCGTGCTGAGGTGATGAAGCTAATACAGTCTCAGAAACAGCAAAACAAGCAAATTCAAAAAGATATAATTGTTTCTGGTAAGTTTCTAGAACAAAATGACCTTACTGTGGTTCCTACAGATAAGACTAACAGACTACAAGTCATTGAAAGAGAAACGTTGACAAAAAGCACCGAAGAGATATTGAATGATGAAAATACCTACAAAAAGCTAAAAAAGTCTAGCGTCGCAAAGTTCGAAACCCAGGCTAATGTAATTATTAGATCAGTTTGCAAAAATAATCTAAAAAAACAAGAAATCGAGAAATTACTAAGTTGTTGTACAGAACCAGCCACTTTTAGGACTACGTTGAAAGATCATAAAATGGCGAATAACGGAGTCTATCCTTTCCGGCCGATCGCCTCGTGCATAAATAATCCCACGGAAAAAGTAGACTGGTTATTGAGCAAAATTGTGTCTCAACTTATGACCTTAGTCCCTTCACACATCACAAACACTGAAAATCTTATTGAGCGTTTAAACAACAATAACTTCCCAATAGCTGAAAATTCAACTTTTATATCCTTAGATGCGAAAAACCTATACCCAAGTATACCGATCATGGATGCTGTTGTGGCAGTCATAGAGTTTGCGAAGGAAAATTGGAACAAAATAAATAACTTTGGCATTGATTTAGAATCAATTGAAAAAATGCTCAAGTTTGTATGTTTTAACTACGAGATCGAATATAATGGCAAAAATTACCTTCAAATTATTAAAGGTTGTCCTATGGGAGCCCATTTTAGTCCGCCTTTTGCGGTTTTGTTTATGCATAGTATTGAAAGTAAAGCTCTTCAACTTTTGAAATCACAGCACAATATATCTCCAAGCATTTATGCTCGATACATTGATGACGTAATTATGGGTCCCTTTGACAAAGACTTCGACTTTGATGTAATATTAAGAACTTTTAATGGCATCGATGAGAATATTGAATTTACTCTGGAAGTTCTAAAAAACCTTACACTTAATTTCTTGGACATAAGCATCACGGTGAAAGAAGGCAGTATGAATTATAAATGGTTTGAGAAAGAAATACATTCGGGTATTTCACTGCGCAGCGATAGTTACGTGCCTAACCGTATCAAAAACAGTTACGTAAATAATAGCATCAACTACGTAAAGAGAAGATGTAGCAACGAAGCTGATTGCAAGGTAGCTTTTAATAAACTTGAAACTAAATTAAGTAAAAATGGATTTTCAATGAAACGAAAACATAAGAAAAGTAGTAAAGATGCAAGGAAATACGTTAAAAACAGTACGTATTTAAAACTCGGATTTGTTAACGATAAAACTGATCGTGATATCCGCAAATTAATTAAAAAATACGAGTTACCGATAAATCTTGTTAGCTCCCCTAATAAAACTTTATATAATGCCTTGAAATTCAAACAAAAAGTAGAAAAACACGAAAGTTGCCTTGTTTGTGAGAGTTTGCCTAATAAGATGAAGTGTACAGATCGGTTTTTGGTATACAAATTTACATGCCATCATTGTAAAGATTTCTATATTGGTCAAACCTCGCGTCCTTTTAAGCATCGCTATAATGAACACAAGCGTGCTGTAGATAAAGGTAATGTTGATTCGAGTGCTATGGCAGAACATTGTCTGAAATGTAGATCAAAACGTTTGACTGATTCTGACATTGAAATTCTTGATAAGTGCAAAGATGCATTGGACACTAGACTGACTGAAGCTCATTACATTAAACAGTTGATTCCAAAAATCAATCGAAGAAAAGAGTTGACGGTATTTTAAACATCTCTCGACCGTTAGCACTGTACGTATATGAGCAGCCCACATGAGCGGCCAGATCAGTTGGTTTTAGCGAATTACCCCCTGAGGAAGAGCGAACGCTCGAAACGCATAGGGGTTGTACATATCTTTTAATTAACTATTTTAATCTGGTCAATAAATTTCAAGGAGAGACAAAAGCTGTTTTTAGCATCAACTCAAAAATCAAGATCGTCTTGGTAATATGAAAAGTAAATAAGGACAGCATGAAATTATACAGGCCAAAATCATAACTAGTAGTTCACACACTACCCTTTTCATGAGGGAAAATTAAATATCGAAAATAATGAAAAGCGAAAAGACGCTGAAGTCGCTCATGTAACTTCTCCTCTTTATCAACAAGATTTATATCACTTCTAAATGTCTCACGTCATTGAGCAGATAGTTTCCTTAATCGAGTTGCGTTTATTTTCTCCCTCATTACGTCGTCTCTATAAAATTTGCGACTCTGTTTACTAAAATGTTTTCCCAATTACGATTTTGTCCACATCGAGTTTTTGCACCTATGGTTCTTTCAATTTTCTCAATGCAATAAAATTTCGCTCATATAGTTCCAATCGCACTCTGTGCATTCATCGAGATAAACCACGCTACATTGCTTTCCTAGTGCTGGTCTTTTCTCAAATGGCTACTCACCTATCTTTAAGTACTAGCAAAAATCAGACAAGTAAAAGAGAAGCGCTAAGAAAGCAATACACTGCATTTGCGTAGTTTCCAGCAATGAATTCACAGAATGCGATTGGAATAATGTGAGAGAAGCTTCAATACTTCCAGACTTCTCCATCCAATATTTTCCCAGACTTTTTCCATAAGAGATGGCTGAAGGCGGGAGGACCATAATGAATCAATGATGTGAAAAATCTCAGTTTTCTCTCCCGAGTAATTTAATGCCACTAAATAATTACGAATAAAAAATATGTACACAGCCGACGTTTCGGGTCCAGACCCTTTCTCAAGGCAAGGCAGCAAATTATTGTTTGTACTGTGTACATTTTTTTTGTTCGTAATTATTTAGTGGCATTAAATTACTCGGGAGAGAAAACTGAGACTTTTTCCAGACCACCCTATTTTCCAGACTTTCCAGACCCGCGGGCACCCTGCTACATGGAATCTTATTTTGAATAAATATTGATATTGACATAAATTATTCATACACACATAATTTATTCCAGTTGTTACACAGTGCATTTGCAGATCATATAAACCCTAATTAAGAGGCAAGTTATAAATTTTCGATGTAGATCAATTCTACAAATCACAAAGAATTTATGGCGCTTTCTTAAGCATACAATCATTCCATTGTTTACTATATTATTTCAATTCATACATATATGAGTACAGCACTTGTTGCACAATTCACAATTATACAGGCTTCTACTGAAGCCGGGTCTAATAAAAACCGTGTATCAGATAGGACTTCACCAGCAGAAAGTCCTCTCTGCTCTGACTAAACCGGTCTGGCTGAGCCACGTTCTCAAGATGATACAAAACTTCAACGATGGAGTGATCTCTTGTATAGACAAACAATGATTCCTTTCAGTTGCACCTCCCCTGTTATAGGCTGCGCATCTCAGTTGCATCGTATACATGTAATCGTACTCCTTTAGATACATATTCATATTATATACAGGATATGGCATACATCCCATACAGATACATGCTACACGCAGTGGTCGGATTCTTTAATTTTGAAAAATTCGTGCATCATGAAAATTTTTGTGCATCATTTCTGCTGATGTCAATAATGCATTTTTTCATCTGAATTAAATACTCTCATGTACATACATACATATGTTAATTTCAGAGGTAAAATCTTAGAATGAACAATGTGTTCCATTTTTGGGGCCTCCCTTTGTATGGCTGGACTAAAAATGTAGTCATCCCTAGCCCCTAACACTGGTGTATTCTGGATGTCACCCATTAACTGACCACATAGACGTTATCTACGAAAATGAATAGTATAATAGGTAATACGTAGTACTCATCTCGACACAACAGATCGAAAAATGTTTTGTTTCAGAAAATAATTTTGATTATTCACTCAACCGAAACATAAAAAGTTGCATATAATTCCACGAGGCATCAAATTCACGAGCACATAGGATGAATGCATTTGTCGCCATTTAAGTGCATGTAGGCCTAACCATTTCAATGGAAAAATATTCACATCCAGAGCAGTCGTGCTGCGATCTTCATTGCATGTTGAAAGACATAGCGATTTCACCATTCTACACATGGTATAGAAGGAATGCATGCGAATGCCCACATACAGGTGTAGGAATTAAAACGAATACTTGTACTTGTTTTCAAATTATCTATAAACAGATCCTTCGCCATCGATGTTGTTTATTCGGATACTCGGTCATGCCAAGAAAAAACGGGTATTCATCGTCACAAATTTCACGGACTTTTTAGGTACCATAGCTTTTACAATTTATACATTTCTGTATGTTATCGTTGTATCACGTCTATACTAGTACGGTGGGGCTTAAAAAATACAACAATATATTGTTCAACACTATTTCGCGTGCACATAGTGGTTAATTAGTATTACTGCACATAATGACTAGATTACCGGCATAAGTACAAATTACAGGATCTGATGCTTAATTGTGCATGAGTTAAACAATGTTAACTTCTTTTGTGTATCTTTGCCATGGCAGAGACACTCCACTGCCTTCCTCTTCAAAACGCTTTGTGCGACACGCTCCGCTTCCCTTTCTTTTTTCTTAGTGAGAGATTCCTGTTCTAAGATAAGACGATGAATTTCCTCCTCATTTTCCCTTGGCCTTTTCTGCAAATCCTCCAACAATCGACAATTGGACTTTCATCGTATCTTTGATTTCTGTTTCTTTATTGTCCAGGTTTTGCTCCAAATCCGATATCTTTTTGCTTGTTTTCTTGGCAGCTTGTACATCTGCGAGAATGTCCATTTCAAACCTCTTTTGTTGAGCAGCTTTTGCTGTTTTCTCATCACGGAGTCTCTCAATGCACGATGCATGAACATTCAAACATAGCTCTTTCAGAGACATAAATTTATAGCGAACATGATCCAGATTTATTGCTGCTTGCATTGCAACGATATCCGCATAATTCCATGCTAGCAAATATGAGTTCCATTGATATGTTTTTAGGTTCTCTAGCCAAGTTTGCGGCTTCCCTCTGGCAAAAATAGGAATTTCACTGGGTAAGAATTCGTGCATTCTCATACATAAAATTCGTGCATCCATCTGAAATTTCGCGCATGAATCCAACCACTGGCTACACGTCACTCCGACACTGTCATCATTTTTCCGGACATATAGGATTTTTACAGGATTCCCATATTTTTTAGGGAAAAGTAGAAATATAGAATCAGTAGAAGGTGTGGGATTTCACTGACGACCTTCATACTCGTACACTCGCACTTCCCGACAAATTAAAGTTATCACCATTGTAAGAGCGGTGGCACCGCCCTAGGTGGGCAGACTTGAACCCTCAACCGTTTGCACTTCCGCACCGATGTATGGCCCTTCGCCAGCTCAGCTGCCTTAGTCTCAATCACTAGGTGTTGAATACTTGATTATGTCCCTTGTTCGATGGTTCGAAGGCACAAGCAATCGCTCAGTAGTTCCGACACAGATGGATAGAAGCGATGGTTGATCAATAGAGTTAGGCACTATGGGAAAATTGCGTTGTCAGTTCGAAGGATGCTCGCCACTATATTTATGTTATTCCAGAAGACCTCTCCATCAGCTTTTTGAATTTCGATTGCAGTATGTCCAAGTAATGTACACAAATGATGTTTTACACAGAGAATAATGAAAAAGATTTGAACAATTGACAGACCATTATTTTAGACCAGCATAAATGAGGCTACATTACAAAGTAGACGTATCAGAGTTCACCGGTCTCGGCATCTCTCGCGTCGACACTACCTCGACCAGGTTCAGCAGTTATAAAATCTGACTCCAATTCTATCTGTTCTGTCTATATTAATTTTGATAAGTTAATAATCACTTTAACATAAAAAGACGCAGAAAGACGTCTATGCTGATTAAAATGTGAAAGTGAGCTGTTTATCCAAAAAAAAATCATGTTTTTGCATAAAAATGTTGGTCCTTGATGCAATGACATAACTATCTTTTACTGCACTCATTATACTGCACTCTTGTGCTAATTTTCAAAATTATCTTATTCAGTGTTCCTAATCGCATTTCTCAAAAAAACGGGTATTTTTCTTCAAATTGAAATTTTTGGAATTATGAATATATTTGAGCGGTATATGTAGTTTTGTTCGACACATGGGTTTGTTCGACACAATTTCGATGGTTTTGTTCGACACATGGTTTTGTTCGACAATGGTTTTGTTCGACAGTAGTTCGCTAGTAGTACCTGAGTAGGAGAGGGATAGCCCCTCAAGTGCTCACTTATACGAATGGCAAGATGGCCATTTCCTACTCAGGTTTCGATGCATGATCATCCACCTAAAAGTGAAAATTTCTCGATTATTGGCAAATCTATAAATCAGTTGTTTCTGGAATCTATTATTCTAAAGAACAATACAAATTATCTCTCTAATGAAAGAAACAGTTCAGTACAACTGTACTTGAAATTGTAATTGCAGAATGCAATCTCTAGGTCGCTGCCATGGTCAGACAGCTACTGGTGACTTGAACTCTTTTTATCGCTCTCATTTGTTCATTTCCCGCATTTTGTATATAAACTCCCATTGCTATTGTATTCAGGTTTTACCGCTGAAGATGGAATGTTAACATTCTGAAACATGTTCGGTCAATGCAAGAAACTTTGTTTTCTTTTTTTAAAATAATTAAAAATAATTAAAATAATTAAAATAATATAATAAAATTTATATATATATATATACATTATACAATGTATATAATAAGCTCATTATTTTCTTGCGTATACCAAGTTCTATATCATAGCATTCATAGACATCCCTGATTAAATTGCAGTCTGTTTCATAAAACTGTATTTTCTTTGTTCAGCATTTTACTCCATACATTCGCGTACTCTGTGGTAGCCTTCAAGTTCCATCCTAGCAGGGATATAGAACAAAACCACTGTCGAACAAAACCACTGTCGAACAAAACCATTGTCGAACAAAACCATGTGTCGAACAAAACCACTGTCGAACAAAACCACTGTCGAACAAAACCATTGTCGAACAAAACCATGTGTCGAACAAAACCACTGTCGAACAAAACCATTGTCGAACAAAACCATGTGTCGAACAAAACCACTGTCGAACAAAACCATTGTCGAACAAAACCATGTGTCGAACAAAACCACTGTCGAACAAAACCATCGAAATTGTGTTGAAAAAAACCATGTGTCGAACAAAACCACTGTCGAACAAAACCATCGAAATTGTGTTGAAAAAAACCATGTGTCGAACAAAACCACTGTCGAAGAAATGCCTAAATCCATGATATCTTATTGTCGAACAAAACCATGTGTCGAACAAAACTACTACATTCATTTGAGCTCACCTTGCTCACCTTGTCGACCCTTGTCCCGCGTATCCCAGGGTAGGTCCAGTCCTCTTTTTCCATTCCTTCCGGTTGTGGACCAGGGAGGCATCCACTCCTTTTGCCTTCATGTCGGCGGTTATTGTCGCTGTCCAGGTCTTCTTCGGGCGGCCTCTACCTCTTCTTCCTTCCACTTGCAGACATGATGCTTTCTTAAGGGGATGGCTCTCTCCGCGACGCTGCACATGACCAAACCATGACAGCCTTCTTGCTCTTGCCACTTCTTGAATAGGGGCTATTTCCACATTAGATCTTATTTCTTCATTGGTCTTCCGATCCAAGCGTGTGTAGCCCTGCATCCACCTTAGCATCCGCATCTCCGCCACGTGCAGCTTCTGCTCATCTGTCTTGAGAGGGGCCCAGCACTCAGAACCATAAAGGATAGCTGGCCTGATCATAGAGGAGTATACTTTGCTCTTTATCTTCATTGGCATCCTTCTGTCACACAGCACTGGAGTCAGTCTCTTCCATGTGTTCCAGCCGCAACGTACTCGATGTGCAACATCACCTGCGCTGGTCACCTCAGTATTGACCATGGACCCCAGATATTTAAAGCAGTCCACACTCTTCACCGGCTGACTCTGAATCTCCATAGTTGTTCTTCTTGGGTCGGACGACAGATATTCGGTCTTGGAACGGCTTACCCTCAGGCCCTTACTCTCAAATGCTCTCCTCCATGCTTCCAACCTTCGTTCTACATCTTGATGACTGCTTCCAAATATTACGAGATCGTCGGCGTATAACATATCCCAGGGACCACCTCTTCTGCAGTCCTTGGAAATTTCATCCATTATTACGATGAAGAGAAAAGGGCTTAAAGCTGAGCCTTGATGTAGCCCAACAGAGACAGGAAAGGCACGACTTTCACCTTGTCTACATCTCACTGCAGTTGTGCTGTCCCTGTACATGTCCTGTATTAAACGAATGTAGCACTCCGGTACTTCCCGTGTGCGGAGACAATTCCATATCAGCTTCCTTGGGACTGTATCGTAGGCCTTTTCGAGATCAACGAACACTGCGTGGAAAGGCTTATTTTTCTCTCTGAATGCCTCCATCGCCATTCTCAGACAAAATTGTGGGTCTGTTGTGCTAACTCCTGGTCTGAAGCCAAATTGATTGATATCCACCTCAATAAGATCACGAAGACGCTTCTCCAAAATCTTCTCCAGAATCTTCATGGTGTGACTGAGAAGCTTGATACCGCGATAGTTGCCAACATCTTGATGGTCTCCTTTACCCTTGAAGATAGGTGTAATAACACTTTTCCGCCACGCGTCCGGTATCCTTCCCGATGTCAGTATCTCATTGAAGAGGTACACCAAAAGGTCCAAGCCGTAGTCCCCAAGCACCTTGAAAACTTCAATAGGAATGTCATCCGGTCCACAACTTTTACCCGACCTCACTTTTTTCAGTTGCTCAGCCACTTCATCCCTTGTAATCATCGCCACTGGACCCTCAACAGCAGCTCCAGCAGGGATCTCTTCATGCGGCCTTGTTTGATTCAACAGGGCTTCGTAGTAGTTTGCCCAGCGCTGCCTGTTCCCACTTGCCGTTGTGATAATGTGACCCGACTCATCCTTGACGAAGAAACCTTCATAATTGTCCTTTCTCGCTTTATCTCTCGCAGCTGCAATACGGTACACCATCTTTTCCCCTTCTCGGGTACCCAGCTTCTGGTAAAGATCTTCCGTTGCATCGTATTTAGCCTTGGCCACCGCTGCTTTAGCCTGTCTCTTTGCGAGCCTGTAAGCTTCCTTGTCCTCTGATGTACGGGACCTCTGCCATTTCTTAAAGGCCTCTTTTTTGTGCCTGACGGTCTGCTGCACTTCACTCTGCCACCACCAGGTTTCCAAATTTCTAAATTTTCCGCCTCTAGTGGTGCCGCAGGTCGTCTTACCAGCTTCCGTCAAAACTCTCGCTAGACCATCCCAATCGCTAGTCAGTCTCGTTCCAGACATTCGACCATAGACGGCATCAACAAACTTCTGACTGACATCTTGCTCCTTAAGAGCCCACCATTTCACCTTCTGAATAGCCACTTTGGGGTTTGGATTTCTTCTCCTCCTCATGAGGAAATTCATAATGACAGGTCTGTGTTGACTGGTCACTGCTTCGCCCGGGACAACTTTACAGTTCCTTATCGAGCCTTGGCTGCCACGATTTACCAACACGAAATCAATCTGTGTGCTTCTTCCGCCGCTTTGATAGGTGATAAGATGGGAATCACGTTTCCGGAAAAGAGTGTTGCCCAAGACTAAGTCATAGGCTTGAGCAAACTCAAGAATTCTCACACCATCCTCGTCTCTCTCCCCGAAGCCATAGCCACCATGGCACTCGTATCCATCAGCACCGGTACCCACATGACCGTTAAAATCTCCACCAATGATGAGAGGCTCATTCACCATACTTCGAATAGTATTCTCGAGGGACTCATAGAAACGACTCTTCACCTCTAACGAGTGACCGGCTTGCGGAGCATATGTAGACACAATATGTGTACAACTTCCGTCCGAACCCGTCACCAGCGTCATCGTCATGACTACATTCATTTGAGCATATTCAGATAATTTCAAGTGACTATACTCGAGTAAAGCTCATCAATTTTAGCTGTTTAACTCAATTCTAGCGATCTAATTTTGTCGGACGGCAATCGAAGGAAGATTGGAATCTAATTGCACCGGAAGAGGAATCGCAGTAAGATGTAGTTTCGCTTTGAATTGCTTATCTACTTTCCAAATGAAAATGTTAACACAACATATTCGAATATGCACTACAGAGCATTCGATCGAAGTCATTTTTCCAGTTCACTCAGTTAGTCATTTATTTTCATTTTGTGCTAAGCCGCTCAGTTCATCGCTAAGAAAACGTCACTTTAATCAGTTCTTCTTCGTTCACCTTGCGAGACGGCATACTTATCGCAACTTAATATTAAATGATTATATTAGTGAAAATTCTATTAACAGCAAATGGCGGAATTTACTGATTATAGGTGCATTAACTAGGGACAAAATGTCAGTTTTGTGTTGAAAGGTAGCATTAAATGAGTAGTAGAGGAAATTGACGCAATATGTTCATTACTATTTTACGTACCTCATTTGAAACAATCTGTTTGTCCTTTGTCTAAGAATTCGCTCGTTCACAATTATATTCATGCAAATCCTATAGGCGCCGTCGAAGGTGTGTCTAGGCGTTTTTTTCGAAGGCGATCTAGGCATCGTACGAGGTCGGGAGTGGTACAATTAGGGGGTTGACTTAAACATTTGAAGTCATTCAAAATTACTATTACCTTTTATAAACGTCAATCTCAATAATTAATGCTAAATTTTAATTTAAGTGCTAAATTGACCGTGGAAATTGTTAGATTAGCTATACTTTTCTCGTCAATTCGAAAAATGCAAGAATTATCATTATTATCCATTACAATAATTGTCGGTTGAAACGTTGACGACATATCGCTGCTTGAAGCTTATGAATTCAGTGGTCATCTTCGTTAGTTAGAGTCATTTTTCGTGTGATACAAGTAAAAGAAACTCACTGTGACTACATCATGAGGTTACTTCCCGTTACACATGTGAGGCGAAAACAGCGGAAGTAGTGATCAATATTTTGAAACATAAGAAAATACACTTTTCTGGATGAAGATTTTTAAACGACTGTGAGACATGAGAAGTTGTTAATACCTCAAGTCAAACTAGGGGCTGCTAAAATCATATCAATTGACTCGACTAAAGACATTAAGTCTTTCCTGAGTGTTTTGATAATTTGCTATGGTATCGATATCATAATAGACAATGTTACGCATGACTGATTTGCTTAATGATAATTTTCACAATGTGCAATTTTGCTGATTGTTGCGAATAATTTTCTTTCATATATATTTATCATTGCAGGTCCTACTCATTTGTTACAGTGTCGGAACTCAGAATACTTGTAGAGTGATTCAAAATTGGAGGGATCGACAAAAATCTACATTACCGACTGATCTACTACATAAGCCTATACTACAACCAGGCATCAGAATTTAAAATGGGTTGCTCTCACAACTTCATTATCATATAGCATATTTCCCGACTTGTGATTACACATTTTAAGCTAAACAATCGGCCAAATTAGCACTGAATGTCTGTCCTACTAACATCATACTGTCAAGATTAGAAAACCCGGAAACATGGTCCGAAATTGATATAGGATCATTCTCGCATAATATGATCACTCACTAGCTCCAACAACAAACAAGACACAGCAACATACTCGTCCGATGAAAATCGACACACAATGATTGAATAGGAAGGCTGTTAGAATAATATATAAACTGTGGCGGAGAGGATCAATGAGACAATGAGATACGAATCAAATTATCTGCAAAAGCTTATAAATCCACAAAAATGTAATTGATTATTTTCAGGAGGCAATTTTTTCTGAAGACAAAGTTCGGGCATTCGGACACAAGTTTTTGGCATTCGGGCATTCGAGCATGAGTAGGATCACTGAAAGCATGTACATATCCTTAATTGTTCTCCGGAATTTTGTGGAGACAATGCACATTATGAAACCTCTATGTGAGACATATAAGCCTTATTGCATTAAAGTGTCAGCTCAATAGCCTATTATTCATTTTTGCTTCCAACTCACTTCTAAAAGTTGATTTAGCGGAAGTGTTTCTAAATAGCGGCGGGTCAAGGCAGCTCCATCGATGTCTACTTCGGTTTTGAAACGGATATGATCGCCTCCCATAATGGTCGCCTTTACGTCATAGGTTCCACGAATAATCTTGTGACGCTCTACCAGTCGTTGTATAGCTTCTTGTTGTTCAATTGGAATAGATCTGTAGATACAGATTATGAAATAATTAATGAGGTAATCCAATGTACGAGTATAAATGGTGACAAAACTAGAACAAAAACACAGGAATTTGCACTTTAACGTCAGAAGACCCTTTGAAAGACATTATTGAATTTCATTTAATGCGACATTTTATTAGTGGCCTATTATCAAACAGCTAGAGACAAAGCTTCCTGTGTTAGAACAGGAAATTTTGATCAAAAGGAATAATTTGTAACAAATCAACTTATCTCTATTTCCATACAATTTAGAAAAACTTATACTCCTACCCACTAAATTTTTATCAAATTTGTGAACGAATAACTAGACCCAACAATACTTTTGGCTGATTTACAGAAATTATGGAATACATTGAAGAAATTAATCCCTGGTTTGAATACTCTCAAAAATGATAAAAAATGGACTTCCGAAAGTGCAAATCGCTGTTTCTGAATAAATAATACTCGGATTACAAATAATAATAAACATAGAAATCCGACTTTTCGCTTTGTTGAAGTCATGAAACTAGAGTGAGCAATAGCCGTTTGTCGATGGTCATTTCATCTAGACGCCGATCTACTTCGGTGGTTGCCAGCTCTAAAAAATAATAAAATTACTGAAACACACAGCAGTTGTAGATTCTTGCTTCACGATGATATATTGAAGGTTATCTAATTCAAATGCTCTTATATACAAAGAGAAATGATAATAACAGTGGATATTTACAAATAACACTGCCGAGGTGCCAGCATCTTCCCATTATTAGCCACTGGAAGCCGCCATTGTTTAGGTATCGTTGTCATGACAACGCATGTCAACGACATTCTTTAGTTTTATTGTTTTCAATGTCCCTGGCCGTTCTAGTCCTTCATTATTCTAGAGCAGTGGTGGGCAACACGTGGCTAGCCACCGCCTCTCATATCCAAATTGCCCGCGGACATGGTTGGAATCGGTGATGTGAAAATGGCCCACTCCAACTTTGACATTTAAAAGGCACTCCTAAGCTTGAGGTTGATCGTCTTTAGAATTTGCAAAGGCATCAACTAATGACTTATCGAGCAATATGATGGCACAACAATATTCATTCAAATGCTCAAAACCATGTTCCGGTCGCAATGAATATCTTCTCAATATGAAGGTAAGTGTCATAGCCATCAACTGCGTGAATGTTAGGTCATCATGGTGTTCGGTACTTTGTTGAGAATGCTTCACTAAGTAATAAACAGCTTTGCAAATAGCCTGTAAGTAAATCAAGTGGCATATGCATGAAATAGTCCAACCGCATGAAGACATGTGATATTCATAAGCCAACTTTTCTTTCAAGTATTCTTTCAGGATTTTATTAGTACGAGTATATTGCACCAATTTTGTGCTAGAATAGCATTATCGCACGAGTATGCGTGGGAGTCTATGTGTGGTTTTCGAAAGTCGTTTACGCTTGGGTGACGTAGGCCTATGTACACTTAGGGGCAGCGGTATGCAGTTTAGCCAGTTCATATCTACATTAATTTACATTGTGCGATATGTAGGCGGATAGATGCTATAGATTGTCATTCAGATAATGGACTGTACTTTTAGACTTTCAATTTTCGATGAAATAAGGTAATACTATCATATTACCAATAAGGTCATATTGCCATCATTTAATTTCACACGATGATTAATACGAAATCGCCGGCACATAGAGGAGCACACACATCGTGCGTCGCTTGCGGATTAATGTGAGTTCCAGCAAAGTGCTTCGATTGCCAAAATTCCTTCAGATTCGAAGAATTCAGATCATTGCGCACAAATTTTCTCCATAATGTTGGCCCTTCCGATCATTATTAAAAAAGTAGCAGGCGTACGAAAATTAGTTCACCATCGTCTTCTCACCATTTCTCGCTGCATAGTGCATACACTGAATCGAATGTTAGCCAGACGTGTGTTTTGGTGTGTGCAAAGTGATATCACAGCACGCACGCATCTCTCACTGGCTCTGGTGTCCTCTGCTGAGAACTTATTGTTTGCCATTTCCAATAGCAAGCGATGCACGAATTATCCATTCGAGAAGGAGCAAGTTGTCTAATTCTGTGATGCGCCATTTCGATATTAAGGCTACGTATAACTCTTCCTTTCTAGGAAACCTAAGCGCGCGCAGATGAATCTAATTCTGTGGATGGACATTTTTCATCCCCATTTGACATTTGTTTCGGAGTCCCTCAAGGTTCTGTTCTTGGGCCGCTCCTGTTCTGTTACTACATTGCTGATCTGAATAGCAAGTTTATTTCAACTAAAGTTGTCTAAAGTTGCAGATGATGTTAACTTGATTGTACCACTTGTGAGTGATAAAATTGATGATGTAGTCGGCAGTATCAACATCGAGGTTAGCAATGTCCAATTTCTGCAATGTCCAAAAATGGTGCTCCCACAACTGTTTGACCTCAATACGAAAAAGACCTAAGTGATAGTTTCTACAAGAGTGCCGATTAACTTAAATGAGCGGCTAATCATTAAGATAACTTCAAAACTTGAGATACTTGGAGTAACGATGAATGATAGTCTTGACTAGAACGACCAAGTGAAAAGCATTATTTCAAAGACCAATCGACAGCTTTATGCTATAAGAAAGGTAAAGACGTTCCTGAGTCTAAATGATTTGCATATAGAGATAGAGGAAGATTATTGGATCTTCCACGATTGATATTTCAAACTACCTAAATACTTTTGTATCAGAAATTTTCTTGCATAATTTGTGACTTTGACTTGTAACTGTGCATTTTCATTTGTCGTAAATATACACAACCTACCTACCTAAATACAATTATGTCATGTACTACCACTATGTATAGTATGTGCAGTCCTTAAAATTACGTTCAAAAGTGCTCAACAATGGAATTTTCAGCGAACTTATTACAGCTTTTTTTTATAAAATTGTTGGCCCTCTGTCCCAACTTGGTTGCCCACCACTGTTCTGGAGTGTCGCATTTCTATGATCATAAAAAACTATATCATGAGGTAAAAATAAGACACAAATTCAATCACAAAGATTGCGGAGTGCCAGCTCACCTGGGCATCGTATAGAATGCTGCCGTCGACGATGCCAATGAACTTCGCGTTGTTGTTTGTCTGTGGAGATCGCTCTATCGTCTACTGGCACTCTGCAATCTTTCAAGATAATCAGCCGTTCGGCATAGCCAATATATACATGCCGAGAAGCTTGTTGTGCAGTCCTTCAGTTTGTTCAGTCATTCTAGATCTCATAGACCAGTTCGAGTCATAGACCATATCGAGTCCCTAATGGAATAAAAGCAGTGTTTATGGCTGCCAAGGAATTTTGTGCTTGGTGGTCTCCGTGGCACAGTGGTTAAGTGCTTGGCCTAGCGATCTTTTGGTTCAGAGGTCGAGCCCCGAAGGTGTCATTAGAAGTCGGCAGGAAGGGCATCCGGACTAAAAAGTACTACAACGCTCCATAAGTCTGACTATGTCAGCACCGTCCAAGCCCCAAGTATGGGGAGTAGTGACGTAAAAGATTCAAGGAATTTGGTGCTTCAATGTTAACATCAGAAACCCAAGAAACTAGATGACTCCCTACTATGTCCTGTCATGAAGATGGACTCAAGTATTTTTTGGCTAATTCAGAAGTGTATTATAGGTCGGAAAACACATTCGCTGACATTGGTCTTGGACAACACCTATCGAGCAACACATTTACGTAAAATGGACTAACAACAGTAAGTTTTTGACAATTGACCAGTCGACGGCAGATCATTTAATGTTTCCACAAGTCGCATCAGCAAAACTCCCCAAAGTTTGGTCGAGGTTTATAATTTTAAGTGAAAAAGTAAAAACACGCTTCAGACGGGCCTTCGGCGTCCTGCGCCTTCTATCGGTCGATGGTAACGGCCAAGATACAACAGTGTGAAGTTTTATTCTAAGATGTGAGTTATGTTAAGAAGTGTATTGGTTGTATGCGTGACTGTCGAACTGTGAAGAGAGAGTGTAGTCTGGAAGTTCGTGTTTCCTGTTTATTGTAGGTTTGAGATGTGTTATTGCTTTTGCTTCTGCTATTGTTGTGTCTCGAGTACTTAACAGTTTATGAATGAAGCCGACCTGAAAGTTTCCGATGCCGCCTATCCCCCTATGTTCATCTCTGAGATGGATGTAAAGCGCGCTATTATTGGTTTTATTATCAATGGCCATTTCATATCGTGGCCGTTACCATCGACCGATAGAAGGTGCACGACGCCGAAGGCCCGTCTGAAGCGTGTTTTTACTTTTTCACTTAAAATTATAAACCTCGACCCAACTTTGGGGAGTTTTGCTGATACGACTTGTGGAAACAGTAAGTTCATTATACATTGTGAAATAAATAAATTCGTCTAATATCTCCATTATACATTCTCAGGTTGCCTTTGCGTGTCAACATTGTCCCATAACTTGCCAAAATCAACTAATCCAGGTAAACAAGAGAAACACCGACAATTAGCAGGTCCTTGACAACTCAAAATCAAAATGTAGAGCAACTGTCTGATAATTACAGCTATGTCACATGTAGCAACATATGTGAGTCTAAATCACGACTGTCCAGAACGTGTGGTCCCATGGTGTAACGGTTAGCACTCTGGACTTTGAATCCAGCTATCCGAGTTCAAATGTCGATGGGACCTTCATTTTCCAGGAAAATCTGCTTAGTGAAGCAACCACCCGACACTTATCAAAAGTGGTAATGTGAAAACATGAAGGGGAAGTGCTCGATAGGCCACAGTTGCAGATAGACGCGTCAACTGTGAGCAGATATCCTTGCACATTAGAAGTACAATGGCCTGGTGGCGAAACTGTTCGATGTGTGTCACAGACCCGAGTTCAGACATAGGTTTATTCAAAATTTAGAATGTTAAAATAATTACACTGTGCAGCACTCAGTGACAATGGATATTAAACAAACAGAACATAGAATAGAATAGATAGCTATTTTTCAAACTATAAATCAAAAGTAATATATACAAGGAATTTAGACAAGCCTGATCGTAAGATCATTCTGTCAGTTGAAAATGGAAGTTGTTAACACAACAAAACAATTGTCTCCTTGCTGTTCTACAGTATCGGATCAACACTCGGTATTTTCTCTTGTGACAAACAACCATACACACGGGATGCTTCAGATACTGACATTTTTCAAAAAGTTTTTTACGGACATTGAAGCGCATATTATGAAAGAGATATCATTTGCAACTATTGTGACAATTGCTTCGAATTTTCGCTATTCAACAACATCACAACTGCATTTATTGGTCACATGAGTATCTGATCAACGGCTGTCGTAAGCGTGTTTTAAGCATCAGGTGTCGACATTATTTTTTTTAGTGGAAATAAAAATCTGCCTTGATTCCTAAGTTCTCTGTTATTCTCGCATACTGTCACTGTCATTTCACATGTGCAGATAAAAGAATAACAAGGAGTTTAAAGCGCTTCAGTGATGAATTCTTTCTCTTACTGAAATGCGTTGATGATCTTGCAATATTTCATTTTGAAGATTATCATCTGACCATCACCTTCAATGAGCTTATCGCCCTGTTTTGGCTGCCAATCACTATAAATGTCATATGACTGACATCTCACAATGGAATCTTCTTACGCAGGTCGTTGAACTTTCAAATGACGTTCACCGTTTTGTCCTGAGAATTCCAGTGTCATAATGAATAAGACGAAATCAATGCAGAATTAACTATCAAGAGGGCATGAAATCAAGTTAATCATATTTTGTATCTTACAACGATCTTTACTTGCTTTACATATTTTTTGTATTTAAGAACAATCTACAAATTCAAAAAATCCACAGTTTTGCGACTTTCATGTTTTCAAGAAAAGAAGATGAGAACCAAAATGTGGGTCAATTAGATGGTTAGTGACTATCTGCCTGCTCTATGTGAAAATGCTGTCAAACAGGGTTTGCAATTTTGAAAACGTAAATTTTGCTACCTCATTAAACATATAACCCTCAGGCACAGTGAAAGCTGGAGATAAAATGGTGACAAGAAACTAATAAAGAAAGGTCGAATTTCTTCTTCAAACACCAACATTTCTTCCCCCACTGTTACTACATGCTTGTCTCCACGATGTCACTGTGGTCACATTGGTACAGTGGATAAGTGTCTGACCTAGCGATCTTTTCATCGTGAGGTCGATCCTTGAGAGCATTATTGGAAGTCAACAGGAAAGGTATTTGGAAAAAAATTATCAAAAAATGCAGTTAAGTCTGGCCTTGTCACTGCCATCAAATTCTTCACCAACATGTTTGCGGTTGCTACAACCTAAGTTGAGCCAATAGCCTGTAAAGTGTTTACTTGAGACTTGAGATATTGGTTTGCATTCATCGACTAACATACCCCCAACCACCACAACGTTCCGACCTTCAAAATTTTGTCAAAATGTAATATACAGGTAGCTGCAAAATCATTGCGCCAAGTAAAAACTTGCGCTTCCAGCAGCAGCCATTCTTCAACATTGATAAATATCCACATGTAGCAAATATAATTCTCTTGAAATAAGAGACGTTCGATTTCATGTTATAAACAATCTGATAGAACTCACTTTCCAATTAGGGTTTCAGAATTTGTTAATATGATGAAATAGGCGACACATCCAAGGAGAAATGCAACGCCACAACCCCCGATCGCGTCCCAGATAGGATTGGCTGTGAGTGCAGTGAGACCCATTGAAACTCCTGCAATGATAACTCCCAAGACCGCGGCTCCGTCTTCAAGAAGAACGACATTTGTGGACGGGTCAACACCGTTGCGAATATACTGTGTTAATGAACATTTAGCAGCTGCAGCCGAGCGTTGTGCTTGTTGGTATGCAAGTATAAGAGTACCTGAAGAAAAAAATGATTATGTTGACCATTCTGGAAATGCGAACTCAGATTCTAAGTTATGGAAAAGATTTCTGTTTTCTTACGAAGAAACATTTTTGCCGAATTCCTAACACACCTAGGAATTATTCCAAAACCAACGACGAAAATTGACGCGCGAATACATTCGTGACCTTAAATGATACCTGACAGTCGATTGGCAATAATCAACTAGCTGCAGTGAAGCAGAATCAATTAAACGGCATTTATCACAATTTATGGAATGAAATGACAGCAAAAATTATGAAGAATACGTTGGAGAACGAATTTGATAAGCGCAGGTGAATTATACAAGGGGAAACGAGTTTGATGCAAGGGAAGTATTTATTTGTATAAAACATGCTAGTCTGTTCTCTATAATTTAACCTATTAATTCGGAAATATTCACAAATAGATATAGTAAAATAACCCAGCGTTATCACTAGTAAGGAGTTACTCTATCTTTGGAAGAGCGGTAGTCTCACAAAAATTTCGTGACGCTTTATATCAGTGAAGCAGATTTGATTTCAATATTTGATCATTGACATGCTGGTTCACTCATTAACTCATCCCTTTTTGCGTCCTTTGCTTCCAGAAGATGCTGGATTAGAGTTCACGGGCGTCCGCTTCCTGGGCTCCAACGTTGAGGTTAAAGGATAACGTTTGAGGTTATCCTTCACCACTTGCTTCCAGTTCTTCTTTTGTCTTCCTGCTTCTCTTTTACAATCTATATGTCCACCCACGTAACTTTTCTGATCCACTCTGTCTCATCCCTTCTTACCATGTGGCCAAACCAATGTAGCTTTGCTTTCTCGAGATGTCTGTAATGCTCTCAAGACCCATTGCTTTTCTGATGCTGTCTTTCGATTTCTGTCCGATAGTCTGACACCATGCATCCATCTTGGCATCTCCACCCACTCAATCATCTTCTCATTGGATGAAAACAGCGGCCATGACTCGCAACCTTAAAGTATGGTCTGTCGCACATAGGCTCCATCTACACGACCCTTTGGTTCTCAAAGATGGTCCTTTGGACGTCAAGAAGGATAGCAATTCATGGAATTTACACCATCCACATCTAATTCTAGACACTACTGCTGACTCAACACTTCCAGAGCCATCGAGAACTTCTCCAAAATAGTAGATGCAAACTGACAAGCCATTCCTCCACATAACTCCACCATCGCAGAACTTCCCTTTGAACTCTATCAAAAATATTTCCATGTCGACAAAAGCCATAAACAGCCTCTTGTTTGTATTGACATTATTATGCTCAACGATCTGCCACGTAATGAAAATAGGATCTGTCGTGCTTCCTCCGGGCATGAAACCAAACTGCATTTCATCCAAAGATATTTGGTGACGCAACCTTAACTTTATGACACTTTCAAACACTTTCATTGCATGATCCAGTAACTTGATCGCTCTGTGGGATTCATATAGCCACGAATCACCTTTACCTTTGTAGAAATAAATAGTGGTTCTCAATCAAAGAAGAAATCAAGCTTTTGCATCGCATCACTGAAATCATGGAGCCCTGCGCCTGTAGAATTAGCCAGGTAGCCTCTTCTTTTGTTTGTCTAGAAAGGAATCTTCAAATCATGTAATACAGATGAAATGGCACATTCTGCTGACAATTGAACCATGAGCAGCTAATTCAAGAATAAACGCGCCAAAACGTGCTTCAGCTGGCTGACGGACGATGTTAAATTCTCCAGAGCAGTTTCTGAGCGTCTTATCTTGCGCCTGCTATCTTTTTAAATAACGATCGAAATGACTAACTTCATTGACAAAATTTGTGTCCAATTATCTGAATTCCTCGAATATGGCGTCGTGGCGATCAGAGCATCTTAAAGGAATTCACAGCAATCCATTCGGGATAAATGACTGTTGCTGTCACTCAATCAATGCATGTACTTAATTTTTCTTTCTCCTCTCTCCAGCATGTGCCATCGTTTTGAATCAGTTTGCACTTCTAGTAATCTGACGAGGTGCTTAAACAATCCAATCCTGCTCCTGCATCCGCTTGTATGCTTGATTGGAAAAAGAGAAAATGCACAAAACTGCAACGTCGTTCATGATTCTAGTGAAATTTAGTTTTTCGCTGTCGTCATATTTTTCGAATTATTGCTTTACTGTATAATGGATGGAATCGGGTGAGACAGACTCGGTCCTCATAGGCGATCTCCCGAAGTTCGCACCATCGCAAAATTTGTGGAATAAACGGTCTTTCAGAGGTCTGCTAAGATGTTCGAATGCTTTCACTAGAAGATGTTGGTTATGTATCACAGTTGTTAGATTCACTTGGGATTTTCTCTCTTCATCAGTGCAACAAATTTTGTTAGATCCCTGAAAGTGAAACGAAGAAGGAAGTGCTTCGCACCTGTGTTTTATTGTGCTGCTTTACGCCTTGGCGCATGTTGCAGGCATTTGAGATGAGTTGCAACTGTCGATTACTGAACATCAGATGGTTCAGTTTCACCACAAACGAAAAGAGGTCCTGAGAAAGTTTACACCAAATCAGCGACTGAGAAGCGTCATAATCACGAGGAAGAATAATAATATAGACTCAATCAAAATAATAATAATATAGACTCATAATCACAACAAACATGGAAGACCACCAGGAGTGTGGACGTATGATATCAAGCCATGAATGCAGATGAGCCTCACGAACGCCATGAGGAGGGCAGATGACCGGATTCTATAGAGAAAGATTATTCGCAAGGTCGCCATCGACACTAACGGGCAAACCGATGCCCAGGGAAATTAAGTCAAGTCAAGTCCCCGAAAGTGTCATTGGAGGACGACAGGAAAGGGATCTGGACTTAAGTCCCACAACGTTCTGGAAAAGTGTGACTGTCAGCACTGCCCAAGCCACCAGTACGGAGGGGCATTGATTTTAAAGCTTCATATCATTTTTTCATAAGGAGCTTGCAAGGGATATGCACAATCATTCCGATTCACAAAAATAATAATAAGCTAATTAACCCGAAAAAATGCATTAGACTAGTTATTCAAACTTTGTGCAGCAGTTTGAAACGCATCGCTCTAAACACGATCGCCTTAATTTCGTATGATTGTTCCACACTGTCCGTTGGCCTCTTCAGCGCTCTCACTGATGTCTCACCGCCTACCAGGAAGCCCACTCAGCTATAAAAGCATGAATTACTTGGGTGAACTATACAGCGACAACCAACTGCATCAGACTCACTGGGTTCGATTCCTGCACTATTATCTAAACTTATCGCTCATCACTACATTGAATTGTCTCAGTAATATCAATTTCGGAAATACAACGTGTATTGATTAATTTCAACACAAGTTTGCAATGACGTTGTTCAAGTCCTTAGCAGAAAGCTGTAAATGGAAGTCACTGGATTTCTTGTTGTTCTGCCAGAGCCCTTTAGCAAATACAATACGCTTGTACAAGATAGAACACATCGGTACACCAGCTGAGGTCATGAGAAAGAAAATCATTGATTTAATTGGTATTAACTGTGTATTTCCTAATGACGCAATCAGCATGCATAAAGTCTAAGGTGTGTTCAATCAGATATTAATCAGTGACACTGTGGACCACAGAATTAAATTGTTTACGAGTATCACTTTGCTAGAAATGCAAACTGATTTTATTCGATGGCACATGCAGGAACTTACTAAGTGGGCAAAAAGAAATTTTTAATACCTTGTAGAGATAAGAAGACTGTCGTGCGCCGCTTGGGGATTGCTGTGAATTCTTTCAAAATGATCCGATCGCCACGATCCCTTCAGATTCGAAGAATTCAGATTATTGCGCAAAAGTTTTCTCAATCATGCTTGGTCCTCCGATCATTATTAAAAAAGTTAGCAGGCGCACGAAAAAACGTTCACAAACTTCTCTATAGAACTTGGCATCGACTGTGTCTCTTTGCTGTGTGATCCGGTTGATAACTGTCACTGAAACTTGGCAAAATTGTTAAACTGGCTGCTCATTGTTCGATTGGTATAGTACTTGTCAGCAGATTTCTATTTCATCAACGTTGCATGTTCCAATGTTTCCTTTCTAGTCATACAGAAGAAGAGACGACCCCTGTCTATCATTGGTATGGACAAATCATTCAATTCATCCAATGATGCACGTAACACGAAGATCAAACGTTATTTTGTGCTGACATTTCACATTAAAGAAGGTTTTGTGCAGAGAAAAATCGATGAATTCTCCGTTAGTGAAATTCTCAATCAACAGATCATCAGCATCTCTAACAATAAATCACAGTAACTGTCTATTAATTATCATGCCAACCTCCAATGATCCAAGAACCTTATCAGATCAGCAGGATAACTAGGAAACGCATGTTTCAATAACTTGTCATCGTTTATTCGGGATGCTCCCTTCACAGCCGGTAATGCGGTCCTCATTCTCCGCTTGCGAGGGCCAGCAACTTTTCGTAGCTACATCTGCACTATATCGATCTCGCAGGCATAGATAAATCGCAGTTATTGAATGCCTTGTGGAAGAGAGGCATGACACAAGGGGTTTGTCGAGTCAAACCTGACCCGATAGATGCATATCGGTCTCAAGGCATTTGAAAAAGAGAAGAACATAATAGATGAATATTGACAAAATTTCTGGCTTTTTTGAGTAAGATGCTGGTTGAAAATCAGACCATCACTTACGTAGTAGAAGTTGAAAAATAAACCAACATGGTGGTCTATCAGAGGTTCTACGGCATAATTCAAAAATTATGAAGTTTAACTTTTAATTGGACGTGCTGAATGAGGTCATGAATTGCAAAGAGAGTCACTTGACTTTCGATAAAAATGGCAAAAAAATTCCGGATGGAGGGCTACAAAAAATTTTCATTTTCACTAAAAACTTCATCATCACGCAATGTGTGCTTGATTCGCATGATCTGTGTGAAGTGATAGAGATCAACATTAATCACAATGCTTCTCTCATCGCTAACATCAAAGAGAATAGTTTGGCAACAAAATTAGTTGAAGATTTACCAAGATTTAATAATGCATTATTGCAGTTCATTTGAAATAAGGTTTCATTTGAACAGGTTTCCCTAACAAATGAATGAAGGATTACAAAATTTTGTCAGTGTCATTAAAGCAATTGGACAATTCCATGCTGTGTCGTACGGGACATTCACACGACTTTTTTTATAATTGGCGAGTAGGTAACTACTAGAAAATTAAGTTTAACAAATGTTTATTGTAGTTGAGTGCTTGGCCTAATTACATGTAAGAGCCGCTGATAGTTGTTTTTATTATCAGAGATTTTTGGCCATTTATTCCATGTCGAACAAATGGTCAAAAAATGAGGACATTTTCATTTAACTTTTCACCAAAATTTTGTGATTTGATTTAAGTTATAAGAGCTGTATTATGATACATATTTCTCATATAAATGACAATATAAAACCATAATAGGTGTTTTCATACTACCTCTTGTGTTGATTCTATAGGTCAAAGTTCACCATGTCGTACGGGACATATTTGTCCACCTTCTGAAATAGTTCATTTACTATTCAGTGAATCATTTCTTATTCTCGGTGAATCTTTAATTAACAGAATTCCACAAAATGAAATTTGATTTAACTATGCAATAGAAACATAGATAGAAACATGCATTAGTGACACTGAAGCACTGAAAAGTCGATGTTCCGTGGCCATTTTATTCGGTATTTTTGTAAACAAAATGGTCTTTTGGACAAATACAGCGAAAAATCATGAAGACAGGTGCATAAGACAGGAATCAGTGGATGTTTGATTTGACTGAGAGTATTCTGAAGTAGAAAAACCCAGTACGAAAAACAGCACGACATCTAAGACTAAATATAATTTCTGACGTCCATGTCCCCTTTTCCATGGAGGTTATTCTGCGCAGCGTTAAAATGGAATTCGTAACGCTACTCGAGTTGAATGAAGAAATCCTGGGAAAGACAGGTTCCAAAAATAGAACTCGCTATTCAACGCTGGAATTCTATTTTAGGAATCTGTCTTTCCCATGACTTCTCTGTTCAGTAAAAAGCTTTTGAATTAATCAATTCTACCCAGTAATTAGATGTGGTTGGAATACAAACTATATTTCATGACTACGTCTTTCCCCGAAATCCTTCTTCATAGCAGGCCTAATTTTTTATGAGTTTATGCGATATTAAGTACTTCTATTCTTTCCCTCCCACATTTCTGCTGTTGACACCCGGAAGTTTTGCATCGTCAGCGATCTTCTTTTGCTCCTTCTCGTTCTCACTAACGTGGCATAGCGTTGATTGTGTAAATCTCCTCTTATCTGACTTGTAGAACATCTACAGCCTCAGAATTAGACAACTACTCGTCGTTTGTCTGTAGATAACAATCACACGAAGTTCACGATCACAGCTGTATCTTGTATTCTAACTGAGTATCCAAGGGACCAATCCTTCAGCCCAGGGTTCAAGTAAGACTTCTCAGTCATGTTGTTGTGTCGCTCAGTGACAGATCAAGTATATTCTAAACCCAATGTGACTAACTTTGTCAAAATTTGATGATTTTGGAAAACTTGAAAAATGTGGGGAGGGGAAAGAATAGAAGTACCCGATATTATTATCACTACTTCATGAGTTTTATCTGTGAAAACTAAAATTCAATGCTTTTTCCGTGCATGCTGAAATGCCACGTTTTTCTCCAATTTTCCGCGTTCATCGGAAAACGATTGGTCCTGATCATGATTCTAGGGCTTGAAAGATTCATGAGTCGCTGTATTCAGCAAAATTAAAGAAAGTGGAGATTCAAATACAGAATCAAGGAAAGCAAATGAGTCAAGAATATTCCCGTGTAATCAAATCGAATATGCAGAAGACTATTCTACAATTGGATAAAATCTTTAACTCAAGGTCATGCTACAAATCGTGATGCAACATACCAAAACGTCTCGAACGAAAGGAAAACTGCTTTTGACTCAAAAACTCGATGATGCGTTACTGTGCTACGCACTTAGTCATGCTTCGTATGACCGTGTTATTAAGGTCACGTTGCAAGGTAAAGACCTTCAGGAGTTGAAAAACAGCTTCAGCTTGTCCTGTCGTCACTCTGACGGAAGGACACAGTCGTCCACGTCATTTTCTGACTTATCCTTCGTTTTTACTGCTGTGACATTCTCCTCCGTGAAGCGACTCACATCAACTCCTCCACTTCGGCAGCATTGATATCCGAATACTCGACAACTCCTACACATACGACGGAAGTCTTTGGACGCTTCCGCCCCCGGCTGCTTCTTAATTTGTTCGAACAACAGGTGGTGACTCAAAGAAGTCACAGAGGCGGAAGCAATTGCGAATCGCTTCATCAGATACTTTGTCCTCTTTAACTTGACTATAGCAGTGAGCAAAGTAATCTGGAGCTCCTTCATATCATTGCTCAAAACTGCATTAGATCCACTCGTCACGTAGGTTAGGAAGAGACTCTTCATAATATTGTGCTATGCTCGCAAATGCGACAATTAAAGGCTCTCGATGGAAGGACTAGGGTCTAGTCTAAAAAGCCATGATTGATATGAAACCTTTCAGTTTTTAGTCTCAGTTTGCATTGAAAGTGAAGCAGGCACGTTTCTCATATCAGATGAATTTTCCTCCATACGTGAAATTGCCAAACGGATTTTCTCAGGACCAGTATTCTGCTTCCATAAATCAGGAATCGTCTGTCCTTTACATGAACTACTGGAGACAGACACTACAAAATTCAAAATCTAGGTTCTAAGACTTTTTTTGAGACCTTTGTTTAAAACTTTCTCGGCAAGTTTTTAGGACTATGAAGAAAGCGGTGAAAATCATCCATCCATTACAGTTACGTTTGACATAACTATCATTGAAGAAATCAATTGACGAGGAAATCACGATCAAAACGAGCCTTACCATCCCAATTACTCGATGAGAAATTTATCAACTGTGAACTTACACTAAATTCTGGAAAATGCAAAGAAATCCTTAAACAAATGTCGGTGTTGCCGGAAAGCCAAATTATAACTGACGGTTGTACTAGGTAGGGTAAAGCACGCATCCTCAGTATCACTTTTTCCGACAAACTTTCATGGCACCAACAAATGTGAGACTGTGAAACGTGCATCACACAGGTTCTGTATTATCCGCAGCGAAAAACCATTTTGACAAGAAATGAGCTCGTTGTTTTTACATGTCTCACCTACTAATTACTTTTGTAACTGTGTTCAAACGTGACTTTACTTGACTTCGTAATAACTTGTATTTCGAAATTGAATTGTGGTGTATTTGAGATTGTCAACTAGTACAAATAAACGATTTTCTTTCTCTCATCAATAAATAGTATCTAATTCATAAAATGAGAAAAAACAAGAAATGAATCATGACCAATAAAGCAGAGTCTGTTTTGGAGCTACCTAACTTAGATAAAATGCTAGAAGCACAGCTTAGGATAAAGAAATTATGATTATTGAGTCAAATGCCTTTTTAAGAAGTTATTTTAGGTGATCTGAAGACTAACAATGATAGATTTGATGCTCATACGAAGATGTACATACTTGAAACATTGACTCAAAAAACATCTCAATGTCCAGATGATGGTTGTTTCAAGCAGAAATTTATGTAGCCTAGAAATTCATATGCAAAAGACAATCAAAGATTGATAGAAGTAGACGTGCTCAGATACCCAGCAGTGTCAAGTCTATCCCCAAGAAATCGAAGGGAAACAGAAATGGAAAATAAGATATTTTTACGAAAATTCAAAATTCTTGTATCATAATAACAACTATAGAAGTTTGCACTTCAGTAGGTACACTTTTCTACTGATAATGCCATTGAAAGGTCCTTTAACAAATGATTGTCGCAAGTCTTGGTAAACATAGTTTGTTATTTTAAAAGTATGAGAAGTGATTGTATTTCTTCTTTTCAACGTAATAAATTATGAATTGACAAAAACGATGTCTCAATTCACCAAGTTCAGATGAATCCAACCATAGAATCTGTTGAAGTATTCTGTCACGTTTTCTGTCACATCACAACATTAATTATCTGAAATATTTTGTAATGCAGCGCTTCGTGATCAGTTGAAACAATTAAAAGTCTAAAATCTGTCACATAAAATAGGAATAGGAGGTCTAAAAGTTTCAAAGACGCAAGTCACTTTAAAGCTTGAATGATTCAACTAATTGTTAGCATCGTTAAGTCTCACCGCGACCACATGATGAAGCAACAAAAGACGTTAAATAGATGTTTCCTTGAGCTTCCAGATTTGATGACCATAGAAATTTGAAGGAAATTGAATCTAATAAGGAAAATGTTTTCATAGCAAAGGAAGATCAAACAAATCGAACATTGTGAAATTGATGAACGACGGAAAGAAATCTCCAGATGTGTACAAGAACTTGCGCAGCATGGGGAGCGTTCCCTGTCGACTATATGGATTACCAAAACTTCATAAGAATGAAACCAATCCTCCAATGAGACCAATTTTATCTATGATAAACTCACACTCTTCGAACATTTCAAAGTGGTTTCTACAGTTATTGAGACGAATAGTACCTCAACCATATTCAATCAAGGGCAGCTTTAGCTAACCAGCTAGCATTACTGACACTGACATTCAAGATTTAGAAAATGTTTATCTCACAAGTTTCGACACAGTTCAATTGTTTACAAGCATTCCGGTGAATGATACTATAAATCACATCATCGATTTGATTTATTTTTATCTATTTGTGATCGACAAGGACACGCTGAAAATGCTGTTGGAAATTGCATGCAAAAAAGTTCCGCTCAGATTCAATGGCAAACATTGCATACAAAAATAGATGGGCTTAAGTTTGGCCCTACTCATGGCAGAATTTGCTTTAAATACGATAGAACAAAATAAAATTGCACCAAAAATGTATATGCGATATGTTGATGACTCATTCGCAATATTCAATTCTGAATCTGAAGCAAAGCAATTCCTCGATATTTTGAATAGAGGTCACCCAGCTTTCAAATTTACCATGGAAAAGCCAAGCAATGGTGAAATCACTTTCTTGGACATGACTATATATGTTGAAAATCATTCACTACAAACAAAATGGCATATACAGACTACGAACACTTTCTATATACTCATTATGAATCATAAAGTCCGATTAACTACAGAAATAATACAATTCGAGCCTTCTATAAACGATCTAAAAATCTAATTACAGACACAACTTTAAAGCCGGGAATGAGGAAAAGGTGAAAACAATTTTAACCATTAGTAACGGCCATGCTGATCGCGTAATTGAGAAAGTTTTGAACAAGTTGATATGAAAATGTCTAATCCACAGAAAAACTTAAGAAATTAGCTATTCGTGGGAAACTTTTGAACTTGCATGGAGAAGGTACAATCAGTACATGTGTATGATGTATAATGTTGGCTTAGAATATCACATCACTCGCTAAACTTGACATATCCCCTTAACACGGCATGGTCATATAGCAGACTCCGCTTATTTAAACCACTTCGGGCCAATAAGGAAGAATGTTGCCTACCAACTTATTTTATTGAACGAATTATAATTAGGCAGAGATAAATCCGGCCTTTTTCAATTGAGTATAATGCATGACTAATTTGATCAACAGCGATTTTAATGAATGGAATCTATTACGATGGCAAGTTTGCGCAAAAGACAGCAAAACAACAAAATATCAGTTCTGCTATATTCAAGGTCATTTGCCTATGAAGAAATTGATGACGGTATGAAGTATCTAATTAAGTAGAGACCTAGCGATGATATAGGGTCTAATAGACCCAACAATAGGAGAAAATTTCAATATCATATTGAGAATACTTCCTTTGTTCGCCGGTTGACGTCATCGCTAGAACAGCTTATTGCTACGTTTTTCATGTTCATGAGGTCTTCATGTTCTCACTAATGAGAATTTCCGCATAAGAGGAAGAATATTAGGAGAATGTAGTCCTTAAGGTTGCTGAACATCCGGATTCGAAGTTCGGATATTTGGCTTAAATAGTGGGATAGAACTGCGTCCCGGGATTCCCGACATGCATTACCGAGAATTCGACGCTTGAAAGAACAGGAATTGAATTTTTCCGAGGCGAAACCCAAGACTGTCACTAGGCCTCTTTGACGGCCTATGCAGTCGACGTACCTTCAAGCAGAATGTGAACAGGATTTCTGAAGGATATCATTTGAATAATTTAGAAGATCTATTATCTCACATAATTTATTAAAAAATTGCGATTCCTCAAAATAACGCATCTATTAATGCGATGGAGTAAAAAAGTCTCTGCAGAAGTCCTCGTCGGGTGCAATGCACTCATTGCATCTGACTAAGACATCAACCGAAAGTCTCCGCTCCATGGCATTAATAGATATTTCGAGAAATCGCAAAACATTTTGTCAATGTTCATATAACCTCGATGGCTCCTTTTTGAATCATGTGCGTGCGCAATCTATCAATTTGCTAAACTGTTCTTTCTTCTAGTGACCTATAGCATAGAGTAGGTACATTAGGTAGAGTGGTAACTCCGCATTCATTAAATCTCCAATGTGTATACACTTTCGATTTTATTAAATGAACTCAAGGGAGATACACCTGGTATTGTCACCAAATGTGAGATATGCAAATTTTTGCAGTTTTCAAGAAATTACAACGGAATTGAGTAATCATGATTGTAATGCAGAAGGAAATGATGGTATTTCACAGATTCTCATGACAGCCTTGGAGATTTAATGCTTGAAAAATTAGCAATTCGATGGGTTCCTATTACTTTCATGCTCTAGAGTATTTTCTTAAGCGTGATCATATCACAGCTGCAACCTGCCACTGGAACAGCAAAATCACATAATCAAAGACAATAATTTCAATCAACTTTGAAAGATGCAAATGGTTCCACATCACTATTCACATTCTAGAAATGAAACATGAATTTAGTGAATCTTAAAATCATGCCGGTGAAAATTGAATTAAAAACTTGAAATTTCAGCCAAGAAAGCAAGAATAATATCGCGCCTTTTTCATGAAGACTTTCATTATAATACGAATCATGAAATTCCCTTGATAATCAGCCTGATTTCCGCTTAGTTAGGATGCTTATTATCAAATATTCATTCCTTTCGATATCCAACTTGTTTCATGCTACTTATATAGGAGAGTCATCTCGGTAGTATATAAATTGGCAAATTTTGACTTTTTTCAAAAGTGCTCAAATTATTTTTTTGGACTACGAGATCGTAATCTCCGCAAAAAGTGAATCTTTTCATATAAAATTTTCCCTGTATACAGATACTTTTTTGAGTCGACACTCTACCTGTATATCCCTATTCCACGACCTATCATATGGCTTTTGAATTTATTTATGTTTGATTAATTTTTCATTCTTTTTCTCCACGTTTGTTTATTTTAAATGTGTGGTAGGCTTCCGCCGTCCCAATTAACACCACTCCCTGGTTTGCGAGATATGAACAGTCATCAGATGTTTCATGTTGTTGAATCAGGTTTTTGGGCATGGCACTTATTTGGCTCATTTGTGATCGAACTTCCTTCCACTGCTGTCTTTTGCACTTCCCCATTTGTTGCAGGTTAAGGTGTGACAGATCCAACGTATTCACGGCATACGGGCGTCAGGTAGTTCGAGGGTCCCGAACCCACTGGTAATGCTTTGGGAGGCAGGCCCGGTCAACTGCTCGAAAAAAGGCGGTACAGTTCCACTGCCACGGACATGCGTGGGTAGCTTTACTGAGGGGTTTAGCCCGTGTAGCTGTATCCGGTTCCTCTGTGGCCTACCTGACTTGTACCCATTGTTACGGCAAAGGGGTTCTCATTTGGGGTTCTTCAAGCTTTTGCGACATGAACTGTGCCTATAAGTGTCTTTTTTTGCGTATTATTTATTGCAGCTTTGTTGCTATTATTTACGTTTTTCTGATGCCTTCCAAAGTTTCTTGTATCACTTTGTTGTACAGTATAATTTTCGTTTATTAATCGATATTCTATGAGAAATTATGAAAATGAGAAAGACACACAAGAAACGTAGTCAAGCCGTCAAGCTCAAAACCCCTCTCAGGATCAGCTTCAGCAACGTAAGAGGACTGAGGTCCAATTACGACGACATCAACATCTTCCTGCAAGGTAAGTCACCAGATCTTCTGGCCCTGTCGGAAACCAGGTTAGATCCCAGTGTGTCATCAAGCGACGTTACTCCTGATGGATACATATTTCACCGGATGGATAAAGCACCTTGTCATGGTCTTGGAGTCTATGCCAAGACAAGCCTTCCCTTGAGAAGGCATTGTAGCTCAGAGGATCCAAGGCATGAGTATCTTGCCTTCATTGCGCCGCTGCAGAAGACCACTCTTCTTCTATTTTTCCTATACCGCTCTCCATCAACTAATGCGGATATTTTCAATGTTCTTTCTGACAAGATCGATTCTCTTCTACAAGAGTATCCCAGCGCTGAAGTTTCCGTTTTTGGTGACTTCAACGTGCACAATGTTGACTGGCTTGTGCACTCACGCACCACCGATCTCTCCGGTCAGGCAGCCCAGGATTTCGCTGTCTCTCACAACCTTAGTCAAATTGTCACTTGTCCTACCAGAGTGCCTGACCGAGCTGGGGATACTGGATATCTCGTTGACCTGTTTCTCACCTCAAATCCAACTTGTTTTTCACACAAGGTTACTTCTCCCCTCGGCACGTCTGATCACTGTGTTATCACAGTTTCTGGCAAACAAGTTTGCTCCACACCGTCTGCACCCTTCCATAGAACAGTTTATCAATTCTCCAAAGCAGACTGGTGTGGCTTCCGCACTTTTCTTAGTCAAGTTCAAGCTGAGAATTTGATTCTGAGCGAGAACGTCCACAAGTCGGCGCAAGAACTGACAGAGTGGCTTCAGATAGGGATGTTGGCCTACATCCCTCACCGTACTTTCCAAATGAAGCCTCACTCACAACCTTGGTTTACACCAGAATGTGCAGCTGCAAGTTGCCAGCGTGACCACTTTTTCCATAAGTATAAGCGTGACAGTAGCGCTGGCAATCTTGAATTGTACAAAACCGCACGTAGACATTGCAAGGAAACCATACATCAGGCCAAAAGCCGTTACGCTTTGTATGTACGGAAATCCATTGCTACCCAAAAGCTTGGCTCTAAGGACTTCTGGAGGATTTACAACAGTGTCACCAATAGGAACAAATCCTCCATCCCAGCACTCCGTCATGCCGAAGTCAGTACTTCTATGGCGACAACCTCAGCAGACAAAGCCGAGCTTCTTTGCAAAGAGTTTGCGAAGAATTCGTCATTAGACGATGGAGGTAGAATTCCACCTCCAATTCCCATGCGCACTGATGAGACAGTTAGTCCTCCTTCAGTCACAGTCCGAAACGTCAAAAAGATCATCGCTGGTCTCGATAGCTCTAAGTCTAGTGGACCAGACGGCATCCCGGTTTCGGTCTTCAAGCATCTCTCACCTGAGCTTTCTCCACTTTTATCTAAACTGTTCAGTAGATGTGTATCCACCGGTGAGTTTCCCTCTTGTTGGAAAGTAGCTTCCGTGGTTCCAGTTCCAAAGAAAGGTTCTGACTCATCTCTTCCATCTAGTTACCGTCCTATCAGCCTGCTTCCAATTGCTGGCAAGATTTTTGAAGCAGTGATTAACCAACACATTGTTAACTTCCTTGAAACTCAGAACCTTCTATCAGAAGAACAGTATGGCTTCAGGCACTCTCGATAGTAGTAAGTAAAACTCCACTTCTGGACCGCGCAAGATGGCCGCCGTCGTGGCTGCGTCCCCCCCCCCCTCTGGCACGGTAGAGTGTCGTGGTCGGCCGCCGTGGTGCTTCGTGTCTGAGTCCCCCCCCCCCCTCTGGAACGCTAGAGGTTGTGGTCTGTCGTGGTGTGCCGGCCGGGTGGGTCCACGTTCACAACATGTTCGCTGACGTCCCCCCCCCCCCCTCTGCAACGATAGAGTGTGAGACTCGGGTGCGTGGGTCCGACCGCCTGGTGGACGTGGGCGACCGTCTAGGTGGACGTGGGCGACCGCCAGGATTAGTCTTGAGGCTATAGTGTGTGATGTTTTTGGTGTGTAGCGTCCAAACGAAGCATCGGATGAGAAAACGGAGGCCAGATTCGGAATCTACGTGAAATTTTGGGTTAGGAAGGATGTTTCCAGCGAAATCGGAGAGAAAAAATTTTCGGCTGACGTCCCCCCCCCCCCCCCCTCTGGACAGCTTGCTTCGATTTTGGCTTCTAGTGGACGGATTTTGTCGTGCGATAGCTCGTTTGAAAGCTAAGAGTGAGACAAATTCAGTGAAAGAATCGGCTTGTTCGTATCTGCCTTCGTTTACATGTGAGACGCCATTTAAGATTTTGGGACATTGGTGAAAAACGACAGAGTTAGAATTTGGGACGTTTTGGGCTGTAGCTTCAAAACGAACTATCGGATTGGTAAACGGATGCCAGATTTGGAATCAACTTGATGTTATTGTCCAATGAGGATCATCATCCAATGAGAATCAAGCATTTCTTTATAAATAGCGAGCCTTCCACAGTGAGAATCATTCCATCGTTGAATCACACGAGTGACGGACGCACATTTTCTCTCTCTCTAGTTCCCTGTTCTATTATCCAACTAAAATGGTAAGTCGCTACTTCCCTCCCTCTCCTCCCTTGAACGTAAACTTAATACAATCTTTTTTCATTTTCAGGCATCTACTCCATCTGCTGCACTAGTAGGACAAAATGGCGGTCAAACGTTACAAGGTTCGCTACGGTCAGATCATCTACAACTGAGGCCAGTGGAAGAAACATCCAAGGTACATAATCCTACACCGCTACAGCGTAAATTTAAACAAGCCTTGCGTTATGATGATCATAGCGTAGTACTCCAAACGGGAATGCTCCCTTCCACGGATGTCAAGATAATGCACAATCAGTATGGGGACTACATACTGATCCCCGTGAGTCCGTACATTCGCCACCAACTTGATATTATTGAGGAGTACGTGACATTAAATATGGACATTCCTACTCCTCTTGCTCAAGAGTGGAAGGCGAGAGATGACAAGGATACTCCCTATAGAAAGATTTGGGATGGTAATCACATTTGCCTACCGGTATCACATTGGTGTACTTACTATAAGAAGGAGGGAGATCATTCAATACCCATCAGATGTGATGAGCTCGGAGAAGGTACTTGGGATATCCTTTTCAAAGTGAATGGGCTATATTATGGTCGACACAAGGATAATAAAATAGCCTCTCTCTCCATGCATATGGAATCCATCCTATATATTCCGAAACCACCCAACGTGGACGACATAATTGATCAAATCCTTAACAGCAGTGGTACGAAGCGCAAGTCGGAGAAGAATGCTACATCAAAACGCAAATCAAAGAAGGAGAATTGCTAGTCCTTTCCTAACTCTACCCTATGACAATTCGCTTATGTGCTTTGAGTGTCGTAGACGTGGTCTTATTAGATACATTTTACTTCTTCGTTGCCATCATATCATTTGTGTATTTTGTCGTGAAAAGCATCGATGTAATTCTTCATTTTGTAATATGTTATAGAACGTTTCCTTAGATGTGTAAATTTCCGTTTTAGGC
Organism: Prostheceraeus crozeri; assembly: GCA_907163375.1. Classification (NCBI taxonomy): domain Eukaryota; kingdom Metazoa; phylum Platyhelminthes; order Polycladida; family Euryleptidae; genus Prostheceraeus; species Prostheceraeus crozeri. The sequence continues at coordinate 60,919 of CAJQUW010012047.1, forward strand.
TTCTATCATCATTTTTATGGATTGTGAGGGTGAACCTGTACAGGAGCTCAGTGCTATTGCTATGAACAATTGGACATATCAGATTGTTAGTGTCTATCATCAACATGCCAACTGCGATCCCAATGTTGATCAATGGGCGAGAAAACACATTCATGGACTTAATCTGAAATATCTGCAAGACTATGGCTTTTCTTGTGAGAGTGCTCTTCTTATTGACTTTAAACGATGGTTAGCTGCTTTCAATGTTATACGCATCTTTTGTAATAATCCTGGTAAGGAGAGGAAAGTATTTCCCAATCTAATCATTGATGATATTTTGCTCCCACCTTGGGATAGTAGAGTGAATCAACATTATCATGAAGTCACAAAACGTTTTAAGGATTTGTGTGTTCCTATTTTGTCTGTTCGTTGTAGTAGCTACGTTCATAACCAATGCTTCTTTCCTCCTTACCTCAACACTGCCAAAGTCCTGTATGGTTATCATTGCTCGCTGTATGATAGTTACCAGCTGTATCTATTTTATCTCTTTCAAACCATTGATTTATAATGCATGCTTGTTACCATTATTCAATAAATGTTACTATGAGAAGAGTTGTTGTTTTCATGCAATGGATGGGTTAGATAAAGGGCGATCATGTCTTTCTCAAACGACTGCGGAACATTACGTTTTCATAGGCAAAGTTTAAAAGGAGCTGTTCAAGATTATGTGATAAAATTTCATAAAGATGAGACCGACATCGAAGCAGTGGTCGATGATGCTAGCACTCTATTTCTAGAGTTAATGAATACATTCTCTGATAGCATTATCATGGCGCGATTAGTTGCGAAAATTAAGTTTAGTCATTTTGGAAAGGAAGAGGTGGAAAGTCGCTCTTTCCATTTTGCTTCTTATTCAATGGAAGTGGTAGATCACCCCCAAGAATTTTTTAAAAGACATATGATAAAAATTGCTGAACGTCTTAACGCATTTAACCATCATGGTAGCAGTCTAGTGATTGAAGCGATTTCAGATATTCACATTCAACTTTCCATAAAGAAAAATTGAAAATGCAGTGGTACTTGATTGTAGCACAACTGGTTTTCGAGCTATGTCTGCTCACTCTCGAAGTATATTCCTTCTGTACATGCGTCTATTATTTAGAAAAGGCTAGCAAATTCATATCTTCAAAAAGACTTGCTATAGACATCAGTAACGGTGAAACTATGTGTTGCGATGTATGTAAGCGAAAGGATGGAAATGAAAAGCGCATCTTCAAGAGATGTAAGCATGCTTTTTGTCAACGCTGTTTCATACGTAATTGCATTCAACTTTGCCAATGTAACCACTGTGACATTGCTCATTTCGAGTGTCACTTATGTCGCAATAGTTAGTACCTATGCAAATGTGGTAAAGATAGGTTTTAGCAAAGACTAACACGGAAAATGGCGAAACGTAAAATGACGAAACGTAAAAGTCAAAAGTTTTCTTCAGCCATTCAAGCTCTCCGACGAATGAAAGCAAATCAGCGATACAATGCTATACGACATGCTAACGATAAATTCATTTGTGAAATTATTTCTCATGTGAGGAAGTTGAGGACGAAGAAATTAGCGCCAAAACAACGAAAGTTACTTAAGCGATATGCTACGAAATTGCGTTTCATCTCCAATCCTAAAGTCGCCCTTCAAAGAAAGAGGAAAACTCTAACACAAAAGGGCGGTTTCCTTTCAGCAATACTTCCAATGATAGCTCCTGCCGTGGGCAACCTATTGGGAAATATCTTTGGCTCTAAGCGTTAATTATGCAAATGTTGAGTCTCAAAGTAATAAAATGGATTTCAGACTTCAATGTGATAAAGTTCTGACTGTATCAGGTCCATCTCATGCAGGTAAAACTGTTTTCACGCTGAATTTATTGGATAAAAGAAGGGAGTTGTTTAAGGAACCTATCAATCGAGTGATTTGGTGTTATGGTATTTATCAACCGTCGCTGTTTCAGGAATTGCAAAGTCGCAACTTTATTCGACATGAAGGAATTATTCCAGTGGATAAACTTCAGTCTAATGATGTTGTTGTATTGGATGATTTATTAAAAGAAAGTAAGAATTCAAAAGATGTTACAGATATGTTCACTCGCGCAGCACACCATAAAAGGTGTTTTATCATCTATATTACACAAAATTTGTTTCCTGATGGAAAAGAAGCTCGTACACGAAACCTGAATACACACTATTATGCTATTTTCAAGAATCCGCGAGATAAAAGTCAATTTGAAATTTTAGCGCGACAAGTTGCACCCAGAGGATCAAAAGCCTTAATTGAAATTTTTCAAGCAGCTACTGAAAAACCATACGGTTACTTATTCATTGACTTTACGCAAGAGTGTCCGGAAGAATTTAGATTTCGAAGTGATATTTTGAAAACTCCCATGATTATCTACAAACTATGAGTTCTTATTCTCGCATGATTGTTATTCCTCAGGATGAATATGTACAATTGACTGCCATGCAGCAAGTAAAGCAACCTCTTGCAAATCAAATGTATAGGAAAGAAATAGATTATCAGCAAAATGTTCACATCAAAGATCCACATCGTGCTGTATTATTACAATCGGAAACTGTTGAGCAATTGAAAAACTTGAAGAATAAGATGCGTGACTCTGTATCGACTGCTACACCTTTAGCATCTCGCGCACATGCCATATCTCTTTTCAACAGTATTGAACCCCATCTCAATGTAAATGATAGAGGAGAAATCATTACAGATGAAAATAAAGTGATTGATGCTTCACGTTATGAAGACTTGATTCAGTATGCGACACGTAGAAAGCGCCGTCAGGGCTATGTTCCACCTGGTTGGTCATACTTTCTTAAACTATTGAAAAAGCATAATGTGCCAAAATTTGCTTTAAATAATGAGACATTGAAAGAACTTGATTCAACAGTGGCTACTACTCCAATGCTTCAGGCGATGAAAATGCCAACAAATTGGTTTAAGACGTCACCTGCTACATCCCCTCCCACACTCACTAAGCAAACAAGGGGAAGAACTCGACGTAGATCTGTATCGCCACTAAAACTGGTAAAAGGAAAACGTAAAACAGCTCCTCCCAGGAAATACATGTTCTCAGACTATTAATATGAAGCAGATGTGTTGCTTGCCATGTAATGAGCCGCCAGAGGTGAATGTCGTTGTCACTTGCACTTGCTGCGCCAGCTCTCATAATGAAACCCCTAAGCAATGTGAACACGATCGCAAAACCGCTAAAGCTAAATGCTGCAGTTGTTGTAAATGTAGAAAGGGAAGAAAACAAAAAGATGAGAAGGAGGAAAAAGAGTCAGCCGTCATCGACTGAACGTTTGAAGTCAATCTACTATGATGTAAAACATCCGGCAGGATTTGCATCTATCAAGAAATTATCAAAAGCGAGTGGTCTTCCACAATCACAAGTGAAACGATGGTTAAAGGGTCAGGCTACCTATACACTCCACAAACAAGCGAAAAAGAAGTACCGCACCCGCCATTATATTGTTCATGACATCGATGAACAGTAGCAAGCAGATTTGTGCGATGTTGCCTCCATTTCAAAACATAACTCGGGCAATAATTTTATTTTAACCGTCATTGATATTTTCTCGCGTTATGCGTGGGCTCAACCTTTAAAAACTAAAGAAGGGAAAGGAGTAGCAAAAGCATTCCAAACAATTTTTCGAGAAGGTCGCATTCCAAAAAGAATTCAGAGTGATCAAGGAAAAGAGTTTGAAAATCAGCATGTGACAAGATTATTTGAGAGGCATAACATTGAGTTGTTTAGTGTAAAGAGCGCTTATAAAGCTGCACTCGTTGAACGTTTTAATCGCACATTAAAAAATCGTTTGTGGCGACATTTTACTGCCAACTTGACACAAAATTGGACAAAGGTTCTACAAGATACACTCCATGCCTACAATCACTCTATCCATCGTTCTATTGGACTCAGACCAGTAGATGTAAATGCTGACAATGTAGATAAAGTGCGCGAATCATTCCAACGTAAACGCACTCATGTGAAAAGTGATGTGAAAATTGGCGATAAAGTTCGTATCTCAAAAGTGAAAAGTGTTTTTGCTAAAGGGTACCTCCCGAATTGGACAGAGGAGGTATTTACAGTATCAAGGATTAATCAAAAAGACTCTCCGACCACCTACAAGTTGAAAGATTACGATAATGAAGAAATTGAGGGTAGCTTTTACCGCGATGAGATTGAGGTAGTCACTGAAAGTGAAACATATTTGGTAGAGAAAATCATTCGATGTAAAAAACGGCAAGGTGAAGAATGGTGTCTTGTTAAATGGACTGGTTATCCTTCAAGTATGAACTCTTGGATGCGTCGTGCCGACATCTTTCATCTAAGTGATCGACAGTGATTCATGCAAAGTTGTAACTAACAATGTTTAGGGTTTGAGCTATGAATCCAACTGCCTCATTTTATTCACGACCCTCCTACGTAAGTGGTGGAGGACAAATTTACATCGGTGCTCGCCGCCAACGTGGAGGTAGCATACTTGGTGCACTGAAATCTGTTGTAGCACCTCTCATATCCAATGTCGGTAGATCTTTAAAACGAAATGTTTTAAGTAATGCCGTTGGCTTTGCTGGTGATGTTGCTAGTGATCTTTCCAGAGGTAGAAGTTTTAAGAGCAGTTTGTTGAATCGTGGGAAGGAACGCGGTTTAAAAACATTGAAGCAGACCATTGCTGGTGTTACTCAAGGAAAGAAATCACCTAAACGAATGAGAAAAGGAAGGAGGAAACATCGCGGAGCTGGTAAGGTGCGATCTTCAGTCAAAAGGCATTCACGCAAACGTCGCAGAGGCTCTAATCATTCATCAGGCGCTAAACGACGACGCTGCTATAACTTCTAATCATGGAGTGTAAAACTTCCGGTTTTTGTTTGTTCGATCAACAAGCCATACAGACAGATATTCTTAGTTCAAGTATTGTAGATTATCATCCTCGAACAGCTGAGAATGCTGGCCCCATTGAATTTGTTATTCCTGGTGGTAGTGATGACTACATAGATTTGAGTTATGCGATGCTTGATTTGAGGTTTAGAATTCAGCAAGCAGATGGAACTGCTATTGACGATGCACATAAAGTTGGACTGAACAATTTACCATTGACTACATTACTTCGCGATGTTTCTCTAACGATTGGAGAGCAGCAGGTGGAAGGTGGTCAAAGCGATTATCCCTATAAATCATATTTCAATCATGTATCACAGTTTCATCCAGCAGCACAAAAAAGTCATATGGAAGCCATGGGATGGTACAGAGATGAAGCAGGAAAATTTGATGTTGAAACAAACAGTGGCTTTGTAAAGCGATCTGCTATGATTAAAGATAGTAGAGTATGTCAGCTATATGGTCCGCTGAATTTAGACTTCTTTAGACAGTCAAAGTTTTTACTCTGTAATACCAGCATGCGACTCAAGCTGACATTGAATAAGCCTGAATTTGCGCTGAATGCATTTGCTAAAGTTGACAATTTTAGAATTCATGTGGAAGATATTGCACTTTACATTCGTCGAGTAGTACCGAATCCAAGTGTCATTAGAGGGCATGCTGAAGGTCTTAACCGCCAAAATGCCATTTACCCCGTTCAGCATACAAAGCTTCTCACCTTTACAATTCCGAAAGATCAAAAGAGTTTCATGAAAGATGGCCTCTTTCCATCGGAAGCACCGAAGCTCCTCATGGTGGCAATGGTTGAAAATGATGCATTTAATGGTAATATAAAGAAGAATCCTTTCAATTTTAAACACAATCAGTTAAGTGAAATTGCTTTACGTGTTAATGGTGTGAGTCATCCTGGTCCACCCTACAAACCAGATTTTGCTTCGGATCAATTTATGCGCAGTTATGTTGATTTTATGGATGTCTTTGGCTTTTACAATACGGATGATACCAACGGACTGACTATGAAAGAGTTTAAGAGTGGATATACTATTTATGCATTTGATTTGACTGCTGACAGCGATATTAGTGCACCCTATCGTCAAGCGAACGTGCCTCATAATATTCGTTTGGATTTGACGTTCAAAAGAACACTACCTGAGACGATCAATGTATTAATTTATGCAGTCTTCGATTCAAATATTGAAATTACAAAGTATCGTGACGTGATTCTTCAGTATAATCGTTAATGAGTTGGTTGACTGCTGACGATATTAAGACTAAAGTGCAGCGTAATGCAGACGAAGCGACGTTGAAAGCTTTCGATAATGTCTATTCACTCGATACCTTACCACCTGCAGTAAATCACTATCCCATCTTTATTGTGCTAAACACTCATTCACAGAATTTAGGCGGTGAGCATTGGAAAGCGATCTTTATTGGAGAAGACCGACGTGGTGAACTATTTGACTCTCTTGCTCAACCTCCAAATATACCAACACAGCAGTGGTTGAGAAAACATACGCGTCAATATCAGCGAAATGAACGCATACTACAACATCCACTTTCATCAACGTGTGGTGCTTTTGTACTGTACTTCATCTTAAAACGTTTACATGTATCTCGATTTGCATCTGTTATTCAAAACTTTTCATGTAATCCATCCTCTAATGAAAAAATGATTTGTAAGTTCTATCATGATTTGAAATAAAAACATCATGTTGGAAAAATTGTTTTTTATTTTACAATCCGCTGGGTACGTACATACTCAATGAGATAGTCTAGGATCATATTTGCTTGTTCATGAGATTTTAGTCCAGTAATGATCACTTTACTATTATGAAAGATTGCCACATGCACAGGCAACCAACAACTAATGAGAGCTGCAGGAAAAAGTTCGGGTTCATAACACAAACTGTAACTGCTGGTACGAATCTTCAAAAATGATAGACTGTCACTCAATTGAGTAGAGATCACCATATTGTCCACAGTCAGATTCGACATCACACACCTCTCCCTCTTCCATATCCGACGTAGTAGTCTCTGTAGCTCTAAGCGCATTGACTGCGCCGATGAATGAGAAAGGGCGCCGAGAATCTGTACAGTCCCATTTGGGAAGAGTTGAAGATTCCGTGAATTGTTCATCTTCACCACTAACATTTGAGGACGGCCCGGGTAATACTTGCTGTTTGGAAGCTGTTGGCGTAATGTTGTGAGATCGATTTTGGTGTAGAGTCTGAAGCGACGGAGAATGTTGACGATGGTGTAGCGATGGCGCTTCATGATGAAAGAATGAGTAAATTGAGCGATGTACCTTCCTTTTATACTTTTCCCAACTACCTTGATGAAATGTGAAGTTAGTATGAAGTTGGGAATGATAGAGTTGAATTCGCCGATTGTTGACGCGCAGCCAGATGCGATTTCCAATACGTGAATGTCTTTTCATATAGAAGTATTTCAAGTCCTTCATGATATGATGTAGAGATTGAAAATGACGATAAGATAAAACAAACTCTCTTCTCACATTTCCAGTTGAATCTTTGAAATAGACGTTTCGATCATGATCCGTTTCAATACGTTGTAGGGAATCTAATTTCCAACTCATGGTGCGTGGTAATCATATCTGATTAAGATTTGCATAGTAGGGCGATGAACTCACGACGAATAAATGTCATGATGGAGCGATGTATGTATCTTCTATACTTCTCCCAATTGTATTTGCGAAATGAGAAACAGTTTGCGGAATGAGAATGGTAGATTTGAATTTCATTTCTGTAATGTTGAAGCCAAACTTGATCACCCAAGGAGATGAATCTTAATGTTTCAAAATATTCCAAATCCCTCATGATATCATTGAGGTTGACAAATTGTCGCCATGTTAATGTAATTCCTCTTGATGTATGACCATGAGAATTTTTGAAATGTACGTTTCCATCACGATCAACTCTGATATATTGTAGAGAGTCCAAAATCCAAGTCTTCATGATGTTATGCAAAGTTGCAGATTAGCAATATAAAAATGTCGTTTTATCATATTTTGCTTAGCAATGCGGCTACAAAGAGATTTACTAGCAATCGAGCCGCACTCTTTTCTACTCCCATTGATCATGCACAACAGCTAAATGGGAATTGGGAAGTGGGTGTCACTCAACTTGTTTATAGCAACTGTGTCTATACTTTTGATCATGAGGTGATGACTATTAATATGAGACGTACAGCTGCTTACCAATGTGAAAAGGGGTGCCGAATATACATTCCACAGTGGCCAAAGAAAGATCTCTTATCATGTAAAAAGTTTATATATGATTTCTTGAATAAAGCGTGTAAACATATTGCCCAATTTACTCCGCACAATGATGATTATAATTATGTACATCATGTAGTTGAGAAAGATTGGATTGTTGGTTTAAGTCCAAGTTTAAGAAATGATTTAGGCTACCTCGCTAGCGCCTTAACAAGCTATGATAATTTTAACGTTAATTACCACATAAGTGGTCATAAACAGTTAATATATCGAGAGGAAGCTTATTATGTAGATCTTATTCCAAGAAATGAGAAGACGTTGGTGAAGAAGATTGTGATTAAGCCAAGAAAGACAAACATGACTCCTGAAACATTATTGAAGAAATTTAATTATCTCCTTCGAGTTGATGACAAACAAGTGGCAACATTGACTTATATTAAATCATCTAATCATATTGCAATAAGCAAATTAAATGATGATGATCTAGTATTAGTTTGTTCAAAAGATTTTCATCAGTTCTTACGACATCGTTCTGCAGCTGTTCATGGAAAATCTGATATGCAACATTTACCATGTGAAAGGTCAAATCAATTTGATACAGAATGGGCCGTATCTTTATACAGAAAGTGTGTAGAGCCTTTTGGTGGTTTCTTACATGAAACAAGAGTGTTGATGCCTCGCATTATTACTTCGGTTAAATTGGTTGTAGATTATTTAAATGAAGTGATTAATGAGCAACATATTTCATTTTCTGAAAAAGAAGGTACTTTGTCTCTCACTATAAATGGAAAAGGTATTGAACTAATTATGGATAAAACTCTAATGGACATTTTGGGTTTTGACCAAAATATCTTTAAAAGTGGTACTGTAACCAAAGCTAGCGCAGACATGTCGCTATCGCGTCGTATTAACTATTTTCAGATATATTCCAATATTGGTGAAGATGTACGTGTGGGAGATGTTGAAGCTCCATTGCTAGCAATGATACCATACCAGCCAAAAAGCTGCAGTATTTTATCTGAGCATACTTTCAAGAAAGTGCATTATACAAAGCTGAAATCAAACTACATCCCACAAATTGATATTGCCATTTATGATGATGCTGGTGCGTTGATTCCTTTTCATAAAGATGCTGTGACAAGTATTACACTCCATTTCCGAATGAAGAGTTAATGCAAACGTATGCTAATATATTTTTCCAATGTGAATAATATGGAAAGTGAAAATAAGGACTCGTTTCTAATCTACTTGCCCAGTAATGCTTCTATGAATAAATTTCCCAAAAATAAACCATCAGACTATCGAGTAGAATTAAATCGGCCACTGCATTTAGAAGGTGAATGGGAGGTTGGCGTTTCTAGTATTTGCTATGATAGCAATATTCAGAATGTGAATGATTTGGAAGAAATGATATTGACTCCTCGCACCCATGATGGAATAACGATGAATAATGCATTCCAGTTCCCATACAATTTAACATCAGATGGAAAGTGGAACTATGAATGGATTCAGATAAAATCAGATTCTTATGAGCCATTTGGGAATGAGAAAATTATTAAGGCATTCAACAGTGGTAATACTTCCATCATGAAGAATAAAAATCAGAAAGCTTATGAGTTTACTATCTATCATTGGAGTGGGAGACAGTTCCTCCGCTTTCATTCTTTTACTAAAGGTCTTACGCTGAGGTTGGATAGTGAATTCTATCCGCATCTCGGTTTTGGTCATGGACTACATCTAACGTCAATTGCTACTGCAAATGTTAAAAAAGTTTATTCAACTCGAATCAACAAATTTCATTATAGATTTAAAATATTTGATGAAGATGTTGTAGAATGCGAAGAACGCATCATTTTGAAAAAGCGTGGTGTTCAACCTTTATCACTTATTGAGTTAGTAAAACGATGGAATGAGACTGTGGGTAAGAAGTATGGAGAGAAAATTATGGCGGACAAAAATAAGTTGGTTATTCAGAAATATAATGACAAACTTACAGTTTATTTCTCTCCAACCTTGCGTCATTTTGTAAGACATTATACACCTATTATTGGAAGCGGTGTGGTGTATGCTTCTCATGAATATCACACTAAAGCTGATTCAGTTAATGATGAATGGTGGGTGGACATCTATGGCGATCGCATCAAGAAAATTTACCAGTCTTATGAAGAATCTAAAGTTGCTATCAATATAATGCCGCGTCTATATCATACAGTTGAAAGCTTCATTCATGTAGTAAATCCTTATATACAACAGAAGTTGAAGCATGTGATGAAAAGTAAATATGATGTAAAGACACACCACATTTCGTTTTCAATTGAAAATCAACGCGTTGTTCTGAAACTGGGTGATGACATTCAATGTCAATTGAGTAAAAATTTGAAAAAACTCTTTGGCTTTTCAATGCTACAAACTGTGTTTGCTGCTGCGCATACGATTGGTATAGAAACACCAATGACACTTGATAAACATGAACAACACCTTTACATTCAAAGTGATTTGATTTTACCTATTTCTGTTGGCGAGAAAAAAGAATACATTTTACGCGATTTCATTCATGATAAAGACGCTTCATATGGAATAGTCGAGAAGATGTTTGAATCTATTTTCTATCATCCCGTCGTCAAACAAACTATACCCTCTATTGCTATCAAAATTACCAATGGTTTACAAGAGTGTATCCATGTGAAAGATACTAAATCCCTCGTAACTTTAGTGTTTCGGAAAACAAAGTGAAGTCATTGTGATATGTTTATTGAAATAAAAATATGTATATGAAAAAGTCTTTTCACAGATATAGGGGAATGGGCTGACTGTAGGCATATATTCACAAGGAAGAAACGATCTCATGCGATACATAAAACAACCATGTATATCTACAAAAAGCAACATCAAAATACTGAGTTAAAGTTGATTATGTCAATACATCTCCTGAATGTGGTAGCGTGAGTTTTATTCTTTTGGGTGGAGGTATGTTTGTGTCAGGATGTCCATGTGGAAGAGATGTGTTATGTCCTATCCAACACCTCTTATCCTCCCATGCTGAAAGTGCTCGTTTCTTGAACGTGTACGTTTTCACAGTATGAACTTGAGATTTTAAGATTGTCATATTGACAAACGTTATAGTTTTATTTTTATAGGCCTTCTTATAGGACCGATGTTTCATTTTATGAACAATGGATTTTGATATACCTTTAGCACGCTTAATACTATCTGCACATTCCTTTAGTTTCATGGAATACATTTTAGGACGGAGGAGAATCATTTCATCTATTTCCTTTCCTGCTGTTTCATCCTTAAAACAACCAAGTTTGGCTTTATTCTGTATGGAATAGAGTGGATGAGTGGGATTGTAGTTAGATGTATCGAAATATTTTTCTAATGACTTACCTACTTCATTAAAATTTAAATCTTTTTGAGTGGTAATTCCTAAAAAGAAACTATCTGTATCACCACCCAGCAAGCGAACCTCTTTTACGAGAGGGCATGGTTTTAATATTTTGTAGAAGAGTTGATACATTTCAAGCTTGGAATAATCTAAAACGGCTTGCCCAATATAGATGGGTTTGCACAACTCAACTTCTGATTTAATCATTTTAACACCTACAAGATCCTCATCGATGATGTCTCTATCAATGAAAAGAGGTGATGAGGTCAATTTGTGATATTTTTGTTCATCAACGACTAGTTTGTAATTCATACGTTTTCTAACATCCTCCATGGTCTTTCCGAATAGACTATTATTCTTATATTTATAAAAATCCTTTTCAAAATTATTTTGGGCGAGTGCACGTTTTTGACTGTTACTATCTATGTAGGGTTTGAGGAAGGCTTTCTGTCTAAATTTGATAATGCGGTGAACTGACTTTAGAAGCATGCCCATTTCTAAATAGAATTTTAATATGCAGAAGTGTACGAGATAATTTTTCTTATCATATTGGGTGAGTAAAAGTTTGCGGCATGGTTTGTACCTTGGCTGTCCACACTCTGTTAAGTTATTATGAAATTGTGACATGAATGGTGAAAACATATCTTCAGTCACTTCGCCAGATTCAGGTGCGAGTGGGAAATCAGCAGTTTTATTTTTAATACTATTTGGATAAATCAAATCCACTTCAAAATAATATCCCCAATCACCTTCATCTGGAATATTCAGTATGTTTGAAGGGTTGGAGTAATACTCAAGCTCATTTTGATTTAACCAACTAAACTCGGAATGAGGTAGTGGTTTAGACAGTGAACTACCATATAAATTATTTTGGTCATAGTACTTTAGGTGGATATGATCATCACCTACTGTTTCAGATTTTATATGATGTTTATTTACAAATGTGAGACCACCGCGTATTCCGCGCTCAAATATATTATACATCTCCGGGTCTTGTAAGAGATGAATGGTCTCACCAGTCATTTTAAAGGCTGATTTAAAGGACATGGCTGGTAGACTGACAAAGTGGACAGGATCTAATTTGTCTTCTTCTAATGCCACTCGTCGAAATTCCTGAAAGACATCAGCCAGCAAAATGACATCTAATTCTAAGTAAGCGATCATATAATCGCCAAACGTTTTACAATTAAATTTTAACCATGCCTCTTGAGCATGTTCATAGTCCTCTACTGGACAATCTTCACCCGTCAAATCGTTTTTGAATTTGTCAATGGAAGGAAGGGTTGTTTCATTTAGTTTAGACATTGAGCTAAAATACGCATAAGGAAAGACTCCTTTGCGAGTGATTATTTCATCCGTTAAGTTTGGATAGTGTTTCTTCAAAGTTTGACTATGGGGAAGAAACTTGAGATTACGAACGAGAGAAGCTAGTGACGCTGACATGAATTGAAATGAATCTAAAAATTTTATTTCGAAGAAGACTATCTTATTTTCTTTAGTTTTATCTACTGGTACTTTTGCTGTCATTGCCATGAATTTTTCTCTCGTTTGTGCTATTACATTGAACTGCCACGATTTCATCTGGCTCAACCCTCCTTTTATGAGCATATGACTGTCATAGCCCTTAAAGTTATGAAAAATGACGGGTAGTACACGACGTCTCAACCTAAGTGAAAAGTTACATTTGGAGCAGAGTGCGTTTCTAAATTTACCAGTGATGTGATCATGATCACGCACTTTCTTAATTTTATCGTCATCAAACGTTTTATGACATTTAGGACAGGATGTGCAACTTTCAAATTTTTGTTTGTCTTCATCTGACATATGTAGTGACTTACGCTGCAATTGGGAATCATATGATTGTTGAAATTTAGCAGCTTTATCGAGAAATTCTAGAAATTTTGAAATGCAATCTTCACCTTGCCAAGTATGCATTTTGTTTTGTCTATTCCTAAAGTGGTCATGCCATACTTCATAGCAGGATATGGCTGCTGGCTTGTGGATGATATCATCAATGTAGCATTCTATGTCTGCGTAAATGACACGCAGGGGACTTAATTCGTCACCATTATCCCTATGTGAAAATATTTTATCTTTGGGCATGCGTTCCATTTGTAATTTACCTCGCTTGCACCATTCATAGTGAGTTTCAAATTTATCTTTACTCCAAAATGAGCGGATGCAGCGGTCGCATACAAAATGTTCACCTCTTTTAGAGTGCCCCAAGTGAGTGTACAAGCGAGAGATTTTGGGAATACCACAGTAGTGCCATTCCTCGCTATCATCTTGTTTTACTAATAAGAGGTTGACTACACGTTCATAACAAGTTGAACGTGAATTATAGCGGGCACCCTTCAACCCCTTCTCCCACACGTGAACGACAATTTTAATCTTATTATGTTTTTCGAACGTTTCTACATCTTTGATTTTCATGTTGTTACTATCACAACCTTCAAAGTCTAGTTCATCCTCCCACTGTCTATAGCTATAGGTGCGATCTCGATGCGCGTTGATATCATTATAGTGAAGGATGGATAGGACTGCATATTTGAAACACTGTGATTTACAATCAACATTGATGACAGCTTTCTTATTATACAACGTTTTTGGAAGTTTAAATGTGCCTCGAGCTGCATGACTTTCTAATAGGGAAATTTTGAATATGGCTGAGTCCACACCATCAAAAATGAGAGCGCTGTCGCGTTGATTGAATTTATCTACATTTGATTTTAAACATTGAATGTGAAAATTTAGCCAAGACTCGCAGTCTACAACTTCGGTTGCGGAAGAGGAAGGAATATGAAACTGTATTCTCTCCGTCACTTGACCCGTTTGAAAATCTATTTTAATATATTTTAGTTTAAGGTAGATGAGCGCCTTCATTCTAAAATTGTCTAAATTATTGAAGAGCGCTTCGATAATGTTAGAATTTTGAAGGAGCCACTCAGGAAAATCTACAATTTGAGTATTGGACTCCATGCAGTAGTCGCGTACTAAATTATTATGTGAAACATTAATGAGGGAGATGGTAGAGGTACCGTTGGTGTAGTGATCATTTGCATGCGTGTGTTGAAGTCTGTGCGAAGATCGCTGAAAGTGACTATCAAAAGAAAGAGGGCACAAATCGCAAGGAAAGGAGATGTCATCGTCAGAATCAACTTCACCTCCGGAGATTGACGCCGCTTTGCGTTGACACACACGTTGTTTGATGTGTCGAAGGAGACTGTGCTTCCTTGTAAACATATGTCCGCAGTCGGCACATTCCCACTCGTTGCCTTGCCGCGAGAGTCCTGAGCTGGAACTCACATCACCTGAAAGAGAAATCATTCTTTCATCTCTGTTCAAGCCTCAGTGTAGTGTTACAACCTACCTTGACTCAATAACTCTAAACTTTCCTCGAGAAGAGAGGGCGTTGGTGATGAAGTTGATGCCTGAAATTGAGGAAGATGCTATTAGTCACACGTTTGAGGGAGATGAGAGGAAATTTTCAACTTACCATTTCAACGAAATCAAGTTTAAGGTTGATACTTCTACAAGATAGAGACTTCACTCAAATAATAGTCAAAGAGAGAGAGATCGTGCGTTCGTCACTTGTATGATTCACAGATTAAATGAAATGACCTGAATGTCACTTTGCTTATATACTTTCATCCTCTTCATTCATTGGATGTTCATTCTGATTGGCTGCTTGTGTATACTTAAGAATTAGAAAAATGTTAAAGTTATCATTATTCAAAGTCAGCATTTCAAAGACAACATGACAAGTCCTCCAACAACACCAAATACCGCATTGGAGTTCTCCTCTCCATATACATCAGCAAAGGTGCTCGTTACACCAAATGCACCAAGAAAGGCGAAGGTGGAGAAGACATACAATCTCGACAATATACGAAAGTTATCATTATCGGAGGAGGATGAAGAGGAGTTGCCCGACCTAACAGGCATACGGTGGAAATATTTACAATATGATGCCGAAGGGGTGATGGAGATGACCAGCAAGTCGCACTTGCATCAAATATGGGAGTGGTACACCCCTAACTCCCAACCGCGAACCGTGGCGGAGTGGGCGTACATTGAGAAAGTGAGGGACGCTGCAGAAGAACGTTTAAAGCAGCTCAACTGTTTTTGTAATCTATGTGAAGCCAGACTCTGGGACGATATTGACGATGAAGACCTTTTGAAATACATGCCATAATAAATGTTTATTTCGTATTATCTTTGCTTTCATACTGACTTACTTGAATGGGGTTTTAGTGAATAATTTAACCATGTATACTTTTTCATTTGGAAATAGTAGCACGCTTAGTTTAACTTGTAAATCTTATAACATTTCATATGGACGATGATGGTAGATAAAATAGTGTCAAATAAATTAAGATAGCTTACACTTCTGATATAGGGATAGCAATCGACTGCGATCCATGTGTAAAGAGCTTGTTAGACTATGGATGGGCTTAAGTGGATGATTTAACCATGTATACTTTTTCATTTGGAAATAGTAGCACGCTTAGTCTAACTTGTAAATCTAAAAACATTTCATATGGACGATGATGGTAGATAAAATAGTGTCAAATAAATTAAGATAGCTTACACTTCTGATACAGGGATAGCAATCGACTGCGATCCATGTGTAAAGAGCTTGTTAGACTATGGATGGGCTTAAGTGGATGATTTAACCATGTATACTTTTTCATTTGGAAATAGTAGCACGCTTAGTCTAACTTGTAAATCTAAAAACATTTCATATGGACGATGATGGTAGATAAAATAGTGTCAAATAAATTAAGATAGCTTACACTTCTGATACAGGGATAGCAATCGACTGCGATCCATGTGTAAAGAGCTTGTTAGACTACGGAAGAGAGAAGTGTGTTATGTTGCGTGTGGCGCGTGAGTGTCCTCCCATTTCATTCCATTCATCAATTCATCTCATTGATAGAGACAGGTAGAACTCATGGTTCTCATAACGTATGCAATGGAAAGTTTTAGGCAACCTTCGACAGTTGGCTAAATGTCGCCCTGGCGCGAATGCATACTACGTTGAGACAGAGGCAATCACTTGCAAACATGACGCAGAGAGGTTTAACAAGATTGACCATTGCCGAATGTCCCTTGCGGTATACATAGCTACGGGTTTCACCGCCGCCCTTTACAGGAACGCCCGTCGAAAGGAAGTATTACACCGAACTTCATTTGCAACGTTCAAGTTGACTGATAGCAGATTCAACTTAATGATAGTATTCGCCAGTCCGAAGACTGCCCAGGGCAAACCGCGAGGAGGTTCTATCATGTCTTGCCCCATGGTGGCCCTTAAGAGAGCCGATGGTTCGTTCTCGGGAGTAACAAGATGACTATTGGCTTGAATAGTCAATAGGTATGACGGTTAGGTTCTCGTATACCCTATACCGCCGAGGTCGTACTGGTGCATCTGGCACCTTTCGGATGCGGGTGGTTTTAGGAGTCCACACCCCATCCGTCCAAATGATCTTCTTGATCTTCCCCTTCTTCTCATCCTCTTCATCCCACTCGTCGAGGATGATGAAGTTGGGAATGCCGTTGTCTTCATCGGTGAAGACGGGAATGTTGTCGGCAGATGTCGCTTCCATCGTGACTTCAAATTGAATGAGAAGCGCTACAATCTTCTGGCTTATATAGGGTTTTCAACAATGAATTGCTCAACAGCGAATCAGAATGCTTCAGGGATAGCAATCGACTGCATAATGTTCAAGTTGACTGATAGCAGATTCAACTTAATGATAGTATTCGCCAGTCCGAAGACTGCCCAGGGCAAACCGCGAGGAGGTTCTATCATGTCTTGCCCCATGGTGGCCCTTAAGAGAGCCGATGGTTCGTTCTCGGGAGTCGTCATCCTACAGCCTACCAATTCTGCTGAGAGAGTCAAAGACTCTCTCTTTGGTAGCACTGTCGACTTCCACACTAACTGGCACATGACTAAAAATTGGAATGTAGCGCCATTCCGTTGGATTGACAGCAGTTGCTGTCATCGGATTGCCAATCCGAGCAAGATTATTAAAAACTCTGTCTTGCTCCTCTAGCCTGACGAACTCCTCAAATAAATTTCGCGGCCTTAACTGCGGTCCGCGAGGAGAGCTGACTTGACTGTTCGGCGTCTGCATGATTGAAATGAAATGAAATGAGAGGCAGTGGTTTATATACCCCTCTAACGCGACGCAACGTTCAAGTTGACTGATAGCAGATTCAACTTAATGATAGTATTCGCCAGTCCGAAGACTGCCCAGGGCAAACCGCGTGGAGGTTCTATCATGTCTTGCCCCTAGGTGGCCCTTAAGAGAGCCGATGGTTCGTTCTCGGGAGTAAATTGATGGGGTGGTGAAGGCGGGCAAAGATCTGCAATGAAAATGATATGTATTAGAATAGGATATACTATCTTATTTGCTTTTCACTTACCAAGTTAGTCATCCTTAGGTAGTCTCGCGGGCTTCCTGATTGAAAATTTATGGAGATGGCCGCGCATTCGTAAGCTTGCATGCAGACACTTTTTCGTGGGATGACCGTTATAACATATTATAGATTCGTCGAGGCTTTTATTTACCAGTACTTCGCCGGCCAAATGATTGTCCCGAATAGGGATGTGGAATTCAAACAAGCGATCCTCATTCACACGCTCCCACTCATCCCTCATGCGCTCCAACTTCTCACACGCCTGCCTCTCATCACCCCGCCGAGCCACAGTCCTCTCCAACTCAACATTCCTCGCTCTCAACACACTCATCTCCTTCATCATCTCCTCAAACTTCGCCTCTGCATCTCTCATTCTTCTCTCCGCAGCACTCGCCCTCTTCTCACACGCATCATTCTTCTCTTCCAACTCTCGCGTCTTATTCTTCAAATCAGTCACACAACGCCTCATTCTAATGTTTTCATCCGCCACCTCCTTCGACTTCAAATCCTTCTTTTTCAACTCATCCAACTCCTTCACAACTTCATCCTTCACTTTCTTCAAACTCTCAAACTTATTCACTAACAACTCATGCGCCATCTGCTGCGAAACATGCCTCTTCTCTTCATCCTTCAACCACCTCGCCGACTGCACACGAATCCCACCACTCTTCACTTTTGGGGAAGATGAGCTCTTCGGGGGGTCCTCAACAACGATGTTGGACACCTCCGATGACGAAGAGCTCAACTTCCTCACACGCTTCCTCACACGCTCCCTATCTAAATCCACATCATCCTCATCATCACTCTCAAGCACTCTCTTCCGCTGCTCAATCTCACCCTCCAACGACGCAACCGCTCTCGCCAACTCATCATTCTCAACAACATTCTCAACAACATTCTCAACAACATTCTCAACAACATTCGCAACATTCGCCAACATTCGCTCCCTCTCTTCCACAATCAACTGCGTAAACCTCAAATCAGTCACTAAACCACCACTACACTCACCATGCACTCTGTAGAAACGCGCCTCATCCTCACCACCCTTCAGCACTCTACACTTCACGCACGCAACCCTATTCAAGACAATCATGTGGCCGGTGCCCGCCTTCTTGACGTGAGCCTTGGCGTCCGCACTGCGATTTATACGACCGCACACACACATTTTGATGTGAAATTTTCGATTTTTGTCGTTGGCCATGATAGATTTTATTGTGAACTGTAAGATAATGAAATTTGTATAAGTTTGGAATCATGTAGTACAGTCATATTCCTAAAGAGTGTAGTGAGTGGCACTCGATCCCGTCGACAGCCCGAAGGCCTTGTACCGATCACTAGGGAAGTGAGAGATCTTCCCCGATACCCGCTCTTTACAGCTGAAGACATCATTGTCACTGCCCCGAAGTGGTAACAGGAACGCCGAGTCAAAGGTAGTGATCAGTAGCTGGGATCTAACCCCTCAAAGCTGCCTTAGACTTAGTTAAATTTCAAATCTGATAGCAGATTTGAACTCAGGATACTTGAAAACCTTAGTCTACATGTTAAAACTTTGAAAAAACTGAAAATTAAGAATTTTTAAAAAATTCCGCATTTTACTACTCATACTACTTTTAAAAAATTTTATCAGTAGTAAAGACACTATCAAACTCTATCATACAAACTTTGAAGTAGCAAGATAGCTTGCCTACTTCAAAAGATAGAGTCCTTTGCACCCGATATCGGGAGCTCAGAGCGACGACCGTCGCTTACCTCGTCTTTCGATGAAGTGATCAGACTTACGTTGTCGCGGGTTTATATATGCTCGGAAGAAAACTTAAAATGGCTCTATCTCCGAAAGTATTCATCGTAGCGACATGCGGTTTGTTGCAAACGATTTGTCTCATCATTCTTTACAATATGACACCTCAACCATTCTCATATGACCACGGGAAGTTGGTGTGTCAGCACATGACCATGTAACATGCCACAAGTGAAAAAATTCCTAAGTGTGGGAGCTCCAGTGTGGTGAAAATTTTGAAAAATTTAAAACTTCCGAATTTTGACCTGGGACCTTTACCAAAGTTTGTTTCAAGAAATTTTGTCCGAACGAGGGGGGGGGGGGGTCAGCGAAATTTGATGAAAAATGTTTTGGTGACGGTCCCAGGTCGAAATTCCACACTTTGGAAAATTTTCAAATTTTTACCCATACAAAGTCACTCTGACACTTAGGATTTTTTCAGGTAAGCGAGCTCCGACCTAAAATCTTGTAACCGCTCTAACTTTTGAACGAAGACAGATAGGAACAAGCCGATTCTTTCACTGAATTTGTCTCACTCTTAGCTTTCAAACGAGCTATCGCACGACAAAATCCGTCCACTAGAAGCCAAAATCGAAGCAAGCTGTCCAGAGGGGGGGGGGGGGGAGGTCAGTGAAATTTGATGAAAAATGTTTTGGTGACGGTCCCAGGTCGAAATTCCACACTTTGGAAAATTTTCAAATTTTACCCATACAAAGTCACTCTGACACTTAGGATTTTTTCAGGTGAGCGAGCTCCGACCTAAAATCTTGTAACCGCTCTAACTTTTGAACGAAGACAGATAGGAACAAGCCGATTCTTTCACTGAATTTGTCTCACTCTTAGCTTTCAAACGAGCTATCGCACGACAAAATCCGTCCACTAGAAGCCAAAATCGAAGCAAGCTGTCCAGAGGGGGGGGGGGGAGGTCAGTGAAATTTGATGAAAAATGTTTTGGTGACGGTCCCAGGTCGAAATTCCACACTTTGGAAAATTTTCAAATTTTTACCCATACAAAGTCACTCTGACACTTAGGATTTTTCAGGTGAGCGAGCTCCGACCTAAAATCTTGTAACCGCTCTAACTTGTGAACGGCTGGTCCGATTGACTCGCAACAAAAAATGTTGTCGAGCAGTTTTTTCTCCTCTTTCAAACGAGTAGCTGTAAGACAAAATCCGTCCACTAGAACCAAAGTTAGAAGATTGTTGTCCAGAGGCGGGGGGGGGGGGGCCAGCGAAATTTGATGAAAAATGTTTTGGTGACGGTCCCAGGTCGAAATTCCACACTTTGGAAAATTTTCAAAATTTTACCCATACAAAGTCACTCTGACACTTAGGATTTTTTCAGGTAAGCGAGCTCCGACCTAAAATCTTGTAACCGCTCTAACTTTTGAACGAAGACAGATAGGAACAAGCCGATTCTTTCACTGAATTTGTCTCACTCTTAGCTTTCAAACGAGCTATCGCACGACAAAATCCGTCCACTAGAAGCCAAAATCGAAGCAAGCTGTCCAGAGGGGGGGGGGGGGAGGTCAGTGAAATTTGATGAAAAATGTTTTGGTGACGGTCCCAGGTCGAAATTCCACACTTTGGAAAATTTTCAAATTTTTACCCATACAAAGTCACTCTGACACTTAGGATTTTTCAGGTGAGCGAGCTCCGACCTAAAATCTTGTAACCGCTCTAACTTGTGAACGGCTGGTCCGATTGACTCGCAACAAAAAATGTTGTCGAGCAGTTTTTTCTCCTCTTTCAAACGAGTAGCTGTAAGACAAAATCCGTCCACTAGAACCAAAGTTAGAAGATTGTTGTCGGGGGGGGGGGGGGGGTCAGCGAAATTTGATGAAAAATGTTTTGGTGACGGTCCCAGGTCGAAATTCCACACTTTGGAAAATTTTCAAAATTTTACCCATACAAAGTCACTCTGACACTTAGGATTTTTTCAGGTAAGCGAGCTCCGACCTAAAATCTTGTAACCGCTCTAACTTTTGAACGAAGACAGATAGGAACAAGCCGATTGTTTCACTGAATTTGTCTCACTCTTAGCTTTCAAACGAGCTATCGCACGACAAAATCCGTCCACTAGAAGCCAAAATCGAAGCAAGCTGTCCAGAGGGGGGGGGGGGGGGACGTCAGCCGAAAATTTTTTCTCTCCGATTTCGCTGGAAACATCCTTCCTAACCCAAAATTTCACGTAGATTCCGAATCTGGACTCCGTTTTCTCATCCGATGCTTCGTTTGGGCGCTACACACCAAAACGTCCCACATTCTATGTCAAAATTTTGAAGAAACAGTTTTTCTCGCCGATTGCCTTGAAACTCACCCTACCGATGCAGAATTTCACGCTGAATCCGAATCTGACCTCCGTTTTCTCATCCGACCACTCCTTCCACTCGAAACAACCCATTTTACAACCCAACATTCAGCAGATTGCACCAAAAACATCACACACTATAGCCTCAAGACTAATCCTGGCGGTCGCCCACGTCAACCTAGACGGTCGCCCACGTCCACCAGGCGGTCGGACCCACGCACCCGAGTCTCACACTCTGTCGTTGCAGAGGGGGGGGGGGGGGGACGTCAGCGAACATGTTGTGAACGTGGACCCACCCGGCCGGCACACCACGACAGACCACAACCTCTAGCGTTCCAGAGGGGGGGGGGGGGGACTCAGACACGAAGCACCACGGCGGCCGACCACGACACTCTGCCGTGCCAGAGGGGGGGGGGGGACGCAGCCACGACGGCGGCCATCTTGCGCGGTCCAGAAGTGGAGTTTTGCTTACTACTCTCGATCAACTGCAGATCTTCTTTCATATGTCACTGAACATGTGAGTCGTGTCCTTGACAGACAAGGTGAGCCGAGATCAGTTGCCTTGGATATTTCCAAGGCATTCGATAAAGTCTGGCATCAGGGACTCCTTATGAAGCTAAAGTCCTATGGAGTTGCTGATCAAACTCCACAAACTTCTTGCTTCTTTTCCTTAGTGACCGCAGATATCTGTCGTCTTAGATGGCCAAAAGTCTTCCACCAAAGTTTGTCAATGCAGGAGTTCCTCAAGGGTCAATTTTGGGACCCACTCTTTTTCTGCTGTACATCAACGACCTCCCAGACTGCCTAGTGAGTAAATTGGTGATGTATGCAGATGACACAACACTCTTCAATTCCAATGAAGCGACTCGCTATAAACACTCAGCAACGTCAGCAGTTATGCGACGTTCTTAATGAAGAACTTACGCAGGGTCTCAGAATGGGGCGCCAATTGGCTTGTTTCCTTCAATCCTTCAAAAATTCAGAGTATTCTGCACTCACGACTTAAAGGAGATGATGATCATAGCATTTAAGATGTCAGATAATAGGATCAGAGAACAAGATTCCATCTCCTTCCTTGGCTATTAGCGGTTACGAAAGACTTGTCATGGAAACCGTACATCCAATCCATTAGCAAGCAGGCAGCTCAACGCATTGGTAGTCTCTATCGTGCCAGCAGCTATCTTCCACCACAGACTGTCTGCTATCTTTACAAGTCCACTATTCGTCCTCTGATTGGAGTATTGTTGTCATCTGTGGGCAGGCGCCCCACAAACGCATCTTAACCCTCCTTGAACGGGTTGAGACACGTGTCAAGAATCTCATGGGTGAAAAAACTTGCTAGCAAGTTGCAGCCGCTCTCCGTCAGACGGGATGTTGCTTCACTCAGTCTCTTCTACAGGTACTACTTCGGTAGAAGCAGCTCTGCAGTAAATGAGTGCGTACCCAAACCTAAGATCTTCTCCAGAAGCACACGCAGAGCTAATGCACTCACCTGCGATAATGTGAGCTTAGAACGCGCACGTCCTGTGAGTCGCTCGAAAAGCTTTTTGGTTCGCACGGCACAGCTTTGGAATCAGCTTCCCCAGACCACTTTCCTGACCAAATACAATCTTGATACTTTCAAGAGGCGTGCGAATAAGTTTCTGATGGGGAAGCTTAATCAGATTATAAGATCTGTTTTTTTTTTTTTTATTTATTTAAAGTAATACAATTTATTAGTTTTTCATTGAGTAACCCCTAGCTTCGTTCATGGCTCATAGCTGTGCTAGGGTGAAAATACAGAAAAAAAAAAGCTGTGCTAGGGTGAAAATTCAGTAAAAAAAACAAAAAAAACCATGGTATTGCTCTGTGTCAGACAGAAATTCAGTTATTCCAATGCAGGTTAGAAATATGTAGACTTATAAAGTCATCACTCAAGGCCATGAAGTGACTTTTTTGCCATTGATTGCAGAAGACTTAGAGCATTATAATGCAGACTAATTCTTGGATAGGCTTGAAATGGAAAAACATGATGTTAAGAATTTTTAAGAACCCTTAACTCAAAACCACGAATCATCTGAATTGACATGTAGCACGTACCACATAGCTGCTACGACTAAAATCCTGCTTAATCAGTCAGACGTCTTCAAACCGAAAATGAGAGTCCAACATCATTACAACCTCACGTTTTGTAACGATATGAAACTATAGATCATAAGAAAAGAATTGTAGTAATTTTGGCCACCTGAATCGAACTAATTCGAAATTATTCGAATCACAATTTTGAATCGAATCTCGAAGTTTTACAGGCTTCTAGCATAAAGTTTGCTTATGCAAATTTTATCTGCTAAAAAACTGAAGAATTTACTTTATGCTTTGAATATTCACTTAAAGGCAATGGATGAAAGCTCACACAGAATGGATTTACAGCTTTTATGATGAAATGAAGTAGTAACGACAGGATCTTCGTCGCAGATTTGTTTTGTGCACATTATCTTTAGTGAAGAGATTATGTCACACCAAATTTGATCGCTGCAAGATAGAAATGCAAAAATCTGTCAATCAATTCAAATTTCAAATGATAAAATCGAGTTGACAATGCGTAAGAAGATAATGAATCTCCTGATCCAAACACACTTCAAAGAACGTTGTATCATGTGTCACATTTGGATGGATTATTTAATGTCGTGAACATTCCGAAGGCTATGGAAGTTACAGATCGCATTATAGTCCGCTTTGAACGTCTGATGCCTGAGAAGTTATTATTTAGCGCAATGACCTTTCAATCCATATATTGTTTTCACGTATCAGCGGCATCTAGTGATGTAAGTTTTTAATGAAACACCTGATTGCAGATGACATAATATCGTCAACTATGAAAAGAAGGCTATAGAGACAGCAGCGAGCACGTCGTTTCTTCAATCTAATAGGGTCTATATACTCACTGGACCAAACTTTAAGATATGTAAGCAAAAAGGGGTAATCAAAATTAATGTCCTATCGAGACAGTTTCTATCAAGCGAATGGCAAAAATCCTAATAACCTGTATTATATAAGCCTTATCTGCAGTGCTTCATCTAATTACGAAGGTCAACTTTTAGAGCCACAGTATCCATAAATAAATCTTGCCTGCTAATATATTAACTTGAGCCAATTTTTCAGAGTCATAAAACTCCTTCTTCCGTGGTACAGTGGCTAAGGGCTTGGGACCCTGGCGATCTTTCGGTCCACTGGTCGTCGAGCCCCGAAATTGTCATTGGAAGACGGCAGGGAGGGCAGTCGGGCTAAAAGGTACTACAACGACTTCAGAAAAGTCTGACAATGTAAGCACAGTCCAAATCTCCAGTTATGGAAGGGTATTTATTGACGTAAAAGCTTCATAAAAGCTCCGCTTACATATTCCGCTTACAATAAAAACGCAGCTATAGTGGGGCTCAATTTTAGATAAATCGAAGGATTGGAGTTATAACTCTAAAATTATGAAAATATTGAAATATTGCTAAAATCAATGCATATTAGCGCACTAACAGCAAAATCTGTGTGTGTCAGGTTCACATTATCATTACATCATTCATCAAATATCCATTCAATCCAACAAAATGCTATTAGAGTGAAATTTAATGAAATGTTAATCATTAACTTTCTAGTAGCATCCTTTCTCTCTTTGTCTACGGCTGACTTTCCTATTAGCGAAAATAGAGAGTTTTTTCAGATCCATCCATGTTTGTGCCAACCATGACAGTCAAAAGGTTGCTTGCTCATTTTTACCCTCATGACAATGGCTGTACCCTTGTAGGTGAAGTTTTTACTTGGATGTTAATGATAGAACAGGGTTTTAGTCTCATCTACGTTAAATAGTTTCACATGGCTTACATTATATTTCCACCATCAGTCAGCCAGAATCGCAGGTGATTTTTTCTGCCAGTCATCTATGGCAGCTTGAACAGCATCGCTAGCTTCTCCACGATGCTATAGGTGATCACATGTCAGGCTTTAATATCTGTCCAACGCAGCCATCATTACTTTCAGGTTTCTCACCAATGTTGCTCGAGGAATTGGTTGGCATTCCTTCTTTGGAGTAGCGGTCCTGTTACAGGTGACTCATTATTTGTATTCATCTTGCTTGAGCAAGCCATTAATCAACGTCTCCTTCTCGCATTCTTTTCGTCTTGGTCATACAATAAAGAAGTTGGTTTTCGTATTGTTCACGTGATCATATCGCATACTTTTGTTGTTCGTGATTACAGCAGTTTATTGTAGTGAAAAAGTCTCTCCCACTGTTTTTATCCACTTATAATTTTAAATTAAAGTTGAAGGTAAAGCTATTTTACCAAGGGCAAGCGCTTCGTGACTCTGTCACAGCCTCAGTGCCAAGTATAAATCAGAATGTGACGGAAGTACAAATGGTGAAGTGGATCTTAAATACTAATCGAATTCGATCGTTTAGTCGCGAGGCATCCGTTCAACACAACCATCCTCTTGGTTTTCCTGTTCAGAACCTGGATACTTACGTCGCTAATTGTACCGAGCTTCAGTAATGCGGCTTTTAATAGGTGAATTGTGCTTGCTAAGAATCATGAGGTTGAAATCTTTAATAGTCATGTCTTGCGCCGATGAAAAATATTTCGCTATGTTCAGAAAGGGCACTTATTATTACCAGCTATTTAGACTACTTGCATGTTCTTTTAGACGGGCAAGAGAAAAGACGACTAGTTTGACCGATGTTGTACGCTTGTTGACCACGATTTGCCATAGGTAAATTGATACACTACGTGGACGGGATCATCACACGCATAGTTATCATTAAGGCTATTGTATAAGTCACAATTTTTATGCTTAGGATCTAATTCATTATTCAGTTATTGACTCAAAGTTTTTGCTAGGTTTGCTAACTAAGGTTACCGTAGATTATACTAATTAGTTAAGGGGAATTAATTTTTCTATTACATCTATCGCTTGATGTAATCAAACAGTCATCTTTTACTTT
>CAJQUW010012048.1:0-56960 GCA_907163375.1 Prostheceraeus crozeri
TTATAGAGAAACTGCGTTCATTACTTCCAAATAGTAACTCTCTCCACCTTCTGAATAGATTGATTACCGGAAAAAGATACAAAATATTATATGATGGTGTTGAATCTGAAACATTTAATTTACAAAATGCCTTACCTCAAAGAAACAGTTTATCATCAACCCTATTTTCTATTTTCATGAATTCTATAACATAAGAAAGTTACTCTGAAATTGAAGCCATAAATGCCGTGAGAATTGGTGATTTCTGTGTGCCATGCGTGATATATGCGGATGACATTCTCCTAATGAGCAATGACAAAGCTGGTTTACTCAAACAACTAGAAATAGTTGACAACTTCTGCTATTTCAATGCTTTTCATACTAATTACGATAAAACGAAAATTTTGATTCATAATGACATACATGAAAATGATATTATAAACATCAGTTTGAATGATCATACAATGCAAATTGACAGTTGAAGAACATAAATACATAGGACTTTTGGATTTGAAATCATACTAGAAAAACATATACATTCACTTTCTAAAAAGGCAATCAATCTGCCTATTCAACTGCTAAAAAATTAAAAGAATTGGGAAGCGTTAACCCTAGACTGCATGAGTGGGTCTGTGAGATCCAACACAAGATATAAACGTGTGCTGCACTGAAAGTATTTAACCGAATGCCTTTTAATTTCATGACTTTGTCTCATTTAGCTATACTTATCCAAACGTGTATGAGTTAATTAATGTGTCTAAACCGAAAGCTGTTTTTAAGGCATGTCTCCGTTACTGCATGAATGGGTCCCTGAGACCCAAACCTACATGACCGGTATTATAAGCATTCTTCTTCTCAAAATAAACTGTCTTTGCTGCAATATCTTGCTGAATGCGTGCGTGTATGCACTGTGTGAGTGTGTGGCATCGATTGCTACAACTTCCTGCTGTTCCTCGATAACAAACAAGCAATGTGCTGACTGCCTGATAGATAAAGATATATATCCATGGACAACTAGAGAGAGAAGGACTCGTGTCTGTAGGCCATGCAAATGCATGCATTATATGAACGGGAGAAAATGCAAGTATTGTACATAAATGGCTCTATCTTTTGAACCACTGGCCCGATTGATTTCATATTTGAAATACTGATGATTCAGGGCGAGAGCATCATTTCTTCTATTCATGCAACCCTAACATTCTCAAAACTAAAAAAGTTAGTCAGCGCGCAAAAATAAGTAACTCGATAAAAATTAAGAAAATACCTTGATTTTTATCGAGTTACTAATTTTCGCGCGCTGACTAACTTCCTTAGTGTTGAGAATGTTAGGGTTGCATGAATAGAAGAAATGATGCTCTCGCCCTGAATCATCAGTAGTTCAAATATGAAATCAATCGGGCCAGTGGTTCAAAAGATAGAGCCATTTATGTACAATACTTGCATTTTCTCCCGTTCATATAATGCATTTGTATGACCTACAAATGGCAGATTTAACACTCTGAGTGATTCAATGACCCTTTCTATTTGTCCATGGATAGATGCTACTACGTCATACCGACGCCTCTGAAAGTGTGTAGAATCATAGCTTACTACACTTTCCTTCGTAGTTGTCGTAATGAAGTGACGGTTGACCGCTGAACGTGCTGCTGTTTTGATTCAATCTAGTAGTGAAAGCAGCGAAGATGAAGGAGAAATGGAGAATGTGTCAGACATCGAGGAAGAAATCATGGCCTTCCCTATCGCTAACGATGAAGTTGAAGAAGGAGAAACTGAAAGTGAAGACGAAGAAGAAGCCAGTGAATTGCATGCGACTGAAACTAGGAATTTCGTATCGCCATCTAGAGAAATTTGGACTGATGGACACCCTACATCCACTGGAAGAATGCATTCAGGAAATGTTATGCAAATACGACCCGGAATTACTGCTTTCCCATCCCAGAGAATTCATGACCATATATCTGCTTTCAAAGTTATTTTCGATCAGGATATGCTATCCACCATGGTTATTGAAACAAACCGTGAGGGCGGAAGGGTGAAGGGAAATGACTGGAAAGCGATTTCATCGGCGGAAATGGAAGCGTACATAGGTCTATGTATTCTACGTGGTGTTTTCAAAAGCAAGAATGAAGAGTTGCGCGAGTTATGGAATAAAGAGACAGGTCGTGCCATATTTAGAGAAACTATGTCCATAAATCGGTTTGAAGAAATTCGAAGAATGATGAGATTCGACAACAGGGCCACAAGAATGACAAGATTGCGAAATGATCGACTTGCAGCTGTTCACTTACTCATTGATGGCGTAGTCACCAACAGCCAAAAGTGTTACAACCATGGAGAATGCGTTACCGTGGATGAAGAGTTATATCCTTTCAAAGGTCGGTGCCAATACATCCAGTACATGCCAAGCAAACCGGCTAAGTATGGACTGAAATTCTGGATTCTCGCTGATTCGGAAACCTATTATGTTTCTTATGTAACTATGTATACCGGAAAGGACACAGTCAACAATCGCGGTGATCGTGGTTTGGGAGAACATGTCGTTTTACAGGCCACTCATTCTGTCCCATCAGGAGGACACCACAGATGTCACCTGATAATGTCACCACAGATAATTTCTTCACGAGCATCTCCTTAGCCAGAGAACTAAAGAAGCGTGATCTCACTTTGCTGGGCACTATAAAGACATGGAGAAGAGAAATACCAAAAGCAGTGAGGAATCATCAAGGCAGAGAGCTCTATTCCAGCAAATTTCTGTTTACAACAAGTGACTGCATTCCAATTCAACTCGTTTCCTACAAGGCGAAGAAAAACAAGGTTGTGATGGTCTTGTCATCAGCTTACAAGTGTTCATCCATTCAGGAATCCCATCCGAGAAAATTACCAAATGTTATTCACTATTATAACCAAACGAAGGGCGGAGTTGATGTGATGGACAGAATGGTTGGAAATTACTCAGTGAAATACAAGTCAAGTAGATGACACGTCACGGTTTTCTGCAATTTGCTCGGCATTGCCTGTCTTAACGCCTTTGTTCTTTACAGCGAGGTATTTCCAGAGGAGAATCGACGCAGAAGTCATGACGGAGGCCTGATGAACATTTATTTACACCATTGATCAGTTTTTGTACATTGCCGATTTGACTAAATAGATCATCAAGCTACATCAATAATAGAAACTTGTTATTACATGTATTTAAACGCACAAGACCACCTTTATGGGGCATAGGTCTCAGAGACCCACACTATGCAGAAACGGAGAAAAAAAGATCATGCATTCTAGGGTTAACGGAACAATTGCAAGAAACACATTTGAAATGTTAACTTTATCAAAAATGCAATATGGTGGAAATTTTGTTTCTATAATAAATTACAGCTCCAATTCTACAAACGTTTCTATCATTTATCACCTACAACAGCAAACGTTTGTTTGATTGGTGAGTTTGTATTACTACCTTTGGAATTTTATATTTATAAAGCTACAATCAATTTTGGATAAAAATTATTTTCAATCAAAATAATAATATTTTGAAAATTTGTTTTGACCACATTTCATTAAAGTTGATTGACAAAAAATATTTGTATACATGGTGTTGGAGAATAGGAAAACTGATCAAGCAAGTTAATCTGTCACACCTAGATGAAAGCATAAATACTTCAAACATAACTATCAGACAATGCAAGAACATCGTTAAAACCAAGTTGACTGAATATTTTAGAGCCGAATGGATAAATGATGCTAAAAGAAGCAGAACTGGAGCTGACTTCTTGGAATCAGCACAATTTGATTGTCCCATAAAACGATATCTGACTCTTATTGCTCAACGAACGATAAATGACCCTCATCGTGCGATAAATATGATCAAAGAATTTGTCGCTGCATGGCTGTCAAAATTTCTTATTGCACTGTGATTGTATGCAATGTTTTCGTTGTATGCAGTTGTCCATTTCAGGACGTAGAAATAGAACAATTGATATTTACGATGGTAAAGTATAGTTATTCTGAAGCACTTGCCAATTGCTTAGCGCTATGATAACGCTAAGATAGCGTTCACTTCAAGACCTTTTACAAAAGAGCAATTGGCAAGCCAGTGCATTGCTATTTTGAGCTACGGAAATCGAGTTGTTATCAATGGTTGACGCTATGATGACGCTACGATAGCGTTCACTTCAATAACTCTACAATGGAGCAATTTGATAAGTCAGTACATTGATATTTGGTTATTATTTTTCCATGTGATAATGTAAAGCAAAACGCGGAAATTCCATTAGAAATCATTTATTCTGAATGTCATATCAAGTCAGACAATACAATCAAAGAAAAGTTCTTATCAGCAAGTGATAAGTGAAATGTGGACCTTATGGTCACTGTCTTGTTTGACGGCGAATAGTCAAGAAATCGACTTATGTTCCGCTGCTGCTCTTATCGCGGTCCTTTTGTAAATTCGCACCACATATCACTTCGATGTCCAGTGCGTTCTTTGATGAGTTGCTCATCCACGTCCGACTGGAACTATGCGGTATAGTCCGGCAGCCATAGCAAGTTTCTGCAGGGAACGAGGCCGAAAGTGAGACTTTCACAGAATGTGCCTACTACAAATCGTTGCGTCTGCCGAGTTCTAGTGAGTTCCTCTTCTTGTCAGACAGGATCAAAGAAAAACACATGTAAATCCAATGGGACGCAGATTGCAGTTTTTGTTTAAAATGAAATTTTGTATGTTTTCTCTGATTAAACGAAAAGTACTAAGCTCAGAGTCATAATTTTTGAGATGTAATGTCTTCAGGTCATTTCCTATGATATGCATGTGCTTTTATCATGCTTCTGATCGGCAATGTATGTGAGAATGTGGTTGAATGTGGATAAAGCTGCTCAAAATGTCTGTGTTTGCCGACATTAAGAGGCTCGCCAAATCTAAATGTGATTAGCTATATAAACAGGGGTGCATGAAAATGAAAGGAAATGACCTAGAGACATTTCATGCCAAAAATTATGACTCTGGGCTTGCTATATTTCGTTTAATTAGAGAAAACATACAAAATTTCATTTTAGCCAAAAACTGCAATCTGAGTCCCATTGGATTTACATGTGTTTTTCTTTGATCCTGTCTGACAAGAAGAGGAACTCACGCAAACTCGGCAGATGTGTCGATTCGTAGTAGGCATAGGGTGTACATCATTCTGTGAAAGTCTCACTTTCGGCCTCGTTCCCTGCAGAAACTCGCTCTGGCTGCCGGACTAGTAGCACAGGATACCTTCCCGGAGTGACCCGTGAAATTCCCTTTCAAACCGGCACCTGCAGCAGCATTGGGCAGTAACTGGGAGGTGGAATTGACACCAATCGGCACTTTGGCGTATCGGATTTTTCCAGCGATTGGCTGCAACGGTCTGCGATAGAACGCGCCCTCCTGAATGCCGCACCGCTTCAGAGCTTCGAAGTAAGTCTGAATCAGCTTGTACGTTGATTTAGGGAAATTAGAGTCGTACTGCTTCAGATCCTTAACAGCTACATGAAGGTGCTGCAGTCCACCTCGATTATTTTTACTTTGCTTGCCCAGGAACCGAACGAAACGACCAGCGGCATCTTCACCAAAAACAAATTGGTCCATCGTCAGGCTTCGGTGCTCGTCACGAGAACGAAGACCAAACACTTTGCTGGTGTAAAAGTAGACGGCAGACAGCACCCCTCGACTGGTTTTCGTAGAAAATACATTTGAGCGCCATAGTTTTTCTTCGTCATCAGTAGCAACAGGGTCAGCTCGCTTCTTGCAGATTCCGACGCCTTTGCTTGTCAGCTTTTGCATCCTCGAGTCGATGCAGCGTCGCAGATAGTGGAACTCTTTGTTACTTTGATTGAAAAAGTTGAGGTCAGGGCGGTTGCAGTCGTCTCTCAGGTAGCGCATGACGCCACACATGATGCCATAAATAGATGATGGTGGGTACTCCTTGCCGTCTTTGCGGCGAATCTCATAGACAAAATGAGACAATACTTGAATAAGGAGATCTGTGCCCACATTTGGCAAGCTCGAGAGATCTGGATATTGGCACTCATCAAAAGTCATAACTCTTGCAGCTACCCATTCCTCGTACACCCTAAGGGCAAAAACGTTTGCTCTTCGGGTATTCTCGGGAACCGACCTCTGCACACTAGCCTCAATTTCTTGTGTACTAACAAAGCTAAACCGCTCCATTTCCAATAGATTGTCCTAAATTGATGCTACTAATCATTTCATAGTGGCCATGAGATGCGTTTATTAAATTAATGTCAAAAACAAGCTCAGTCGTCAATAACTGCACTTTCAGCTCTTATTTATGTATTGATTATTTATCAGATGAAAAGTCATTGTCCATAATACGCTGAGTAAACAACAAATTGCCTGATTCGAGCTAAAACAGTCCATACAAATCATAAATGAAAATCGCTTTATCTGCCGTTTATTGTCAAAAAGTTCTACTGCAACGCTCATTCTAATTTACGTAGCGTCGTTTCATGAAAGATTGCGCTATAAAGACGTAACTTAGCGTTCTGACGGTGAGATTTACAATGGTTAGCCCAAGTGTCATCGCAAAAGTTATTCTAGTCTATTATTTAATGTCTGCATTAAGCGTAGAGCTAATCTGAAACACTTGTGAGATATTTTGATAAACAACGCTTTGAAAACGCTAAGATAGCGCTATCTTTTAGAACTCTATAATGGGGCAATTGGTAAACCATTACATTTCTATTCTAAGCCATAGAAATCGAATAATTGTTATTAATGGTTGACGCTATGATGATCTAACTTAGCGTTCTATCGGTAGCTCTGTTTCAGATTGATTAACAGTTTTGACAAGATGAATAGATTGAAGCGTTTGCTCTACTTAATTTTCTAAATGGTTGATTGAAGTGTAAAAGTATGACAGCGTGCTGAAACCGTGCAAATCGTCTCCGCCGCGCTGTCAAGCAATAAGGTAGTTATCTCACTCTAGGCTTCGTTTCGACCTTCGGTCTCGACGAATCCTAGAGTGCGATAACTATCACTTAATTTACCACATAAAGATATCGCGCCATTGTTGAAAATGATGTGTGGAAATCATAATTCAGCTGTGAGAACATGAAGTTATAGAAATAGGTTAGAATATGAAGAAAGAATACGTTGTTTGTGCAATGATAGAACAATAAAAACTGCATTTCATTTTATCTGTGAGTGTTCAGTGTACGCAGATATCAGATCACGCTACACACCATTTCTTATTAATGTTTCGAAGCTATATTTCTATGGTATGCTACAAAAACTAAATATGGGAGGCGTTGTGAATTTAACTAAGTACATCAAAGCTCCAAATGACGTCAGAACAAATGCTATTTGCAATCACACAAATCCGGTTGGACCAATGATTGATGAAGTGAATGCTACTTAGCTACATGCCATAAAGAACGCGACACCGCATTAGAAATTTCAGTCTAATTTACGAATCCAATCTATCTTTCAATGTCCGAAACGATTTCATCAATTTGACGTATTTCTTATCAATACACTCCTTTACAAGTGAGATAATTTGCATTTCTCTTTATAGATTTGATGCAGCGTTACTCGATGATATGCACATATTACTTAATAAATATTTTGTTCCGGTGTTACGAAATTTAATTTCCTTAGGTTTTAGCTTCCTAGTAGGAAAATGATACCAGGTTTTATTTTCCTATTAGGAAACTAGAAGCCGCAACATATACACAGAATACAGTTTCCGCAGGTCTCAGTTTCTCATTTCCATATATGCATTGTAACTTTGCAATTGCCCATGTATTGAATTCCCGATTCTGCCACTGTATGCATGTTTTGTCAGCTAGAGGCATATTCATTGCACATGATAAAGTACCTTGAGAAGCATGCAGCATGTTTTTCATATTTTCAGGAGTGTCGCCGTATCGTGCGGTCTTCGGCTCGGAACCGCTACTCCCGTGCGATTCAAAGCTGGGTGGGGATTTCACTCAGGAGTCAGAGTCCATGAGCCCTGACCAGTTCTCGCAATTGCTACATCAGCGAGATGTCAAGAGAGCAGAGGTCCACAAACTCATGCTCGAGCGAATCAAGGCTTCGCAAGAGAGGATGAAGCGGTATCATTCTCTACGCAATGCAAAGCTGAAGGAATTCAACGTAGGGGATTCGGTGCTCCTGAGAAACAAGAAGAGAGACGATAGGAAGGGTGGAAAGATGGAAACAACTTAGTCGTCTGATATCTACGAAGTGACCGAGACACGAGGTCGCAGTACCTACAAACTCAAAAACAAGACCAGTGGCAGGTTCCTACAGAAAACTGTAAACGGTTGTCACTTAAAGAAATATGAACATCGATGAAATTTGCCTTTTATCTCATAGGAAACTGGAACCATAGTGGGAAAACAAGAACAGTGATATTTGCTAAGCCGGAAGCTTAAACCAGGGGGAAACTAAAACACACTTAAAAATGTTGAGTTTAATTTTCCTATCGGAATATTAAACCATGGCTGTTAAGAATCTGGGCGTCTGCCGAGTTCTACCCTGTTCCTATTCTCATCAAACAGAAATCCAAGTGGATTCGGATTGAAGCTTTTGAAAATCTTTTCACCGTGGCCAACTGACCAAAATGATTGCTCATGTCTCACCCTTGAAGAATAAATATTTGCACTCGCCTCCGATTAAACGCTAAGAGCAGTCGCGGTAGGGACTTATTCCGAGACTTCAGTTATATTCCATGGTTCCCTTTGCGACTCGTGTTTAATAAAATCGTGTCTCCTATCGATAGTTTCGCAAATACTGGCGGTGGTTCAATGTGGCCCGCTGCACCATGGGTGTGAAGAACACACAACTATTTGCATGTAAATGCTATCCATATTTGTTATTCATGAGGAGATGTTTAATAACTTTGATTTTGGGTCCTCAGGCTTTCATTTCATGCGGTAGCGCAGGTCACAATTTCCGTGCATCTGAAGGTGAAACTAATAGAAGTTGTTTTAATGAACTTTAATATCAGACCCATTTGCATGTTGGTTTTGATGATGAAATTGAATTTGAATATTTTATTAACAGAAAAATGAACTCACCCATCTGACATGCGGCATCTGCAAGAACAAAGGAAGATGATGAGTTGTTGCTTGGAATGAACAACAAGTGGAAGAAATACTCACCCTCCTGTGCAGGCCCTGATATCTGACAGCTCACGTCTGCAAGAACAAAGCAGTTTTAGACAATGATAAAACGTTCACAACTCACAGTCTCACCGATGTTGCGATGGACGTCAAAGAATGTTCTCCTCCTCGACATGTTCGTCCTTGGACCCTGCATTCCATTATTCCTTGGTTTGCATGGCATTGACGATGTGGATGTGCTCACGTCTGCAAGATGAAGAACGAAAGTGTGATTAATGAGCTGTTTTCAAAGTGCGTCAGTCAAAGGTAGAGGCGGAAATTGGATAAAATGATAAAAGATCGATAAAAGAAGAATCAAAACTTCCATTCTATTGATCATAGCGCAAAGATCCACTTGTCATTTTCTCTATATCACTTACTCTCGGTTCCTTATCACTTGTTATAAAAAGTTTTCTGACATGATATGTTCTGTTATCTCGGACCCTCGTATCTTTTGATGGGGGCTTCCATAATCTGCGACAATTGTGGGCAACGCTATCGGCCGAAATGTGTTTGTACTTTGATGAGGGAGATTGCATACCTAAATAACACTGTTCAACATAAAAATTGTTTTCTGGCTAAAAGACATTGTTTCTCGGTAAATCAAGTGCGCTGATCACGAATTTGAACTTAGTTTTTGTCCTTGACCTCTAGTTTTCTTTCTATACATGTACATGTTTTTTATGTCCACAAGTCGGTTCATACCTTAAGTCTCAGATATTCTAACTTGCGCCTGAACGTTCATCTCGGCATTGCGTGCACTAGCACCACTGATGACGTAATTGTCACGTGCCATTGAGACGCACGCGCACACAGGCTTGCTAGACGGTGGAACACAGCTAGCAAACCCTTACATTGAAATCTAACGACACAAGTCGATCCATTTTAGAGTTTTATGATTTTGAAGCATACGAGAAATACTTTCAGTGCAAATTGGGTGATCAAGACAAGCCCTGGTCTCCACACAAGTGCTGTTCCAACTGCGCAGTTACATTGCGAGGGTGGCTGCATGGCACTCGTAAAGCAATGCCGTTTGCCATTCCGATGGTTTGGAGAGAACCCAAAGATCATACGACCGACTGCTACTTCTGCTTGACTAATGTCAGTGGAATCAATTCCAGAAATAAGAAGAATTTCAGCTATCCTAACTTGAATTCAGCTTTACGACCCATTGCTCACAACGAAGATCTACCTGTTCCGACTCCGCCTAAGAAATTCGATGCAGCAGAGCAGTCAGGAACGAGTGGCAGTGAGCCAGATGGTGCAGCGGTGGATGCGGAATACGAACCTCCAACTCATTCGACCGCACCACATCTCATAACGCAGGGTGAGCTTAATGACCTGACTCGTGACCTCAGTCTCTCTAAGAACCAGGCAGAACTGCTGGGTTCTCGTCTGAAACAGTGGAACTTACTTGCCTCAGGCACAATCATATCTTCATTTAGAAGTCGTCAGAGCAACTTATCATCTTTCTTCGACATGCAAGACACACTTTGTTACTGCCATGACATTGATTCTTTGTTCCAAGTGCTTGGCGTAGCTCATAAGTCAGAAGAATGGCGATTGTTCATTGACAGCTCCAAGCTGAGTTTGAAGGCAGTTCTGCTCCATGTAGGGAACAAGCTCCCTTCTGTTCCTGTCGGACATGCAGTGCACATGAAAGAGTCCTACCACAATCTTGAGACACTGTTACAAAAGATCGAATATTCAAAGCATCAGTGGGTCATTTGTGGTGATCTGAAGGTCATCGGGCTACTACTTGGCATGCAAAGCGGATACACGAAGTACTGCTGCTTTCTGTGTGAGTGGGATAGTCGGGCAAGAGAACTTCACTATGTCAAACGAGACTGGCCACGACGAGACCAGCTAAGGCCTGGTCATAAGAATGTTCGCTACCAACCACTTGTAAATCCAAGAAAGATACTGCTCCCGCCCCTGCACATCAAACTCGGGCTCATGAAAAATTTTGTGAAGGCGATGGACCCAACCAGTGACGGTTTTCAGTATTTACAGAGAAAATTTTCACGCATCAGTGAGGCAAAGTTAAAGGAGGGTATCTTTGTTGGTCCACAGATTCGTCAGTTGATGTTGGACAGCAATTTCGACGAATCGTTGAATGTGAATGAATTGGAAGCATGGAAAGCCTTCAAGTCAGTTGTAAACCATTTCTTGGGCAACACTAAGGCAGCCAATTACGAACAGCTGGTTGATGATCTTCTTCGTTCTTACAAACAGTTAGGCTGCAACATGTCTCTCAAGATACACTTCCTTCATTCGCACCTGGATTTTTTTCCTGCCAACCTTGGGGATTTTAGCGACGAACACAGGGAGAGATTCCACCAAGAAATCAGCTACATGGAAAAACGCTACCAAAGCAAGTTGAGTCCGCACATGTTGGCAGACTACTGTTGGACTTTGCAGAGAGAATCACCAGAGACCGCGTACAACAGAAAAAGTTTAAGAAAGAACTTTTAGCTGCATCATGGTAAAGGTTTGCAATGACTTTTTTGCTCTCCTTTGTTTTGTGTGAAGCAGTAAGTAAATCTGCTGATGTCATATATTGTAAAGGCAAATAAATGCAGAATGCATGATATTTTTGTTTTTGATTTTAATACAGTGAATAGCAAGGCGGTAAACTAGTGATCGAAAACGGGCAATATGACTAAAATTACTATAAGAAAGGATTCAAGGAAAAGTGGACTTGATCTTATTCTAATAAAGATCAGGGCCCTTGTGCAGTCCCCCCACATTTTCAATGCTGCCCATGTATTAAGGTTAGTGCTATGGTCTGGGTAAGGATTTTGGATTGCATGTATTTAGTTTTAGGGTTAGTTTTAGGTTAGGTTGGGGCCTAAGTTTTACCCTGACCCAAACCCCAACCCTGACATCAACACTGGCATCATGGAAAATGTCGGGGCGGGGGACTGCACAAGAGCCAAAATCAGTGTTTTTTTTCAAAATCATAATCCTAAATATTGACCGTAGAAAAAAAGTAGAGGTCCTAGGAAAAAACGGTCAACGGATTTGTGATCAGCGGCACAGAATTAGTAGGAAACGACTAATTTCATTTAGGAAACAGACAAAAAGTCAAAAAATGTTGAACAGTGTAATTATCTAATGTTACTAACCTGTTTTCATCTACTTGTCATAGAAATGTTTCACCTATAATCAAGAAAATAACATTAACGCCTGGTAGTTATGCCTTCTGTTATACTCACAACTGTGCAAAATTAATAGCACTCACAGAGATGTAAGTACATTTGATATCTGCATGGACACGGTGAAATGGACATACATCAATAGTAAATCAGAAAAATCAAATGTAAAACTTCATCATTTGTCCATTCACGACAAACACTGATCAAAAATGATGTAATGGATAATTCAATAATTATGAGATTCATTGAGCATAGCAGTTTAACGAACTTTGGGTGAACTTTTCAGCAATCCTAATGTTTTGATCAAAATTGGAACTATCAATTGAGCAGACAATTCCAACTTGTCATTGACACCAGTTTCCGAAGTTATTTCAGCGTTCTACAGAAGATGTGGGGAGTTGAAATCACTTTTCAATTCTCTTTCCACAGTTGTCCTGAATTCCCTGAATTGTGACTTTCCCAAATTTATTCCCCACGCTATATAATAATCTGGAAATGTATTCATTCTTCACAAATTGTTGCTTGTTTCATGTAATGATATGCTGTCCCTTGTAACTTGTGTAATATTAATTCAAAAATATCTTCTACGTGCAATTTTGAGAATTTCTCTCCAAGTCACTTTTCAAATGCCCGATGTACTCACTCTGTGAGGAATGAAAAACATAGGCGACATCCGCATGTTCAATGAATGCAAATTTGAAACCAAAATTTAAATTCTGCAAACCTTCCAGAAATGAAGCATTCATAACTTGTGGGAATGAACTCAATCTATAACGACGCCACTACGACACTTGGGACATGTCTATCAATGTATAATTGCTGCGTATTTGTCCGCTGATGTGAACTAGGTAGCATAACTAAGTAACGAGTAGTAGCGAGCTAGCTAACATAACTAAGATAGGAGTGATTTGCTATTATCAGTGGACACACTTGAAGTTAAGTCATGTAGGGCATGTAATTCAAAAGCATGTGAAAGCAAAATAGATTTCTTGTAAAAGTGTTTGAGCAGCAAAAAGTTGTCAATATGGTGCCTAATGAACTTGCATTGACATGATAGCTTACAGGAAGTACACATGGGCATTGTTTATTTTGTTTCTGCAAATTGTAAATTATTGTTAATTGTTACAGAATCCATGAATTCACGAGCATAATCAGAGGACATCTACTTAATTTTATAAATATATGTATAATTGCGATGCCCCATAATATATTTCCTACACGACTTTGAAGAAATAGTTCAGTGATTTGATCTTGAGTTCTGCAGCAAGGTTAGGAACCTTATCAATAATTAAACCATGCATGGAATATGCGGATGATGAAAAGGACTGAATCGGAGAACATAAATCGTCAGAAAGCACAAATCATTGGTTGGACAGAATAAAATGACACGAGCCATACACTTCAATGATCCAGTCTATCATGTTATAGGTTATATAAGTAGCTGTGGGTCCAATGTAGTCCTCTATTGAAAATATTAATAGTGAAATCATTGGAACTTATAACGAAATATTTTTATG
Source organism: Prostheceraeus crozeri (assembly GCA_907163375.1). Lineage (NCBI taxonomy): Eukaryota > Metazoa > Platyhelminthes > Polycladida > Euryleptidae > Prostheceraeus > Prostheceraeus crozeri. Next base: position 13,796 of record CAJQUW010012048.1, read on the forward strand.
AAATTCAAAAGTCTCGTTGAAATGATTGGTCGAATGATTGATTGAGTTGTCCGCAAGAAACCTTCAAATAACGAAGGGTGCAAGCTAAGAACATGGCTGTAAGTCAATAAATGGTGACAAAATAGGCCTAAAGGAAAGCAAATTTATTTTGGTAACTTGACGATAAAGTTCGACAGTAGATTACCTGAGTCGAGTTTTTGCTTTGAACCATTTTACTGACAAACGAATGCGACCTTAGGAAGCCTGCCAACTAAGCTATAATTTTTGAACAGCAAGGCCTACCCCATTTTCAATGACCACTCTATAGCATGTTGTCTCAATAAGAAATGGCAGTAAAACAACTGCCTATGAAGTCTTTGATGAATTTCTGCTATTTATATCTGAACTCCTTCATAGCGACCAGCTGACAGGAAATAAAGCTCAGGTCAACTTTTTGTAGCCAAAGCATGACTGAGATATCATGGACAGAGAGCATGGATGTTTACCAATTCGGCTGTTCCATCCTCGTTAACTTGTTCCCTGCATATGGTACGTCCATGTAAAATCTTCCGATTACAATATTTATTATTTTTTATTGAGAAGCAAATTCAGACTCGGTGAACAATGTTAGACGACTCACTAACGCCTCTACATTAGTAACCACCACGGACTAGTGCTAGCATGCAGAAGTCCATGGTAGCCAATAACAAAAAAGTTCTATTTCTATGCCACCAAAACTATTGAGACGTCCATGAATGAGCTTTGTCAAAATAAGAATCAAATCGACATTCATGTAAATTTGATTCTACAAACTGACGTAAATGTGGTTGTGTCAATATCCACAATGTGCTATCTATGGTGGTTGCAACCTTGTCCATAGCTATTTGATTTTAAAAATAGACGTAAGTTGACCTACGTCAGTTTGTGAAATCATACATGATGACTTTGAGTGATAAGTAAAACCGACTTTCTACCGATATCTCCGAATTCAAATAGAATTTGAAAGAAAGAACTTGACGAAATGTAAACTGATGACAAACGATGGTTTTGACCAAAAAATCTCAAAATCGCCAAAAATGGACTTACGTCACTCTGTAGAATCACCAACGAGTGAATATATGGGAATGTAAAATATAACAACTCACCTTTGTAGAGTGCCTCTTTCTCCGCTTTCAAATTCAGGGACTGTTGTCTGCAGCACTCCACATTCAGAGGCTGAAACTGCTCCTCTGCCATGCTTAGGCGACGTCCACATCCCTGACAGATGTATGCCAGTCTCGACAACTCCAATTGAGTGATATTGGAAACATCTGCCAGTTTTGCAATAAATTCCTTGAAGGGGATCTTATTATTGTAGACGTTCCAACGGAATTCCTTTCCCCCAATCTTCACCGTAAGCTGCGGTCTGTGCAACGTCACAGGCTCTGAGACTCCATCTAGGGGCTCATCGGATCGGAGAATTCTATCTTTTGATAGAAGCATAAAGTTCTCCTCCTCAAACTTCCTCAGTTGCTGTCGCAACTCGCACACATATGGTGATTCTGTTAAAGGAATCCTCAGCTTGGTTCTGTCCATCAGTTCAACTGTCTTATGTCTGATTGTAGTGACAAGTCCATGTTCGGGGATCCCTAACTGTCTTATTGTTCTTGATTTGTCCAACGGCCTCTCATTATAGTAGAACGTAATTTTAGATGACCCGGGGATGACGTTCTTCAGCCTGTAATGCGGTTTGACGGAGACGTGCTTGATATTTCCGTCAATATGGACGTCAATGTTGCAAGTAGGAGTTGGCGTGGGGCGTTTGGACTTCTGGGCTGTGAGAACTATTACCTTGGATCCCGTTGTTGTTTCCCCCACTTGTCGGAGGGAAGAGTCAACATCGAATTCGATCAGCCGGTCATCAGACATGAAGACCCAATGTCCGAACAACCCCAATTCCAGCTGCCATTTTGCAAGGACTTCACACAGAAGAGTGTCCGGATGAAGGTAGTAAATTCTATCCAAGTTTACGTCATCACCGACGATCATAACTCTCCATTGGGCTGAAATAGAAATACAGGTTAATGTCTACTTAGAAAAATATATAACACTTACCGACACTCCTGAGTCATGTGAGTGGCTACTTGAAGGGCCTTCATGAATGCTATATGGATTATGGAGACAACCTATCTCACTCAGTGTAAGCTTCATTTCAGTTTACTTTGTAAAGAATCAAGCTGTTCTCATTTCCCTTCAAATTTAAGATCATTCTGACAATTACGGCAGGTTTCACACATTACATTCTCCTTAAGATCCGGCTGCATTGCCTTAGATCGCTGCCTGATCGACCAGCTGAAATTGCCATCAACTAACAACTGTCATCCAATCTAGTGCCATTAACTTATTCAAAGCGAATAGTCGAATTTCTGTGGATTCTTCCTACAGCATTATTTTTATATACAGTAGGTTTGACCCGTCAAGACCGAGTTTTGTCACTTCAAGATTGATAATTTTATTTCAAGTGCAGCATTTCTTCAAAACAAAACTTCAAAACAAAGTCAATTCATGTCATGATCTGAGATAGAGGAGGAACCAATTTCATTAAATAAAAGTTTCGGTTGCTTCCTAGCCATAAACGGATATTTCTGTAAGCGGCAATCTTTCCGTTTCATTCACTAAATCAGTGGTTCTGTGTGGTGGACATATTCGAGTAAAATCAGGATATCGTTGTTCTTCTCTGATTAATTTTGAAGCAGAAATGTTCACCTCTGCTATCTCGTCAGTTAGCAAGCACAGCCTGCTATTATTTATCTGCAGGCATTGATGAGGATGAATTTACGTCAGATTTTGTTTTCATTATGCTGTTGATGAGGCAATTTGCATTTGAAAAGAGAATGTTTCGTCTCATTTCGGCAATTCTGCTGTTGGAATGTCAGTGATGAACTCGAGACGCTAATGTTGCGAGTGGTCATGCCATTCTGCAGTTGAAATGTCTATACTTAATATGAAACGGATGATTGGCTTCTTGATCGGTCAAACATCTACAACAGAAAGAATCACATGTCACTGTTCGTTTCACAGGACTTGTTGATGATAATGAAGTGGTTTAGATGTTGATGGAAACGTCAAGTATAATCGTATACAATTCTGTCCTTTTCCTTCCATGAATTATCAAGTCTATATCAGTCTTCAACAAATGAATGACGAGCAGTCAGCTTTGTGTATGAGAAACATCCTTCATTCATTGCCAATCTTTAACATGTCCATCATTCTTATATCTAAAGATAATTGTAGGAATATCATGAGGGGAAATATACAAAATGATCTGACATCACCGTGCACAAAGAACTTCAATCCCAGTGTGAAGTCAGAGCTGTTGTCTCACCTGATGAAGCTGTGGCCATTTTGTTGTGAATGAATGAAGGACCTGAAAGACAACATGAAAAGTGGAACCAAAGTGACGGAAAATATCAGCAGTGAAGAGTTTCTCTGTCCATTTAACCCTTTGGTCCCGGTGCTTATTTCATAATTATACCCACCGAATTTCACTGAGCCCGAGTTCACTCGCATCGAGACAGCAAAACAATATCACTGAACCAATTCAGGTAATTCTCTGTGTCTCTGAAGGGTTTAAGTCACTTCATACTACGAACGAGTTAACTCGGCATTCGTGAACAGTGGAACACCCCCATCACAGCAGCCCGAGTTAACTCGCCAATCGTGAACAGTGGAGCACCCCATCACAGCAGCCCGAGTTAACTCGGCATTCGTGAATAGTGGAACACCCCATCACAGCAGCCCGCCGAGTTAACTCGTCATTCGTGACCAGTGCACCGGAAGAAATTGTCTGTCAGTGACAGTTGCCTGCCTTCGGCAGAAAGCAACCCCAGTTAATTAGAACGAATTTCTGCAGGGAACGAGACTGACAATAAGACGCTCGCAGAATAATGTACACCTCATAGTCCGGCAGCCAGCACGAATTTCTGCAGGGAACGAGGCCGACAATAAGACGCTCGCAGAATAATGTACACCTCATAGTCCGGCAGCCAGCACGAATTTCTGCAGGGAACGAGGCCGACAATGAGACTTTCACAAATGATGTACACACTATACATACTACGAATCTGCGCGCATGCGGAGTTCAAGCTGGTTCCTCTTCTTGCTAGATAGGATGAAAAAATGGGACACAGATTGAAGTTTTAGCAAAAATGAAGTTTTCCATTCCTTCGCTTAGCTAGTGAAAAATACTAAGTCTAGAAGCATAATATCTAGCGTTGAATGTCTTCATGTTATTTCTTACTATGCGTGTGGCTATTATCATGCTTCTGATCGGCAGTGTATGCAAGAATGTGTTTACATGTGTTTTAATTTGTCAAAATGCTTGTGCCAAATCTGAATGTGCTTAGTTTCATTGACATGGATACATGTAAAGGGTAAGAAAAGACCTGAAGACATTCCATGTCAAAATTTATGACTCTGAACTTAGTACTTTTCACTTAATCATAACGAGTTATTAGCTGTGTGCCTTGCCAACTTGGTGGCCTGTCCTAATGACACAGTTTTTACTGATTGCGTCGGAGCCCTTAATCTTGGTGTCAGGTCGAGTCGTTTTCTCACTTTCAGAGTTTTGTTAAAAGCTGCTATACCAGTTCTTTTTAGATATATTGAATCGTTACGCAATCCTGCTGATAGACCGTCACGGCTACCGGGAGATTTATGTTTATTTCAGCATTAGTTTTATGTCATAGTTACCATCCTCTCCGGCTAGTGTAGCCAATCAGACAATATTAATGAGCCAGAGGATGGTGTTAGTAGCATGTCTTACACCGCTGGTGATAGTAGCGTGTCTTACGTATATATATACTGTTTTGATCATTTGTTAAAGTGCCTCTCGCTCTGTATATGTGATATCTCTGCTCTGGTGCATGTTAGTTCACTTAATCCAAAAGGTTCATCCTCTGTCCTATGGTATTAACATGTACTTTTCTTTAATCGTGTCTGACAAGAAGAGGTACCAGGTAGAACCCTGCAGACGCGCAGATTCGTAGTAGGTATAGTGTGTACATCATTCTGTGAGCGTCTCATTGTCGGAATTTTTCCCTGCAGAAACTCGCTCTAGTTGGCTGACGGACTATGAGGTGTACATCATTCTGTGAAAGTCTCATGTTTGTTCTCGTTCCCTGCACAAACTCGCTCTAGTTGGCGGACTATGAGGTGTACATCATTCTGTGAGCGTCTCATTGTCGGCCTCGTTCCCTGCAGAAACTCGTGCTGGCTGACGGACTATGAGGTGTACATCATTCTGTGAAAGTTTCATTGTCGGCCTCGTTCCCTGCACAAACTCGCTCTAGTTGGCGGACTATGAGGTGTACATCATTTTATGAGCGTCTCATTGTCGGCCTCGTTCCCTGCAGAAACTCGTGCTGGCTGACGGACTATGAGGTGTACATCATTCTATGAGGGTCTCATTTCCGCCCTCATTCTCTGCAGAAACCCGTTGTGGCTGCGGCGCTATGTAGCGTTGATAGACTAATAGGGAAAATCGTCAGCAAATGATTTAAGCACTTTATCATCTGCATACGGCATTCAATCAACAATGCAATGTTAACAAAAGTCTAACGCATTAATAGATAATATCCAGCTATAGACTGACTGTGTTGTGAAGTGAGAATCTGAGACCATCCAAGAAAACGTAAGTAACTGATATTATTTTGATATCTACGGTCCAATTGCTTAGTCATGCATCTCTATGAAAATGAGAAAATTCTCAAAAAACGATTTGACATATTTTTACTTGACAGTGAAACTCAGTTGAGATACAGCTTCTCTGAATAATAAACTCTATCTGTTAGCAGTCAAGAACAGTTTATAGATTGCTCTTCTTACAAACAGTTTATACATATAATTGATACTTTTGTGTTTATGATGCAGTAACATAAAATCATGAGAGAGAGAGATTGATTTGATGCGGACTTTGAATACCAGCACTTGACACGCTGCAGATACGTTGCACACGTCAATCACTTGTCTATTGAATGATACCCTGGAAGTGTACAACTGCAGACAAGATCAGCTGATCAGACGATGAGCGAATATCAGGTGATTAAGTCTGACAGCGATTTTGAATTAAATGAATTATTTATTACTTTTACTCCAATGTAATGAGATTTTCGTTATAGACTTTGTTGATGATCGGCAGTCACTGTTGAATCCTGGTTCGTCAGACTTAAACATGAGTTGCCACAATAGAAAACTGATCCTTGCACCCCTTGATGAGGAGCGAATGCGGCAATTGATGTCCTAAAATTCCCCCTTCAGAAAGCAAACACAAGACATTTGTTTAGACGTGAAGCATTTGCTAGTGCTTTATGCATTCAATGTCATGCCGATATTTGTTTTGTGGATTCAATCAGAAGATTTTACCTATTCATCACAGAATGCTCGTCTGGCCTTGATGAGGTCGCTATAACCATTTAGAATGGGAACCGAATGAAGAGGAACCGATATCACGAGTTCCGGCCATCCATTGCTATGAATAGTTATTAATCAGAAATTTAGCTGAACTATAAAACCAACAAAGAAATGTTAAATGACGAAATTGAAGACAAAGTCGATTTTATCGATGCAAAAGGAAATTCATCTGAAGTTTGTGATTGTTTCTGTTCGTGATAGCTTCCATTCTAACAATATATAAAATATTCTGCGCTCAGGACAGAGATTTGAATTGCCTGATTGTCTGCATGGCCTTCAAGCGCAGTGAGTGTCAATTATTATCCCTATCCATGCGAGGGCATGTCATATTGTAGCTCTGGTCATTCTGAAACTAAGCCGCCTGATCTCCACTTTCGTGAGTGTCAGTTTTGACGTATTTTCAACCTTCCTCACAAAAATTGTTGGATTCCTGAGGGTCAAATTCTTGAGTTGTTTTGAAAAGTAATTTTCATTGCTTAAAGACAGAGGGGAATCGGCATGGGATCTCAATGTGCCCGGCGCTGGGGGGGGGGGTTGAGGTACTCTTGATTAATAAAACAAGTCCCTCACAGGAGGAGAGGAGATTCTCACTGTAAATCGCTCAATACCATTCACAGACGAAGAGTGCATACCAAAATATTTTTTTGGTATATTTCTGTATTTTCTTGGTATATAGTTGCATGCTTTTCGTATGTTATTTCAAATGTGGTATGCTTTACATACTAAAGCCACGACTGGTAAAATATTCACGACTGGTATTATCGAAAAAAGTTATTTGACAGCAGTATGTAATGCATATATTTTTTGCTATGTGACTTAAAGCTGCTGATACGAAACACATACCAGAGACATACGAATAAGGATGAATTTGCATCGGGTGTCGTATATAAAACATACCAACAACTCATATTTCAGTGTAAAACAGCCAATCACAGATAGAATAGCTCATATCACTACATACCAATCACATGCGAAAGTAAGTGAGATGTGGTATGAAAAACATACCAGATCTCTGTAAACAAACGAGAATCTCGTATCAGATGTTAGTTTCAAATTGTATGTAATTCTGGCATATGTTTGCATGTAATTTTCGTATCCAGCGATTTACAGTGTAGCACGATAGAAAATGTATTGACCAGTCCATTTGACGCTACTTCACATGTGAACATCATTTTAATGAATTGCAGTTCAGAATTACTCAAACTCTTATTCTCTTATAACTTCCTTGCCTTCGATCTCCTCATGAAGATTGGTTCATCTCTTGTCCAACAGAAACCGAAAGAGAATTCATTTCATTGCTTCTTGTGACGACAGTTTTATCCTTCAAAACATCAATAGAGCATCGTTTCATCCGAATCGCTGTTATCAGTGCTGTTTTAGAGAATATTCTTCAATTCAATTGAGATTTGTGATTGTTACAGCTCGTCGTTCATATCATCATTTAAAGGATTGCAAACTTACATCAAGTGACTGCACAACTGACTGATAAGAGTCAATAGATTCTCTGAATTTGTGTACAAGTCTTATCAGCAGGTGCGCATTAATTCTCACTCTCTACTTGAAGGTCTGTCATCTACTTGAGTAACTACAAGTGTTATGAGAGCAACCCTCTTCTTTTATCAAAATGAAAATACTTGAGGAGGAAAGTCTTTAAAAGCTAAAGTGTTTGAGGGAAAGAACCCTGTCTTTGTAGGATTTTGTAGAGAAGCACAAACTTTCCGAGGCGTTTGAGTTGAGACAGAATATTGTGCTCTCCTGTTTTCTTAGACGACGAATTTTGTAAATTGCGCTGTATCCTTGTTGACAATGGTCATCTCCCGTCCTCTATTGATCGTTTCAAGACTGCAAGACCTATAACTGAGATGAGACTGCATATGGACCAGAAGCAAAATATATCATCATCCGTATCCCATTTTTTGGTGATAGTCATTTAAGTTAATTGAAGCGATATTTGAATTTTGTAGCGTATAGGATCTTTCCTGCTTCTAAACACATTGTTCTGTGGCCTGTCATTCATGTCATTGATAAATGCCTGCCCTACCGATACGAGTTAACTCGGGCTCAGTTTCCTGCTGTACTCCATAGTCACCGTCACAAGTCAACTGTTGATTACGCTAGATACGAGTTAACTCGAGCTCAGTTTCCTGCTGTACTCCATAGTCACCGTCACCAGTCAACTGTTGATAACGCCCAATACGAGTTAACTCGGGCTCAGTTTCCTGCTGTACTCCACAGTCACCGTCACCAGTCAACTGTTGATAACGCCCAATACGAGTTAACTCGGGCTCAGTTTCCTGCTGTACTCCACAGTCACCGTCACCAGTCAACTGTTGATAACGCCCGATACGAGTTAACTCGGGCTCAGTTTCCTGCTGTACTCCACAGTCACCGTCACCAGTCAACTGTTGATAACGCCCGATACGAGTTAACTCGGGCTCAGTTTCCTGCTGTACTCCACAGTCACCGTCACCAGTCAGCTGTTGATAACGCCCGATACGAGTTAACTCGGGCTCAGTTTCCTGCTGTACTCCACAGTCACCGTCACCAGTCAACTGTTGATAACGCCCGATACGAGTTAACTCGGGCTCAGTTTCCTGCTGTACTCCACAGTCACCGTCACAAGTCAGCTGTTGATAACGCCCGATACGAGTTAACTCGGGCTCAGTTTCCTGTTGTACTCCATAGTCACCGTCACCAGTCAACTGTTGATAACGCCAGATCCGAGTTAACTCGGGCTCAGTTTCCTGTTGTACTCCACAGTCACCGTCACCAGTCAACTGTTGATAACGCCCGATACGAGTTAACTCGGGCTCAGTTTCCTGCTGTACTCCATAGTCACCGTCACCAGTCAGCTGTTGATAACGCCAGATCCGAGTTAACTCGGGCTCAGTTTCCTGTTGTACTCCAAAGTCACCGTCACAAGTCAACTGTTGATAACGCCAGATCCGAGTTAACTCGGGCTCGGTTTCCTTTTGTAGTCCATAGTTACCGTCACCAGTCAACTGTTGATAACGCTAGATACGAGTTAACTCGGGCTCAGTTTCCTGCTGTACTCCACAGTCACCGTTACAAGTCAACTGTTGATAACGCCAGATGCGAGTTAACTCGGGCTCAGTTTCCTGCTGTACTCCACAGTCACCGTTACAAGTCAACTGTTGATAACGCCCGATACGAGTTAACTCGGGCTCAGTTTCCTGCTGTACTCCACAGTCACCGTCACCAATCAGCTGTTGATAACGCCCGATACGAGTTAACTCGGGCTCAGCCGTTAAAGGCCTATTTAAAAATTAATATTTATTTCCTCGAATGATTGTGGAAAGATTCTCCGGCATTCAAATTAAGCCGTTAAGTGAAATCAAAAAGTTTGATTTTTCCTAGTTTGTTTTGTGCCAATCGAAATTCACCCAAGCGTCGTTGACGCAAAACTCTAATGCTCTATCATGCATAGATATCAGTCAGCACTTTTGAAGCTCATTGTAAGCACAAGGAAATCAAGTTCTGTTTTCATTCAATGCGATACGTCAATCATGCGGATTTGTGAAAACATTCTTTTTATGCAACTCGGAGATTTTGATCTTTTTGTCTCTCTTTTCAACTATATACTGTTGTTCATTTTCCTGTGAATTGATTTGTGCTAAAGACAAAGTTTGTCAACAAATACTGCATTGGTAGAAAGAGTAGACAGATCCAGAAATACTCACGTATAATTCAAGAGAAATAACTCGTTCTACAGTCGAATATGTTGACCGAAATGCAGATTCAGATTTGATGTCGACAAGGGACGATTCAGTGACGGATATTGTAGGGAATTTATTCTGCAAGGAAATCATGAATGTGTTTACCAATGTGTTGTTAAACTTGAATTTATCGTGAATGAATTGATTCGATAGTTGAAAACATTTGGCGGCTGCAGCACAGGACAAACTAAAATCCGACATCAAAACAATGAAATGAAGAGACACTCACGTCAACAGTGAAGAAGAGATCTTTGTTTACAAAGTTCCGGAGATGATTTGCAGAGAAAGTTAGGATACAATTGATGACTTGGAATATTCAATCTGTAAGAGAACAATGAAAGAGTTGATCGAGTGAATAGAATGATTGTTAAGTGCTCGTGTGAATCTATTAATTAACAAAATTATTCATCCAACATGATTTCCATGAATTCTTTAATAATTCAAGAGATGGACTTCCTTGTTTGTCTTGATATTCACATGACTTGTGATTCATTACATAAAGGAATTCATTGACTGACCTATGGAATCCTTAAGATGCCTCTGATCGCATGAATGAATATCTCCATTCTGTTTCATCATTTGTTTTTGATGAAGGAATTATATTGGCATTTTTAGATTTTGTCTCGAATGTCCCTCTTGTCGAAGTCCTCGAAGTACCTGTTCTCCATGAATTCCACTTAATCACTTTTCATCATTTGTTTCAAAGAGAGAGAGAGAGAGAAACTAAATAAGTCAGAAATTTATGATAAATTAGTTGATGCCAATAAGAAATCATTAACTACTGTGGTGAATTTGAATAAACTAACAATTTATTCTGAAGAGTTAAGGCTACTTAGGAAAATATATAAACAAAATGTGGAAAAGTACAAAGCCGATCAATCTGAGCAAAACTTGAATTTATTATTACAAACAAAAAGAGAACTTAATAAAAGCATTAAAAAGGAAAAGAAGTCATTGCAACAGATAAAGCTAAATGAGCTCCAAGCAGCAAGAGCTAATAATGACACTAAAAGATATTGGGAATTATTGAACAAAAGCAGGACTAAGAAAAACACTAAAGATAAAACTTCGTTAACCAGCTCATTCTTTCAAAGAAAGTATTGGAAACAGGAATGTTGATGTTGTAAATCTAAATAGCAATCGAAACGACGAAACTTTCATAGATCTAATATCACCCACCGAAAATAACGACACTATTAATCAAACTATTACAACAGCGGAAATTGAAAATGCAGTAAAATACTCAAAAACTTCAAAGTCTAGTGGCCCAGACGAAATAGTTTATGAAATGCTAAAGAATGACCCGAACCAAATTAATATCCTACATACTCTCTTTAATAAAATTATGATTGAACATGAAACTCCTTGGCATTCCAGTTGGATCATCCCCATTTTTAAGAAGGGTGATAAAAATAATGTTAATTCTTACCGATGTTTGAACTTATCTTCGTGTATTGAAAAATTATTGACTAGAATACTAAATGATAGGCTAAATATATGGCTTGATAAATATAAAATATTACATGAATCTCAAACAGGTTTCAGGAAAGATCACTCTACAATAGACAATATATGGATCTTAAAAGAAACAATACAAATATATAAAAATGATAAGAAACCACTGTACACCTGCTTTGTTGATCTTTCGAAAGCATTTGATTCTGTCCAAAAAAGTAGACTAATAAGTAAATTGAGATGCATAATACCTAATGGTGACTTTTTACTATTGCTAATATATATTATAAAATTCAAAGCCTACAAAGTCTTGTTTAATGGTGAAGAGAGTGACGAATTCCAGGTGAAACATGGTGTTCCACAAGGAGACAGCTTATCGCCCACTCTATTTTGTATTTATATGAATGACTTTTCAACTGAACTTTATCGAAATATTACTAAATATGACCCTGCAAAAATAAATAGTTTAGAAATAGCGACGCTCATGCTGACGAAATGCTGACGACATTTTATTAATGAGTGAAACACAAATTGGCATTATTCAACAGCTTAAGTTTCTTCATAAATTTTGTGAAGATAACAACTTAAAAATCAACTATAATAAGACAAAGATAATGATCTTCAACGAAACTGAAAAATATGAGAGGCTAAATTTAACCGATGAGGATGATATAGGCCTATCACCAATAGAAATTGTCGACGAATACAAATATTTAGGTTATTGGATCACGAAAAATGACAGAAAACACATAGAAGAGCTAACGAAAAAAGGAAAAGCATCTTCATACGTAACTGCTAAAACTTTAAAGGAGTTCAACTGTGTTGATGGTGGAATACTAACAGAAACATTTGATATACTAACGGTATCGAAAATGCGATATGGAAGTGAGTTGTTTTTTGATAGAAACTTAACTGACATAAATCGTGTGATTATGCAATTTTATAAAAGATTTTACCATTTACGGCTAACTACGCCAAACTATTGCATTATTGGTGAATTTGGTGTCAGACCAATTGAGTTTTATTGCTATAAATCGGCAATTAACTATTTTCTTAAGTTAAATGATGATAATACTTCACGATTAATCACGCGAATATTCAAAAACATACAAAGCAATATATACCATAAGTCCTATCGCAATACATGGTGTGTCAGGATAAGCACTTTATTTGACAAAATCAAATTCAGAGAAATACAAGGCCTGGATTACAGTGGAAAGTCCAAAAAAATAATTAATAATGGTCTGATTGAATTCTTCAGGAAAGAATGGATCAACAATGCCAAACATAGCAATAAAGGTTTAAATTATTTAGAATTGTGCAGATTCCAATGTGAATTAAAACAATATCTAGCACTAAGTAGCGACAAATATAAAATCAATAATATTATCAAAATCAGAACAGGAAATCACACACTGGCAGCAGAAATTGGTACGTATCAAAATCGCAGTACATATAAAGATTGTGTCTGTAAACTATGTGACCATAATGACAACGAAGATATCTTTCATTTCATTGTTAAATGTCCATATTATAGTAGTGTGAGATATGCTTTGATTCCACATCTTGAAGATCTCTCACGGACAAACTTCTATGATTTCATGAACTCATTAACATGTGTACAGATAAGAATAGTTAGCGAATATATTGATAGAGCAATGGACATCAAAAATAAAAGAACATAGATAGCGGACAGTAGACGAACTCATGTCTAAGAATGTGTTTCTGCACCATCCAGCGATAATGAATGACTTGTCTTTCTAAACAATAAATACAATTAGGAAACGACGATATCTGGAACAATAAAAATACTAACAAAATACCTGATCTGGCATCTATGATATTAAACGTTGCCGACTAAATGCAAAATGAAATCATAGATAGCGGATAGTAACAAACCTGATGTCCATGAATGCGACCACACAGTATCAACATGATTGACTTTTCTAATCAATATTTCTACGATATAAGTTGGTGAAACGCTAACACTTGATGAATGAACCGAACAAATAGAACAACGGGTAGCAGAATTGTATTGTTAAGAGATGGTAAAAATTACTCACAGACATTAAAAGTAGATTATAGGAATATCTCGGTCACTCGCTACGATACTTATTTGGAGGACGGTTGACATTACAGGCTGTTATCTGTTTCTCAATCATTTCACAATCACATTCCAGGTATGTACTGAAGATTATTGATTCACAGACATTGAATTTGATTTAATAACCGTGCCTCCGACTAAATAATAGGATTAATAATAGGGTTACTACACTGCTGCTGGGTGTGATGTGCAAATAAAAATTCCAAATAAACTTGATTAATAATATAAAATAATCATTCTCAAATCAAAATGAAAACGATGTTTACATATTTTGATACATGCTTGTCTCCTCTCCTCTAGTTAAAGATGTTATGACTCATTCATTCATTCATTCGTTCATTGTCTCGTTCATAGCATAACTTTTGACTGTATATACATCAAGACTTTTTCAGATTTTCGTCCTAATCATCAATTCACTCACGGCATACAACGGCTTTCATGGTGCAAGTGTGTGTTTTTAGCTTTCATTTCACCCATTCCATCCATTGTCATCTTAAATTTTTCTGCTACTCACATTGACATTACTGTAAATAGTTTCATATGTACCTTGTTTGTTCCCACAAGATGGGCAATAAACTTTTTGAGATTTTGAGATTTTGAGAGAGAGAGAGAGAGAGAGAGAGAGAGAGAGAGAGAGAGAGAGAGAGAGAGTGAAAAATCTACTTGACTCTGAATTGGAATATTAGCACTTGACACGTTGCAGATGTGCTCTATACTTCAATCACACGCTTATCGCATGACCCTTGGAGGCGCACAATGTGCGTCTTTAGACACGATCAGCTGATCACTCGAATTAGAAGTCATCAGGTTGGCAGTAATCATGAATTGAAGAAATTGATGTTTTTATTCAAATGCATTGAGATGAGCAAGGCCTATAAGATAAAACATCAGATAACCTAAAATTGTTGAAATTCCATCAATTCACGCGCTATCCAATACAATACTTGAATCGTGATGTAACTCAGGAATGCAAGGACAGCTTGTTGAAGCACTTGTCGTCATTTTCAAACAAATAATTCCGACATATTTATGATCTGTACAACTTTCAGCTGCTCATACTGTCACAAAAATGTGAAATATTTTGACTTCTCTTCATCATTACCCTTTCAAGCATTATCATCAATGTGTACATTGCATTAAAATCAAAGCAATGATAGAGATATCTTTTCACGATTGCTAAGCCTCAAAATACATTCCTTGAAAATTCTAGGCAATCTTTGAATTGAAAGTTGAAATAAAAATTGAAGAACAAAAAACATTGATAAATTCAAGCTTTACTACTGCTCCGATTCAACAAAACAGAGAAAGTGTTTTAACAAATTACTTTCCTAAAATAATGACTAAAGAAGAAATTATTACATTTCATTAACAACTCTACGAAATCACATCATTCTGCTGGTCAATAATGCTGACATAAAACTTCTGCATTTAAGTGCGTTTGCAATAGAACCCAAAATCCAATCCAGGACAAGACTTTCACTTCAATTCATACAAACTGAACAAATGTCATAAAGAAGCTCTACAATAGGTTTTCTGCGAGATCTTTCATCCAGGTCTCATCATGATGGATCCACACGAATATGAACATGACCGCTGTATCCATCACTAATATTGGATTCTGTGGCGATTCAAACACGAAATTCTCCACAAATCGTAAAGAAGATTGACAATAGATATCTACTCGTATTTCAGCGTCTGGATGTACAAAGGATTGAAAAGCCAAACAATTAATGAAGACATGAAGTAATGACGAGAACAAGGTGTTGCAAAATTACTTTTGATAACAGAGAAATGACTGTATTTGTGACGAAAGTAACAATAATTGCAGTTCAAATGATGCAGAAGTTTTGAAAATATTGAAAATGATTCAAATTGACAAAGAAACTAAGGAGATAAATCAGCGAGCGAAATCAATTCATCATGGTGAAGATCTTATAATTCCATGCATGTTTTTAGTCTGCAAGATCATGAAGTGAATCCAACTGTTGATGGTCATACCTGATGTCAAAATGTTTCAACCAGTTAGACGGCTAATCATAACTTAATATTGATGCCTTCTACAACGATTGCAAGCTTTGAAACCATTCCGCACAAATTCATGCGATTTGATGCCTGTCTCCCAATTTCTCTTGATCAAAAGCCTTAGGATCATCGATGTTCTGAGATCTTGGCCGCACGTTTTTCGAATGATGCTATGAAATCACGGCACTCGTCAAAATAAAAGTTTATTCAAAACATGTGAAACATAGGGCCTACGCTTGGAACTTTAACTCATTTTTGATAACACTTAGCGCATCAGTGAGTAAGATATCTAGGAAATGCAGCATTTTCATGTCTTGAAATAAACACCACCGGCATTTAGAAGACTGCTGCAGCATTTAAATTTCAAAATAATTGCCTATTTTGTTGACGGTATTTTGATAGCTGCATTAGTGCTGGAAATAACTTCACTACTTCACATAGACCGAAAATGCTGAAATTACTGCACTGTAATCCTTTCTATAGGGAAGATGACGAGTAAAGATATCGATCAGTATCTCAAACCGAACGTTTGCACACCCATCGACTGATTTCTTTTGGCCTACTCTTAACCAAAGCTTAGCGTCTCGTTTGTCGATGGATGTCGACCGTGACGATTGGAAGCCATGTCCACGCAACTAATATTATTGCAACCGTAAATGACAATCAATGTCTGTCTGGTTTGGTGTCATTTATGTGCTTCGTATTCTGTACTTCGCTTCTGTGTCGCGATAGAATCTTCGATTGAAGCATTTTCCTCTTTATTCGCTCGTAGGCCTACTGTATTAGCACAACCTGAATGTATTTCCAGAACAGGAAGGTGTTCGAAAATCGGAATGGAAGATAGTAAGGCGCCCTAATGATGGCAACTCATTCAATCGCAACTGACCGAGACTCTAGTGTCCAAGTGAGAGATGATGTTGCCCTTCATAGCAGCTTTATATGACTCGATTCGCACTGAATCATGCAGCCTATAAGCGGATGTGCACACAGAATTAGACTGTTTAATTGTGTCACTTTGCTAGAAGTGCAAACTGATTCAAAACTATGCCACATGCAGAAACCTATTAAGTGGGCAAAAAGAAACTTTTAATACCTTGCAGAGATAGGAAAAATAGTAGTGCGTCGCTTGCGGAATGCTCTGAATTCCTTCAAAATGCTCCGATCTCCACGATTCCTTCAGATTCGAAGAATTCAGATCATTGCGCAAAAGTTTTCTCGATAATGTTGTGTCCTCCGATCATTTTAAAAATAGTTCGCAGGCGCATGAAAAAACGTTCACAAACTTCTCTGTAGAACTTGACATCGTCTGTGTCTCTTTGATGTGTGATCCGGTTGATAACTGTCACTGAAACTTCGCATTGGCGTATTTAATGCTGAACTGACTGCTTATTGTTCGATTGCTATGGTATTATGTCAGCAGATTGTGCCATTTCATTAACGTTACATGTTCCAATGCTTCCCTTCTAGTCAAACGGAGGAAGAGACGACCTGTCTAATTCTGTGGATGTGCATCATGTCTCAATATCCAAATAGGATTTGCTTTCCATGGATATGCTTTGTCTTTGTACTTGGAACTATGTCGTCTGTAGTATGAATTCATCGGAAATCAGAACGAATAAAGAACGAGAAGATACACGTTTATATTGGAAGTATACAAGACATGAATTTGATGATGATCCGGTGACTCAAGTAACCACCGTCTTAAAAGAGGACGGCTCGAAATCATTCTGAAATAATTTTGATCTAACAGTACAGATACTCCAACTCGATACATTTGTCAGTAATTTAGGTTGAAGCCAAAATATCATTTCAACAATGATCTGAAAAGCAAATTGTTGCTGATCATAGACCCTTGCTGTTTTCTTTTATAAGCAGCCACTCTTCAGCTTTGAAGATCAAATGTATTCAAATGAAATTATTCGTTATATGACAGGAACATGACGTGATCAGACTGATGAAAATATTCAATTAGGGAATAAATCATTCAACTAAATCAAAATGAAAAGTTAAAATAAATGACAACCAGTCAAATGCTGGGTTTTAGGAATCATCCAAAAAGAGAACGGTGATCATTAATGGGTTGATGACAAAAAATCAGAGACTCACGGCAGATTGACATTTTGGAATGTTGTCGGCACTTGTGGGATGCAGTAAACTGCTTGTAGTGAAGAAAGAATAAATTTCCGACTCTCTGGACATCGGACTAAAATGGCATGTGTACAGAAAGGAATATTGCGCCGTGGGATGCGTTGCTATGACGACAGCATCTGAAGAATGGCGGCTTCTAGTGACGTGCAAGCAACTTTTGACCGCGGCACTTTACACTGTTAGAAAGTTTCAAGGTTAGGGATCAGCAATTTGTCAGTTCACCTTACAAACCCCTCACAGCAAGTATTTTTCACTAAAAACGATGAAATAATTTACAATACACTTCTTGAAGACACGAATCTATTGCATGTTTCAAAACTTAGACTTTTCTTGAGATCTAGCAACATTGACCTTGATCGGAGTCTAACAAGGCTGCAGAAATGACCTTGAACAAACAGCTGCTGTCCTTACTAGTCCTGTCACTGCTGTAAAAGAAATACGAGAGGTCGGATTTCTATGCTGTAATCAATCACGCGACACTGTAAACTGTAAACAGTGAATATACGTAGAATTAAGGGCTGAAATAAATTTCACTGTTTTTTACAGTCTGAGCTGAAAATATCCGTAAAACAGCCGCTGTTTATCCGATATTAACGGATTTTAGGTGCTACGTCATCAGTTATCGGACAGATTTACGGATGTTTTCTGTGAAGCTTTTCTGGAACATGTTGATGAATTCCTTCGATTGCCTGCCGATCATCCATCAGATCAGCAGAGATCTGTGAGACAGAGCAAGTCCCTCACAGGAGGAGAGGAGATTCCAGCACGATAGAAAATGTATTGACCAGTCCATTTGACGCTACTCCACATGTGAACATCATTTTAATGAATTGCAGTTCAGAATTACTCCAACTCTTATTCTCTTATAACTTCCTTGCCTTTGATATCCTCATGAAGATTGGTTCATCTCTTGTCCAACAGAAACCGAAAGAGAATTCATTTCATTGCTTCTTGTGACAGTTTTATCCTTCAAAGCATCAATAGAACATCGTTTCATCCGAATCTCTGTTATCAGAGCTGTTTTAGAGAATATTCTTCAATTCAATTGAGATTTGTGATTGTTACAGCTCGTCGTTCATATCAGCATTTAAAGGATTGCAAACTTACATCAAGTGACTACACAACTGATTGATAAGAGTCAATAGATTCTCTGAATTTGTGTACAAGTCTTATCAGCAGATGCACATTAATTCTCACTCTCTACTTGAAAGATTTGCAATTAGCAAGTTAGTAAAATTTCGACGGGCATTCATTGAATTTCACTTTAAACACACTAAGGTCAAATCGCCGAAGAGTGCGCCTGAACTAATTAATAAATGGTGCATTTTGTAGACACAATGTAAATAGAATAATTAGATATTGAGTTGCATCCTTCCTTAGTTGAAAAATGGAAACGGACCTGCTGAATAGCTGCTATTTCATCCAATATCAGGAATCATCAGCAGGATTGCTTTACATCCCTCAACATTGACACAACCCCTATTTAAAGTCGCAGCCATGCCCGGGTTAATTTGAGATTTGCAATTAGCAAGTTAGTGAAATTTCGACGGGCATTCATAAATTATCACTTTGTTGATTTCATATATTTTTTATGAAAACATCCTTTCATTCATTCCATTCTGAAGATTTGAATCCTTTTTGCTATTGAATATCGAAAGAGAATGACAGCTATTAAGTCAATAAATGACACCAACACCCTTGATTCCCCGACCGCACTCGCCTGACCTAGGAATCGAACCGAAGTCCGCGGTGGAGACGAGCTCGCACCTTCTTCACTAGGCCACGCTGACGGTTCAAAAGGAATGCGAGTGAAGGCAGAAGTCATCTCTAAGTGATATCGACAGCATATTGTCCTATTATTATTGACAGAGCGCTAACAGCGTTCATATTGTAGCGAGACAGCATATCAGCATGTCATACGACTACGTCACAGTGTAGATTGACAACAAAGGTCTGTCGTAGTTTTTATTGAATATCGAAAGAGAATGACAGCTATTAAGTCAATAAATGACACCAACACCCTTGATTCCCCGACCGCACTCGCCTGACCTAGGAATCGAACCGAAGTCCGCGGTGGAGACGAGCTCGCACCTTCTTCACTAGGCCACGCTGACGGTTCAAAAGGAATGCGAGTGAAGGCAGAAGTCATCTCTAAGTGATATCGACAGCATATTGTCCTATTATTATTGACAGAGCGCTAACAGCGTTCATATTGTAGCGAGACAGCATATCAGCATGTCATACGACTACGTCACAGTGTAGATTGACAACAAAGGTCTGTCGTAGTTTTTATTGAATATCGAAAGAGAATGACAGCTATTAAGTCAATAAATGACACCAACACCCTTGATTCCCCGACCGCACTCGCCTGACCTAGGAATCGAACCGAAGTCCGCGGTGGAGACGAGCTCGCACCTTCTTCACTAGGCCACGCTGACGGTTCAAAAGGAATGCGAGTGAAGCTATATTCAATAAAAACTACGACAGACCTTTGTTGTCCTTTTTGCTAATCATTCTTCTCAAATATAATGCATCACTGATTGCAAGCATTGTTCTGGTGATGAGTCATATTGCTTGATTTTCCTGGTTGTTAATTAACCAATCAAATGATTCGTACAAATGACGAAATTTTCCAACGAATAATGTCCTGGTGCGCTGTGTCTTTCCTTTTCTGAAACTGTTGTGTCCAAACTGCTTCCACACTAGCGAATTATATTTTTACACTCCTAACCACCTCCGCTCTCTCCCACACTTTTATATTTATTATGTATCACTTTGACATCTTGTTAGTTATCCTTCCCATAACTAATGGTGACTTTAGGGAAGTAGACACCCTTTATGATTGCAGAGAACATTTTAAAGACTGAATTGGCATGTGACATCAATATGTCTGACATCCAGAACTGCCATTTGCATGACTCTGGGTGTAAAGAAAGAACTCTTCTTGTTTTATGCATTACTGATTCATATAAATGAAGATCTTCAAGGAGACCATCCAATTTTGATAAAAGTGTATTTAATAGTCATAAGTAGTATGACATGCAGTTATCGTAAAAATACAAATTATTCCGTGCGATGACACAAATATTGTCTTATAAGCGGGCAATTTGTCTGATAATGCGCAACATCAGTCAATAAGCTGATTTGGCTAATAAATTGTCTGGTAAGTGGCTGTTTACAGTGTAGAATGATTCGATAGAAATAGAAATACTCACGTACAATTCCAGAAAAATAACTCGTTCTACAGCCGAATATGTAAACCGAAATGCAAATTCAGAATTGACGTCGACAAAGGACAATTCAGTGACGGATATTGTAGGAAAATTCTCCTGCAAAGAAATGATGAATGCGTTTACCAATCTGTTGTTAAACTTGTTCAACTTTATCGTAAATTGATTGATTCAATTGTTGGAAGCATTTAAAGTCTGCAGCGGAGGAAAAACTAAAATCTAAACAATGAAATGAAGAAAAACTCACGTCAACGGTGAAGGAGAGATCTTTGTTTACGAAGTTCCGGAGATGATTTGCAGAGAATTGAGATAGTTAGGATGCAATTGATGACGTGGAATTCTTCAATCTGAAAGAAAATATTTAAATAATCACCTTGGTTGTCTCCCTTCTGCTTTACTGCAAGATATGACAGTGAATTGTGCCCTCCTAAATCATGGCAAGTTGTCTGAAGACATCTTCGTCAAGTTTTGTCGATAATATTGCATGCAAAGTAATTTTCGGCTTGTACGACCTTTTTCAGTTAATTGTTTTTGCATAGAAATCGAATAAAACGAAACTGTGAAGTGTAATGATTGGCAAGATTTCTAGGATCGACCTGTAGATTATTGATGTTGTGATCCGTAATTCATTTTTCCTGCAAGTGAGGAAGGGACAGGTGTTGAAAGACCCTTGAAATTATCAATGAGCGTGTCCAGATTTCTCAATCACTGCAATGATTGTTTATACAGAGAATTGTTCATGTTTTACGCTGATTGATGTCTATACCTCTCGGAAATTGGACCTGGATCTGGTTTCAAGTGCCTGAAGTAATTAAGTGACCATTGATGCCAACTTCCATTGAGACGTGAGAGATAACCGTTTAGAATTTTAACAAAGTCGATCTTTTACAAAATTGGAAATGTCCTCTGCACATTGTCAGGAGCTACTTGCATTGACTGGTGGCATTGATGTATGCTCACCCCAGCGGCGTAGCGTGTGTAGTATTCACAGTATTCAGTGAATATCTACACTGTTAGACAAAGTGGTCCGTATTGAGGGTATAAAAGGGTCCGTATAACAACGGCCGACATTTATCAGACACATTTTCTGACTTGCATATTCTTTGTAAACGATTTGTCCAGATTTGACAAGAAAATAACTAATTATGTAGAGTAATGCAAAGAAATGTTACTAGAAAGATGCACTTCCGTAAAATATCTGGATGAGGTCCGTATTTAAATGGTACAAATAAAGGTCCGAAATAACAAATAAAGTCCGCACTCCGGATGGCCACGTATTTGAGGTACGGATGACAACGTATTTGAGGTACAAAAGAGAAACGAGTCCAATGAACTTATAAGTTTTGTTGTTAGCAGGGGTGTAGTCGTAAATTCTTAGGAAGTATAAAAAATTCAAGGGTGACAAGTCTTTTGACTTTTAGTGTATCACCTGAAAAACGCATACCGTATTTTCTCTAATTGAAGCCCCCGGCTTCTATTTTTTAAAGTTAAATTTACCCCGGCTTCTATTTTTTAATCGACATAACTATGATAAGAACTCTATAACGATGATGTAAAATTCTTTATTTTAGTGATTAACGAAGCTTACCCTGTCAATTGGATTCATCACTGTCGCACCATGAAATATTGTCATCGTCACTACAATCGATCGCCAGGAGATCTTCTTCACAGTCACTTTCAACTTCATTTTCAGCTACATTGAGTTCACTCATCGAGGAAGCCAGTTGAGTCAAACCATCCTCACAGCCTTGGCCAGGTTTAAAGCAAGATATTTGTGAATCTTCAGAACCATCCAAAGAGTTCGTGATACCACATTGTTTCATTGAGTCAGATATTTGAGAATTAGGTATCGCATTCCACGATTCTCGTACCCAATCAACCAATTGATAGAATGAAGGTGGTCGCATATTCCCATTCTTGGTAAATGAATGTTCTCCGATATTTTGCCATTGATCATACTTATTTTGAATTCGTGATTTCAGTGATCGATTCCAGCTTACATCAGCTGGCTGAATAAGTCCCGTGCACCCTCCTGGAATCACAGCTGTTTGTATTCTTAATCTCCGAAGAACAGACTGAGTTGTTTGTGAAATATGACATCTGAAAGCATCCCACACCATTAATCGCTTGGTAAAGGAAAATTCTCCAACCACTCGTTTCAAATATTCTTCTGTAAGACAATCGTCCATCCAACTTTTTGTGTTGTATTGAATGACAACATCGCTCATATTATTCAACTCCGCTATAGGTCTTTCTCTAGGGATAACGATGAATGGCTTCAGTTTGACTCCATCACCACGTCCAGTCAGAATTACCGTAACTCTGACTTTTTCATGACCTGCACTTTTCAATGGTACATCTGAAGATCCCTTCTTTGCGATCGTTCTTGATCCGCAACTTTCTAGCCTTACCTGGGTCTCATCCATTGCGTATATGCTTTCCAGAGGATAGTCATTTTTCATTCTCATTTGTCGAATATATAGAACAAATTGAACCAGTTTAGTTTGATGATCAGCAGGAACTTTCTGACATATAGTAGTCCTTGACCTCATGAAAAATTGATTTCGCGATAGAAATTTGCTAAGCCAACCATTACTTGCCTTGAAGTTCGTGGGTAACGACAATTCAACTGATAAGGTTTGCGCCATCTTCTGAACATTTTTTCTGGAGACTCTAAGTCGTCTGTCTCTTTGCTCCACTATCCAAGCGCGCAATTTTTCTTCCAAAAGATCAGATTGTATTCGTCGTCCAGCCCATGTCAAACGCTTTCGTTTTTGATTGCCTTTTTGATCAGACGCCACCTTCCGAATATCGTTTTCTTGTTTTCTCCATTCTCTTATTTGCTTTACATCAACTTTAAAAGTTCTGGCAGTCTCTTCAACACTATGATGCTTAACAAAATCTATAGCTGCAATTTTCTCACAGATCGTGTACTGTCTTCGCTTTGCTGACATCACTGTCACCCCTTACTGTCCAGAATGAAATGATGCCCATCCCATTCGTAAGGCAAGACATGAGAACAAATGAGTCATCAGTTAATCAAGTTGACGACAGTATCCATGTTACGACCTGCGACTGCAAACTGCATACTGCATTACAATGAATAAAACTTTTCTATTTATACCCGGCTTCTATTTTTTTCTAGTACCGTTTACCCCGGCTTCTATTGGAGGCCGGCTACTATTAGAGGCTCGGCTTCAAAAAGAGTTAATACGGTATTCGTGCCACTATTGTCCATGACGGACTGTTCGAGAGCTACATAATCGCCCTTTCAGAATTTTCAACCGCTCTCATCCCCTTTCGGCGATTACTTTATCATTGAAGGACTTCCACATGAATCCAAGTAATAATGAAAGCATGCATGCTCATGACAAAATGCAAAAATAGGAAGTTGAATAAGATCTTCATCAATA
This sequence comes from Prostheceraeus crozeri, assembly GCA_907163375.1. Classification (NCBI taxonomy): domain Eukaryota; kingdom Metazoa; phylum Platyhelminthes; order Polycladida; family Euryleptidae; genus Prostheceraeus; species Prostheceraeus crozeri. The sequence goes on from CAJQUW010012048.1 coordinate 38,334, forward strand.
ATGCACATCAAGTATGAACATTTTTACATTAAATGTTTGCCACATACAGCTTACCATCTTTTGACGTTAATTTGATGACCTTAGGAAGTATAACGCTGATTCGGCCAGAATCTTAGGAAGTATAACGGCGTTATACCGCGTTACCCCTCCACTACACTCCTGGTTGTTAGCATGTCAAAATAACTCCTTTGGAAATTGAAATGACAGACGCAGTCATCTGAGGCTCATTTTATTATGTACATAATTATCAAATGATTACAGATCGTGATCTTTCGAATAAGCTATCATTCAGTGGCAGAGGATAAAGTAATGTGTGCAAACAGACACTTATTGTTTATGCAACAGCAAATTTTAACATATTTTTCAGGAAAATGATTGATATACTCCAACAAATAGTTTGTACACTTCACTTCATCCTCTGTCACTGAATGATAGCTCATTTGAAAGATCATGATCTGTAGATGATTTCTATAATAACCATTTCAACAAAATACCAATTTGTGTAACTTTTGTGAGCAAACACTCGAAAAAATGGAATCAACACCTTAAATGTCACAATTTTACCATTGGAAATACATAGGATTTTGTCATCCTCTCTATTTCTGAAAAGCAAATGATGTGATCCAGCAGACGCGAAGTTTTGCAGTAGGTAGAGGTGTACTGTGCTACGTGAAAGTTTTATGTACTACCTCGTTCCCTGCACAACTTCATGCTAGCTCCCGGACTACATATCCAAAATATGACTAAAAGAACTGAACATTATTTGAAGCAAAACAGGTTATCTGTAGTCTCGTCGGACAAATCTAATCGTATTGCTATCTGCGATGAGGAAAGCATAAAGAAACGCACTGATAGTATTTTGCAAGATTCTAATACATACAAACCTCGAGCTATCTCGAGATATTCAGCAATTGAAACCCAAACTAATCGTCTAGTGAGGATGCAGTAAAATAAATAGCATCGATCATGAGAAGCCGCTCGTTACGGATAGTCAGCCAGCTAAATTTCAGATTAACATAAAAATCGCAAAGAAAAGGAAAATGGATTCTTTCCTTTGCCGCCCGATAGCCTCCACTAAAGGAACCCCGTCTGAAAAAGGCGATTGCTTGGGTAACGCGCATTCTACTAAACCAATCAAATTGTGCCATCACACATAAGTAGTACTAATTCTCTTATTAGTGAACTAAGCATAAATGACAAAATCAAATGACGAAAGGATTTTCATTTCTTTAGACGTCATAAATCTTTACCCCAACATACCCACAGACGACGGACTTCGTGTTATTGAAGATTTCGCTACTCAGCATTGGAATAAAGTAGACAATTATGGGTAAAGTGTGAAAGACCTAATTGACTCTGTAAAAGTTTTTTTCCTACAACTACGAAACAAGATATAATGACAAGACTTACTTGCAAACTGAAGGCTGTCCCCTTAAGGAAAAAGTATTTTCCTTATTTTTCTTCAACTAGAGACCCATGCACCTCTTGTGAAAACTTATAAGCCTACACATTTGCTATCCATGCAGCTTTTCTCGAAAAAGACTCAAATCACTTTTAAATATCTGTATTAAAAATCTGTAAAATCTGTAGAAAACAAATGAACTGTAGTTATACAGAATGAACAACGTAAGAGGATAGTGGCACGCGATTTGGGATTTTGGTAAACAAAAGTTAATTCAAAAAACAGACTGTGTTAACTTGGTTAAAAATTGAAAAATCAATCAGGATTAAACAGTTTAACAGGATTAATGATATTTGCACTTATTCCTACGCACTTCAGGGCACCAGTCAAATGCACTTATTCCCGCGCATGAATCTAAACTTTGCTCCACTATATTCTCCAGCAATTTCTTCACCTTTTCGACTTTGGAGGGTTTGCGCTGCTCCAAACATCGAAGACGAAACTTCGGGTGAAGAGCAGCAGCCAGCAGACAATCCATATCGCCGAATTGTGGTTTAAATCGTCTCTCTATTCCATCGACGACCACATCCAACAATGAATTGCAATAACGAAGGCTTTGCGAGCGTGTTTCTTCCAAATTCTTCAATGTGACGGCGATTGTCAGCAAAAGACAGCCCAGATAGGCTTGACTCTCTACCTGCAGTATGTCAAGTGTCTTTGCAACATGTGATATGACCTTTCGTACTCATTTAGAAGAGCTATGTCAGCCTCCGTGAAGCTTTGAAGCTTGTGATTGACTATCACTTTGTTGACGTTGGCATGTTTGTTGTCAAGCAAATCAATCAAGCAACGGACAGAATCGTGCAATGACTCCCACCTGGTGGCATTTGGTATGATAAGCCTTCTACTGAACTCCTCCTCGATCATATCTGCTGCCAAGGTACTGCGACTCGGTGTGTTCCAAAGACTCTGAGCTTTACTGATCGCCCGCTTAAATGCAGTTTGAAATCGTTTCGTCGTTTTGCTCGCATCGGTCGTCGCCACCAAGTTTAATGTGTGTGCAGCGCAGCTGAAATGTTTCCGAAGCTCATAAAGCTCTTCAAGTGGGGACTACCCTAGAATTTTCCAAATTGAAATACAAGAATATCATTTGTATCCTCATCTGTATCTCTGTGTTCACCGGTATCTTCGTCGCAAACCGTAGGTTAAAGGATAGATATATCAGGTGCTCCAAACACCTGAAATGCCTTTACCATGTTGCTGCCGTTATCGGCTGTCGTCATACCCACTTTGTCCTGAATGTTGAATTCATTCTGAACTTCTGTGATGGCTTGTGCCAGCACATCATGTGTGGCGTCCACGCAGACAGCAAAAAGGCTAAAACAGCATTATTAAAAAAGTTAACGGATTAACGGACTTCCATGAGAGCAACGGTATTTAAACTAATCGTTAACTTTTGTTAGAAAGTTAAAAAGTTGAAAAAAAGTTAACTTGCGTTAATTAACGGAAGTTAACGGATTGTGCCCAACTATACCAAGGGGTACATTTCTTCCCACCGCTGGCGATAATTCACATGAGTTGTATCGAAAAGCTTGCTAAGAAAATGGAAATGGAACAAAAGATAAAATTTACCTTTTACAAAAGGCAAGAAGCTTAAACTGAAAACGGCATTAGCCGAGACAGGCGGAAAACCAAAATTAGTTTTTGGGAACACCAATTTCGTTAGGGTGCACTGATGGGCCACCTACTAGCTCTGAAATGCCTATCAATTGATGGACAATGTTTATCAAAGAAATTCGCCCTCCATGAGACATTTTCCGCCCATTGAGGTTGAATATCCGGGAAAATGTCGAAAGAGCTGGAGGCAGCTATACCGACCATATTCAGAAAAGGTGACATCAGCCATGTGAAAGTTCTCTTTGAACTTTACTTGCGAACATAGAGTAAGTATATAGATCGGAGAGTGTCGAGTCAAAAAAGTATCTATATAAAGAGAACAATGCTTATATCAAAGGATTCAATTTTTTAGGAGATTGTGTTCCTGCAGTCTGAAAAAATATTTGACCACTTTTTGAGATGTGAAAGTTTTGCAACTTATTCCTGTGTTTTTCATGCTACTGACGTGAACCAAATATGTAAGTAGTATGAATCATGTTGAATATCAAGAGGAATGAACATTTACTAACCGGCATTTTAATTAAGCGGAAATTAAGCAATTATGAAGGGAGTCCCATGAACCGAATTATAATGCAAGTCTTCATGAAAACTTGAGATCTTACTGTACTTTCTTGGCTGAAATTTCAAGTTTTTAATTCAATTTTCATCGGCATAATTTTCTGATTCGCTAAATTTATGTTTAATTTCTTGAATCTGAATAGTAATGTGAACCCATTTACATCTTTTGAAGTTAATTATGATCATTGTCTTTGATTATGTCATTTACTCGTTCAGTGACAGGCAGTTTGTGATGTGATAAAGAAAATACTCCTATTAATAAGGCTGAGCATTAAAGTATTACTCACTTCCATAGAGGCTACTTTAATAGATATTATCTCTCCAAGGTTGTCATGACACGGAGGACTTGTAAAATACTATTCTTCATTTTGCATTTCTATCATGATCAGTGAATTCCGTGGCAATTTCTTCAAAACTGCAAAAATTCCACACATCTGGAACTGGGTCTCAACTCGAGTTCATTTAATAAAATCGAAACTGCATACACATTGGGGGATTTACTTAATACTGAGTTGCTGCTCTACCTAATATACTTTCTCTATGGGTTGGATGATGGATATGATACCCACAATATTCAGAAGAAGTGACATTAGCCATTTCCTATCAAAATTGATCTTCTATCAGGTATTAGACAGATATTCGTAATTGATATGGAAGCATTTTATGATAGATAGCCGAGCGAACACATGATTCTGACAAAAAGTCATTTATGCTGAGTATGCGATTCCGGAAACTCTATTTGAGATCGAGTACGACTTCAAACTAGATGTGTAAGTGAATAATTGTCTATGGATTAGTACTTAATCAGCATCGACGTGCCCTCACTGCCGTCAAACCAACTATGAAGACTTCTGAGTATTGTGAACAACCAAACTTAAGCTACAATCAGAATCCTCGAGCAAAAACAGCCGCGAATTCAATGATGAATAGACTTATCACCGTTGTTGTTGTTTGTGAACATTGTTCCCTACAAAACGGAAAAACAACAAAAATCAATAAATTGTCCTCATGCGTTACAACGGTTATTTCAAGCACTTTAACTTCTTTATCATCGCCAACTTTCAGTGATATTGTGCGGTTCTGTCAGTCGCTATGAAGAATGATTTGAAGAATAATTTTCAAGAAACGGCTCGCAATGTTTGCGTCATAAAATTATGTTATCATACTCCGTCAATACTCCGACTAGACAACTAATTCTAGAATAAATGTCGTCAATCGTCGACATCAGTTTAATTAGAATAACCGGCCGGTCGGTCTTCAAAATAGTTTCCAACCCTGGTAACTAGTCCTAAGGTCTCTCAGACACAGTGGAGCTGTGTGTGACGGGAGATCACTTCCTGTGATGAATCAATGACAGCTGCAAAACGAGCAGGTGCAGTTCTACAAAGTTGATTGAAAGTTAGGAAAAGCTTCATTATTGAGCATTTCGCATTTTCAAAGTGATCGACAATCAAACTGAAGTTATGGGTCTCACAGACACAGTGGGACCAGACCCACAGACCCAGTAAAGGATTTAAACCCATAACTATCGAAAATCTCATTTGATTCCCATGAAATACGTGTATTCAGATGATCTCCTTCCTTTTGTTGGATATTTCTCTCATCAACTAACTCTTACTAAGATAATTATTCTAATTTAGAAATAAAGCTAAACCTCCGAGTTTATCGAGTGTTCAGCAGTTCGAACCATTTGTCAATGCCGTTCAAAACTTTTGTGACTGCATGCATTGTACATGTATCGTCACATATGATCGCTACATGCAGCGATTGAAGACTTTTGGATCTGCAGTTAAAGACAGTTTACTTGAAGTTTGTTCATCCTACGTTTACACAAGACTACTGTGGAGTTCGCAAACTTTCTACTCTGAATTATTATCAAAAATTCTGATTATTCTTCATTTTATTTCAAGTTGATTTCATGTTGTTTGAAACTCTGTGTGCATATCAAAATACAAAATACTGTGATGTCATTTTTAAATGCAATCAGCTCAACTGTGAATGATTTCTTCTTGTTTCTTCAACTTTATAAACTGTTTCGTGTTGATATCAGCGCTATTCGATTTTATGATTAACATCTCAACTTCGACTTTTTCAAAATTGTGTTTGCAGCAACGGATCGAATTGGATGATAATGAAAAGTCTTGATTGATATGAGAGAATACATTTTGCAGGAAATCAATTCTACACAAATACAAAACACATCCGAGTTGACAGAATTGATGAAATATGTCAAATATTTACAAAATTGAAATTGAAAAATTACAAAATGATTATTTTCAGTTCACAAAATAATATTTTTCATCTGAAAAATGCATGTACAAAGTGTCGGAGAAATCAAGGCAATCCTGATGATTACATGATCATCCTACTCTTATTCTGTTGAGGTGTGGTGATTTCTCGGACATTCTGCAGTTTGAAGTGAAAATCTAATACCGGAGCCTTCTTTCATGGTGGCTGACATGACTTTCGTACACCGGTGGAATCACAGTCCGATAATTTTCACGTGTATGACCAAACAGATGAGGTGGTCACACTTCTCATGTCTAAAACTGCTTGTTACCATCTGATGATCTGGTATAAACAAATAATTCAAATTTGCCCACACTCGGACTCGGATTCGGCTCAAAAGTTGACCGACATCTCAGCCCTGATCAAGTGAAAGTATCAAACTTCTACAACACCGTAGAAAACAATCATGGGCAGACATACTCCTCGTATTTAAAACAAAACAGCTTTGCATCGTCGAATTTCATGGCAATTTCAGCGTTTATAACTATCATCTTCAAGTTATAAGTCTTAAATAAACGAAATTTGTGTTTGTTGTATTCATTGTAGCAATACAGAGAACATTGAATTTGAAGTAATCTTTTAGGAAAAGTGGAATTTATTATCCAAAACTCTACATTTATGGCAACACTATTGAGAACAAGACAGCAACGTGCTCGTTTCTACAGGCATCGACAGTTACGCTGTGACAAGAGCATCTTGTTGGTAAAAGTTCATCAGTTCAATGACAAAATAACCATTGACAATAAAATCAGAAATGCACTACATGCCAACTGACAATGATATCTACATTTCAACATAGAAAAGTCATCAGATTAAGAGACATGTAGCAATGCATGTGACGATGTATGTCAATACCATAGCATCACGAGTAAGATAGTCAATGAACGAATACAACAAGAACTATGCACTATGTTGCAGTACATGTTCATCAACAGATTCAAAAGTATTCTGACAAATGAACTTGGCTGCCGTGTAAAATCCACACAAACTGATTAAAAACCCATACCAAGTTTGAACTGAATCCATGAACCAACACATGCAACAGGTCGAACATTCCCAGCGGTGCATAAAACAAGAGGCCGCTCCAACAGATGCCCAACCCTCATGTAGCAATAACAACTGAAGGTCTCTCAACCATCTGGATGCACTGGATATGCTAGACGAATGTGTGAGCAGCAATCGTCCCGTAATTCGAGACAAAATGTGCAATTCTATTCCTCTCCCACTGTTTGAACACTTTCAACCCTACTAGGAGAGTGTATTGAGAGGTTGGTGGAAGATTATCACTGCCCGATTGTCTTCATTTGTCTGTTGTTCATCCACACGAATCGATGCAGTCTCAAATCCTCATCCCACTAAGAGATTCACTTTTTGATCTAACTCCTTTTTCCGAAATTCCACAGAACTGCCATTTGCTTATTGTTATGAACTCTCTTTTAGCTGCAAAGTCCCTCACGATCCTTCAAGCTGGCTTCTGCACGCCGCATCTTACATAATTTCCCTTCATGAGAGAGTGAACTGTGTCACTTGATTTGAATGTGCGATATCAGATAATTGACAAATTCATGCGCTCCCTGACTCCTGCATTCTCAACTTATTCGTGCTATACCGAGACTTATGTCATCTTCTTGTTGAAAGAAATATGTTGATAAACAATCACATAAAATTGACACAGATGATTTAGACGATGAAGGGAGGGAAATGTTTTTAATTTCAGACATGAAAGATCTCTGCCCGGGGGCTTGGTGATTTTTTCATGCCCAATCCCGGCCCGCTTCCAGCTGTGGTCACATGGGATCGAGACATCTTTGTTAGGACTGCTACAAATTATGCAGGAGAAGCAGTCTTCCGTGAGAAATGCATTATTCTACAGCCTCATAAAAATTATACAAATTTGAAAAAGAAAAACGTCATATTTCATTAGCCTCGCTTGCTTTCTTGGATGAAATACAACAAGTGATGTGATATGATGATACAATTGCTTTTAGCAGTAAATGCAGTTCTAAAGTTGTATGACACAATGAAACGGGCGGTGCAAACTTTGCAATCTCACTGATACAATCGATATGAATGCATGTGCGAACATTTTAAAATGTAGATAGAGTACATAATAAAAGAAAAAATAAGAAATGAAGAAAGACAAAACTGTTCCACAATGTAAGATAAAGCACATAAAATAGAGCTGGTACACTTTAAATCGCTCAATACCAATCACATACGAAGGATGCATACCAAAATATTTTTTTGGTAAATTTCTGTATTCTCTTGGTATATAGTTGTATACTTTTCGTATGTTATTTCAAATGTGATATGCTTTATATACTAAAGCCATACCAGCACAATGTTAAAAGAAAGCATAAATCATGTCCAAAGCAAGTTGATTTAAGGCCTTTTGTCAATAAAGATCACACCAATGTTACTACTGTTCTGTAAGTAGTGAGATAATGACATTCAAAGAGTCATGCTTTCAATACTGAATTCGATTTTAATGCATGTAAGATTAAGGCATTTCATGAATAATCAATAAGTATTCAACCATCAACAATTATGCATTATGTAATTTTGAAATGAAGCATGTTATCAATCCGAAATAAAAACACCTTATAATTCATTTACGCAAAAATAGTTATGTTTGAGACATATAAATCAACATGATTGCACGAACGATATCGTTTGAATGAACTGATGTTTATCAACTTGGCTCATAATAATAAAAACACATTATAATTCATTTACGCAAAAATAATTATGTTTGAGACATATAAATCAACATGATTGCACGAACGATATCGTTTGAATGAACTGATGTTTATCAACTTGGCTCATAAAGTAGAGTTAATTCAACGTCCTGTTAATGTTGCTATACAAGTAGCAACGACGACAATCTCGTGGAGCATAAATTTCACAATAAACTTAATCTAGTTAAATATCACTCTATCAAACAAAAAATATTGACGACGGGTACTACTAAAAACAGCGATTTGACAGTAGTATGTAATATATGTTTTTTTTGTTATGTGACTTAAATATACTCATACGAAACACATACCAGAGGCATGCGAATAAGAATGAATTTGCATCGGGTCTCGTATATAAAACATACCAACAACTCGTATGTCAGTGTAAAACAGCCAATCACAGATAGAATAGTTCGTAACGCTACACACCAATCACATACAAAAGTAAATGAGATGTGGTATGAAAAACATACCAGATCTCTGTAAACATACGAGAATCTCGTATCAGATGTTAGTTTCAAATTGTATGTGATTTTGGTATATGTTTGTATGTAATTTTCGTATCCAGCGATTTACAGTGTAGCACGATAGAAAATGTATTGACCAGTCCATTTGACGCTACTTCACATGTGAACATCATTTTAATGAATTGCAGTTCGGAATTACTACAACTCTTATTCTCTTATAACTTCCTTGCCTTCAATATCCTCATGAAGATTGGTTCATCTCTTGTCCAACAGAAACCGAAAGAGAATTCATTTCATTGCTTCTTGTGACAGTTTTATCCTTCAAAGCATCAATAGAGCATCGTTTCATCCGAATCTCTGTTATCAGAGCTGTTTTAGAGAATATTCTTCAATTCAATTGAGATTTGTGATTGTTACAGCTCGTCGCTGATATCAATATGTAAAGGATTGCAAACTTACATCAAGTGACTGCACAACTGATTGATAAGAGTCAATAGATTCTCTGAATTTGTGTACAAGTCTTATCAGCAGGTGCACATTAATTAGATCACTTATTAAAGACGTCATATTTCATTAGCCTCGTTTGTTTTCTTGGATGAAATACAACAAGTGATGTGATATGATGATGCAATCGATTCTAGCAGTAAATGCAGTTCTACAGTTCAATGACACAATGAAACGGGCGGTGCAAACTTTGCAGTCTCACTGATACAATCGACATGAATGCGTGTGCGAACATTTTAAAGTGCAGATAAAGTGCATAATAAAAGATAAAATAAGAAATGAGCAAAGACAAAACTGTTCCACAATGTAAGATAAAATAGAGCAGGTAGGTATATTTACAAATACTATAAATGAAAGGAAAAGATGTAACATTTAAAAATTACATAACTAGTCAATTAAGAAATGTAGCAGATCACATCACTTGTTGTATTTCATGGAAGAGAAAAAAGCGAGGCTAATGAAAATATGACGTTCTTCGTTTACAAATTTATATGGTTAATTGCGCCTTCGAAGAAATTACTCATCAAAATTGTTAAGTTATCCATCATGACTATTGATAATTGCTGTAGCGCTTTCTCTATTGCGTCAATTCATTTTGAAACATGAAGAGACGAATTCGCTGTCTCAGAGTTTGAAATGATGCAATGCTGTTTGCATTTATAGATTATCAAGTCAGCAAAATATACTGATACAACGAATTGACATTTCAATTGAATTTTGTAAAGTTGCACTACAAGTCTGAATGCGTCAATTCTATTTTCATGCTCTAATTGACAAAAATTCAGGATATTGTGTACTACTGTCTGCTATCAACAAACAGTAGTACCTGAGCATTGTTCGTTTAAAAGTTCAGAGATCTGAAATTCATTTCTCATGCATGTACTCGTATATAACACAACTCTTTCCATCAACATTCGGATGTACAGATAACTGCAATGCTCAGAATCAATCAACATCTATTTTTGAAGAGCAAGTCAACTCTACGTTATCTCCACGGCGTTTTCGTGTTAACAAAATTCATTCTTTCAGACTTCTAGTCATTTAAGGCTATCTGCAGAATTTCACATTTGGAAGTTCTAAATTGCCGGTCAATCAGCAGCTCTGATGTCATATTAAAAGAAGGAATGAATTTCTGAAGTTCTTCTGACTTGAGGGAACAGATTCTGGCCGCGTCTCGACATTTCTTTCTGCCACGGACCGATAAGATGTCTTTAGAATGCTTCCAGCAGTCATTTTCTCTAATTTCCATGCTCTCAATCTGGTTTGAAAATCCTTGCTTTGTTATTGCTACATGGAACTTATAAATGGTCTCTGAAAGGACGCACTTGAACATGAAATGATGAAATTCTAAGAAAATTGTTTCATTCCTTTCTCTACTTTTTGTTAATTGTCTGTTATTTGAATTTCACATGATAAATTCATAAGGCTTATTCAAATGACATACATGTACTTGCATATCACGAACAGAATGCACGTACACGTAGGCTACATGGTATGATGAAATTCGATGGTCTTTTGTCTTCAATGGTTCTATCGTCAGTACCACTGATGCAAGTGCCTCAAGAAGGCTCTGAAGTGCACCAATGTTGGGGGTTTCGGCTTCCCCTCCGTGACTTCTGAAGGATTGCTCCGAAATACACGGAATTCACGGAGCAACATATTTCGTGTGTGAACTTTCTAATGGTGGTGTTCGTTTCCTCTGACTCGGTCATCTTCGTTGGCATTTCAAACTTCAAGATCCCCAATTTTGACAGATTTCTATAATTTTTCATGTTTCTCCGACTTCTGGCTACAAATCACCTTCATGACTGCTATTTACGATATCAAACTGGTTGAATATATAGAAGTTGATCTCATTAATTGTCAATCTCATTTTGTACGCGCAAGCAACTTCTCAGAAGATTCAACCGGCTTGACATCGTAAATAGCATTTATTAAGGAAATTTATTGCTAAAATTCGGGAAAACTTCAAAATTTGCAAAAATCTGTCAAAATTTGTGATTTTGAATTCTGAATTGCTGTTCACAGTACAGGGATGAGAGATTTGGAGGAAATGAATAGACAATTAGAAAGTTCAGAGACGAAATATGTTGTACCGTGAATGTCATGTCATTCGGAGAAGCGAAGGAGGAGGACGAATCAGAAGGGGAGGAGGACGTCAATGTTTGAAGATGATAAGTACCGTCCTGCGACCTCCGCAGATGAGAATTCTCCCACCTGCGGGGATGGTCTTGGCATCCTCCGGTTTCCCTGCTTCCTCCCACGTGTAGATATTTCCCTCCTCGTCGGAGAACTGATCATCCTTGAAATTCTCCTTCGCCTCATCATCAGAGGGGGAGGTGACCAGCGCCACCTCCTTTCCTCCTCTCACGGCACCTCGGAGCTGCCAGATCTCTCCGATGTCTGCGCCGCGGAATGCCGTCTTCACGGCTGCACAGACGTCCTCGACCTGCACCCAGCCCGGACGGAGGGACGGCAGCCGACACTTGATGAATGGAAGGGACCACTCGTACTCCCCGGCGATTTCCACTCCAGGCACGGAGGTGTCAGCAGTGAATTCATCAGGCCGGTAGAAAACGAACACCTTCTCTCCACCTGAAAGGAAATAATAGTCAACGTTCGTCTTCTCTGTCTACTTGAAGAACAAAGGAATGAAGTTGCGATTTCAACGCTAATTCCTTTTGCAGTCATTTTTATTCTTTTAGACGAAATCTTTCATTTTCTTGAAATATTGCATGGAAATGACAACAGACAGTTGAGAAACTGTTCTTAAAATTAGAAATTGAAGCATTAACTTTTATTGATAATTTTTATTCATTCACATCGATCCAACGAGTTCAGTCATCTATATCCCTCAGCATTCCGTTCTCTTCACTTCCAAGTTGTGAACATTAAAGCTCTCATCCTCATCTACATGGAGAACGCAGTCTTCAGTCATCTATGCAAGTGGCACGTGTGAAGAATATAAATGGCCCTCAAAGTGCATGCAAGCAGTGGAAAGGAAACATGAAAAGTGTCAATTTTGTATTTCGGGTGTGAAAATATAAAATATATATTAATATTATAAAAAATATTCATTCAATCTCAAAATTTCACTGTTACTTGCCATCCTACACTTGCATTGAATGCACTCTTTCTGCACCTGCATTGAATGCACTCCTCCTGCACTTGCATTGAATGCACTCTTCCTACACTTGCATTGAATGCACTCTTCCTACACTTGAATTGAATGCACTCTTCCTACACTTGCATTGAATGCACTCTTCCTACACCTGCATTGAATGCACTCTTCCTACACTTGCACTGAATGCACTCTTCCTACACTTGCATTGAATGCACTCTTCCTGCACTTGCATTGAATGCACTCTTCCTGTCCTTGCACTGAATGCACTCTTCCTACACTTGCATTGAATGCACTCTTCCTACACTTGCATTGAATGCACTCTTGCTACACTTGCATCGACTGTGCTTAAAGAATATTATTTAGAGTGTCGCAGTTGGCTCAAAATCATTTGATGTTTAGAATTATTTTGGTTTAATTAGTGCTATGAGTTCATGAAGACTTCACACTACGAAAACTTATGTTATCAATGAAAATTTCATGTCAAAGAAATAAATCGCGTGACGAACGAGACGTGAAGAATGGGACCTGACGAACGGGAGTATCAAGATTTATTTATCAAGGTTTATTATCTGATTATAGAAATTAAGTCAAATTGAATTTCATATTTCTCTGAGAGTGTCAAAAGAATGCTCCAGAGAGTGTCCAATAAAATACTGACAAGAAGTATTCTAAAGAAGTGCTTTTGATATAAAAGAGTTTTGGTTCAATTTGGAATATCCACTTGTTTCACATGAATGATGAATATTAGAGGTTTGACATCTAGGTGGTTGAATCATGTCGTCCGACGAGGCTGAAAATGGGACTTTCGGAGGATGTAGTGCACCAACGAATCTGCGCATCTGCTGAGAATTCATGCATCAACCCTATACGACAATATCGGAAGGACCCCTGCTGTTGGTAACAAAACTCAATGCTTGGTTGGGTTTGCGCGAGCAGGTTCGAGGTCTGTTGGACATCATAATCATGCGCCTAAGGTTATTACCATTATGATGTCTGACAGACCGCGAACCTGCTCGCGCAAACCCAAACATTGAGTTTTGTTACCAACAGCAGAGGGACCTTCCGATCATGTCATATACCGCTTGTCCCTCAATCTTCACTGAAGTCACCCCTATACTTTCATTTATATGCGTTAATCTTTTATTGACAAACTGATGACATGCTTGATATGAAAAGATTAGGAAATTATGGTGGAGGGGAATATTCATAAAATAAGGGCAGAATGTGCAACTCAGCGGATGAAACTGTGTCGCATATCTTGACTTCGTGTTCGACATTGGCTGCAACTGAATACCTCAGAAGGCCAAACGACGTTGCAAAACACAGAAGCAGCATATGCAAACAATACAGCATTCAAGTCAACAAGCAATCATGGAGACATGAGCCGAGATCAGTGGAGGACAATGATGTGATAAAAATACTGTGGGACTTTGAGATTCGAACTGATAGACTAATAACGACAAGAAGGCCTTACGTACTACTCGTGGACAAGGTGAAGAAAACGGGAATTATAATCGACATGGCAGTGCCAGATGATCGCAACATAAGTAAAAAGGAACGCGAGAAGATTGAAAAATACCAAGATCTAAAGATGGAAATACAGAAGCCTCGCACAAATTCCTGAACAGCATCATATACCCGATTTGCTTAAGGCAGCACTTCTCGGAAGTGCCGATATCCTCAGGCGCAGACTTGACCTCCCTGAGTCCTCGTAGGACTCCGAGGTCAATGCACCGTTCCAACCGAAAAATAGTAGGATCATACGGTTGAAAATACGCAAAAATAACACAAAATGGAAAACATAATCATAATTGGAGATTTAGATGGCAGGATTGGTAGTGAAAACAATGACAAAAAGCACGGTTTGCCAGAGAGAAAATGGGACGATGAACCACTTAATAACTATGGTCAAGATATACTTACATTTTGCAATGAAACTAACTTGATCATTGCAAACGGAAGATTTGAGACCGCCGATTGTTTAGGGAAGTGTATATTTCATTGTAATCAAAATGATGTTGCAAGAAATCCATGAATCACTGTCTGATCATATCAGAATCCATTCTAAATATTTTAGTTTTGAAATTGGTAATTCCGTTTTTTTGTATACTGATCATTCGCAGACAAAATTAAACTTAGATCATCGTCAACTAACAGTGAAAATATTGAATCGAACGCCTCCGCTTGAGAAAACATTTCCCTGTAAATGGACTGAGGAAAACTTATCAAAATTTGATCAAAAGAAGTTCGATATGAAATGCCTAGAATTATCAAATGAATTGAAGGTCAATCCTATGAATACGATTGAGATATATAAAGAACTACTAACAATAAGAAATAGTGCGAATAATTCTGGAACAAAATTCATAGATCAAAATATTCCGAAGATATAACACGATTGAGAAAAACTTACAGAAAAGAAGTTGCATTATACAAAATACAGGGTGTCCGTAAATTCGCTTGACTTTTAAATTGAATATCTACCTGAGAAAGCAATAAACTTTTTTATCACAAGCCATGTTATATTGCGTAACATAAAGGGGAATTTACGAATCTAACAGTAAGAAGCCAATATTTGATGATTAAAATGTTCAAATCAAGTGTTCAAAATGATTGCCATCGCAATCAATCACTGGAGTCAATCGCCGAATAATATCGAAAACACCAGCGGCAAGTTCTTCGCGTGTGACTTCATTGCAGATATCAGTGATCTTCTCACTCAGCTGGTCCAGGCTTTGTGGCTTACCGTGATGGTAGGCCTATATCTTCGCTTTCATCCATCCCCAGAACCAAAAGTCGAGAGGATTCAAATCAGGTGAACGTGGAGGCCACTCTCGGTCACATCCTCGACTTATCACGCGATCACCAAATGTCTGGACGAGGAAGTTTCGTACCTTTGTTGCAAAGTGGAGTGGGGCACCATCTTGCATAAATATACAGGACAATTTGCGCTGTTGCGCAAGTTGAGGACGCACGTGCTCCTTAAGCATCTGGAGATAGGAATCAGCTGTCACTGTGTTGGAGAAGAAAAAAGGTCGTAGTCCAAACTTAGCAGAAAATCCCATCCAGATACATAACTTAGGTGAATGAAGGGATTTTGGGATGCATGTTGATGGCTTAAGATCTGACCAGATACGGCGATTGTGCGTGCTAACGATCCCATCGAGTGAAAAATACGCCTCGTCAGACCAGACAATGGCATCGATTACATTCTGATTGTCGAGAAGCCAACTCGCTAACTCACAGCGCTTTGGCTTGTCGGCCGGCTCAAGTGCTTGCACGACTTGTAATTTGTACGGGTAAAGTTTTAGTTCATGCCGAAGGATTTTATGGACACTAGTCTTTGAAATGATACCAACCTCTTCCACCACTTTGCGAAACTGACGTGACTCCTAGCTTTGATTTTGAACTAGTCTCCTCGACGACGCGATTCACAGTTGCAATTGTCATGTCATCCATTGTAGGACGGCCACTGCGATGTTTATCATGAACGCTGCCAGTTTCTTCAAACTTTTTGATGATATTTGCAATCGATGTTGTTATAAAAGGATCTTTGTGAATGCGTCTTTGAGTCTTAAAACATTCGAAGGGCAGCTGTAGCTCTTCTATTGCATGCATAGAAGCACTGAACTATCTCTATCCGAGTCTGAAGATCCATTGTTAATAAGATAGGCAGCGATCGTACCACTTCACATTGAGATTTCGAACATAGCATGAGGAAACACTATGATACAGACTTAAATTATCGGTTGACATGTGTCTTTGTCATTGGTTAGCGAAAACATCACGTCATAGATATGGGATATGGCAATTCTATGCCATGAAAGCTGATTAATTTGACGTTCTCAATTGAAGATGATGCGATATGAATCAATCAATGACTAAGCATGTCGTCATGGCTGGTGATGAAAGTTTCATAGAATTGAATAGGGGAAAATTTTGAGCTATGGCCCTAGGTAAGGTTAATTGACATAATTAACAGCACAGCTAATTTGACTTTAACATTCACTGAAACTGAAATGAATTCACCAAAGCTTAAGAACTATAATTGCACATATAGTATTCATTACAAAAATGACTGCATGCAGAATGTAAAATTTAAGCAGTTAAATAATCGAATATTCATTTCTTATTGTTAGATTCGTAAATTCCCCTTCATGTTGCGTAATATAACAGGGTTTCTGACGTAAACGTTTATTGTTTACTCATGTAGATATTCAATTTAGAAGTCAAGCGACTTTACGGACACCCTGTATATAAATCTGATGAAAGTCTACAAAAGTTAATGTGCTCAAAGAAAACTTTAGAAACAGAAATAAGAAAAGAAAGGAAGAAAATGAAAAATGATAATTTAGAAAAATTGACAATTGCAAGGGAAAACAATTATCACAAGATATAATGACATTTGATAGATAATCATAACAAGTACCATTACAAGTGATTTAAACTCCGCTAATTTTTTACATGAATTATAAAAATGCAGATAGGCCTGCACAACGGGTTATGTGCAAGGAAACCTTCGAACCAATGACCACAATTTTGAATGAGATTTTAGATATTGAAATAGCAATAAATGAAATTAAAAAGAATTTAAATGCTACTAAAAATTGCAGATCAAGTGGTCCAGGTAAACTTGTATCAGAAATGTTTGAGGAATCAGAGAGCTCTTATGCTACAACTGTTATTCAAACAACTTTTAAACAATATAGATGAAATCTCATTTTCTAAAGCTGGATAGTGCCGATATAGAGAAAAGGCAATAAAACCATTACATCTAGCTATCGACCTATAAATTTGAGTTAAGTATCGAAACACTGTTAAATAAAAACTTCTGAATGAAAGATTATATTAATGGCTAACAGAGAATCCATGTCAGACAGGATTTCTAAATGGAAGCTCAACAATGGACAATATGTATATAATTAGAGAAATGCTACAAATCTACAAAAACTGTAAACGACCTTTATACGTAAGTTTTATAGATTTGTGAAAGGTGTTCGATTCAATTTCCAAAACTATACTTATCGGAAACTGTGTTCATTACTTCCAAATAGTAGCTCTCTCCACCTTCTGAATAGATTGATTACCGGAAAAAGATACAAAATATTATATGATGATGTTGAATCTGAAACATTTAATTTACAAAGTGGTTTACCTCAAAGAGACAGTTTGTCATCAACCCTATTTTCTATTTTCATGAATTCTATAATATAAGAAAGTTACTCTAAAACTGAAGCCATAAATGCCGTGAGAATTGGTGATTTCTGTGTGCCATGCGTGATATATGCGGATGACATTCTCCTAATGAGCAATGACAAAGCTGGTTTACTCAAACAACTGGAAATAGTTGACAACTTCGTCTATTTCAATGCTTTTCAAATTATTTACGATAAAACGAATATTTTGATTCATAATGACATAATGAAAATGATATTATAAATATCAGTTTGAATGATCATACAATACAAATTGATAGTTGAAGAACATAAATATATAGGACTTTTGGATTTGAAATCATACTAGAAAAACATATACATTCACTTTCCAAAAAGGCAATCAATCTGCCTATTCAACTGCTAAAAAATTAAAAGAATTGGGAAGCGTTAACAGAACAATTGCAAGAAACACATTTGAAATGTTAACTTTATCAAAAATGCAATATGGTGGAGAATTTGCTTCTATAATAAATTACAGCTCCAATTCTACAAACGTTTCTATCATTTATCATCTACAACAGCAAACGTTTGTTTGATTGGTGAGTTTGTATTACTACCTTTGGAATTTTATTTTTATAAAGCTGCAATCAATTTTGGATAAAAATTATTTTCAATCAAAATAATGGTATTTTGAAAATTTGTTTTGACCAAA
>CAJQUW010012050.1:0-5000 GCA_907163375.1 Prostheceraeus crozeri
GAACAAGCCGTTGTGTTTTACACTGAATTTGTCTCACTCTTAGCTTTCAAACGAGCTATGGCACGACAAAATCCCTTCACTGGAAGCCAAAATCGAAGCGAGCTCTCCCGAGGGGGGGGGACGTCAGCGAAAATTTTTCTCTCCGATTGCGTTCAAATTCACCATACCGATGCAGAATTTCACGCTGAATCCGAATCTGGCCTCCGTTTTCCCATCCGATGCTTCGTTTGGGCGCTACAGACCAAAACGTCCCAAATTCTAACTCTGTCGTTTTTTTTCGAAAAATGTTGAAAATTTTTTCTCGCCGATTGCCTTGAAACTCACCATACAGATAGAGAATTTCACGCTGATTCCAAATCTGAAATCCGTTTTCCCATCCGATGCTTCGTTTTGAAGCTACAGCCCAAAACGTCCCAAATTCTAACTCTGTCGTTTTTCGCCAATGTCCCAAAATCTTAAATGGCGTCTCACATCTAAACGAAGACAGATATGAACAAGCCGTTTGTTTCACTGAATTTGTCTCACTCTTAGCTTTCAAACGAGCTATGGCACGACAAAATCCGTCCACTGGAAGCCAAAATCGAAGCGAGCTCTCCCGAGGGGGGGGACGTCAGCGAAAATTTTTCTCTCCGATTGCGTTCAAATTCACCATACCGATGCAGAATTTCACGCTGAATCCGAATCTGGCCTCCGTTTTCCCATCCGATGCTTCGTTTGGGCGCTACAGACCAAAACGTCCCAAAATCTAACTCTGTCGTTTTTCGAAAAATGTTGAAAATTTTTTCTCGCCGATTGCCTTGAAACTCACCATACAGATAGAGAATTTCACGCTGATTCCAAATCTGAAATCCGTTTTCCCATCCGATGCTTCGTTTTGAAGCTACAGCCCAAAACGTCCCAAATTCTAACTCTGTCGTTTTTCGCCAATGTCCCAAAATCTTAAATGGCGTCTCACATCTAAACGAAGACAGATATGAACAAGCCGTTTGTTTCACTGAATTTGTCTCACTCTTAGCTTTCAAACGAGCTATGGCACGACAAAATCCGTCCACTGGAAGCCAAAATCGAAGCGAGCTCTCCCGAGGGGGGGGACGTCAGCGAAAATTTTTCTCTCCGATTGCGTTCAAATTCACCATACCGATGCAGAATTTCACGCTGAATCCGAATCTGGCCTCCGTTTTCCCATCCGATGCTTCGTTTGGGCGCTACAGACCAAAACGTCCCAAATTCTAACTCTGTCGTTTTTCGAAAAATGTTGAAAATTTTTTCTCGCCGATTGCCTTGAAACTCACCATACAGATAGAGAATTTCACGCTGATTCCAAATCTGAAATCCGTTTTCCCATCCGATGCTTCGTTTTGAAGCTACAGCCCAAAACGTCCCAAATTCAAACTGTCGTTTTTCGCCAATGTCCCAAACCCTTAAATGGCGTCTCACATCTAAACGAAGACAGATATGAACAAGCCGTTTGTTTCACTGAATTTGTCTCACTCTTAGCTTTCAAACGAGCTATGGCACGACAAAATCCGTCCACTGGAAGCCAAAATCGAAGCGAGCTCTCCCGAGGGGGGGGACGTCAGCGAAAATTTTTCTCTCCGATTGCGTTCAAATTCACCATACCGATGCAGAATTTCACGCTGAATCCGAATCTGGCCTCCGTTTTCCCATCCGATGCTTCGTTTGGGCGCTACAGACCAAAACGTCCCAAATTCTAACTCTGTCGTTTTTCGAAAAATGTTGAAAATTTTTTCTCGCCGATTGCCTTGAAACTCACCATACAGATAGAGAATTTCACGCTGATTCCAAATCTGAAATCCGTTTTCCAATCCGATGCTTCGTTTTGAAGCTACAGCCCAAAACGTCCCAAATTCTAACTCTGTCGTTTTTCGCCAATGTCCCAAAATCTTAAATGGCGTCTCACATCTAAACGAAGACAGATATGAACAAACCGTTTCTTTCACTGAATTTGTCTCACTCTTAGCTTTCAAACGAGCTATGGCACGACTAAATCCGTCCACTGGAAGCCAAAATCGAAGCGAGCTCTCCCGAGGGGGGGACGTCAGCGAAAATTTTTCTCTCCGATTGCGTTCAAATTCACCATACCGATGCAGAATTTCACGCTGAAACCGAATCTGGCCTCCGTTTTCCCATCCGATGCTTCGTTTGAAAACCGCTATCACAAAAACACCCAAAAACCAATATCAAGAAAAAACAAAACAACAGACAAAACAACAAAACAAAGCACAAACCATAAACAACCACAAAACAAACAATACACAGCAAACCCAACAAAAAATCACCAAAAACTCAAACAAAAACAAACCCACCCCCAAAAAAACCAAAAAAGAAGAACCAAACAATAAAACACAAAAATAAACAATACCCGTACAACTAAAAAACAAAAACAAAAAACAAGCCAAAAACACAACAAACAAAAACAACCACACACACAAAAAAACAAACCCAGCACAAAACCACAAAAAAATACCAAAAAGACCCAACAAAAAGAAAAAAAAACAAAAAGCACCAAAACAAACAAAAAAACAAAAACAAAAACAAACAAAAAAAACAAGGCAAACAAAAACAAATCAAGACAAACAAAACACAAAAACAAAAACCCATACAAAACAAAACAAAACCAACAAAAACAAACAACAACACAAAAAACAACAAAAAACAAACAACCCAAAAAAACAAAAAATCAACAAAAAACCAAAACAACAAAACAACAAAACAACAAAAAAACAAAAAAAACAAAACAACAAAAACAAACCCAAAACAACAAACAACAAACAAAAAAAACAAACAAAAACCCAACAACAAACAACAAACAAAAAACAAACAACAAAAACCCAACAAAACAAAACAAAAACAAAAAACACAAAACAAAACAAAACAAAAAACCCAAAAAACAAACAACAAAAAAAAAACAAAAACAACCAAACAAACAAAAACAACAAAAAAACAAAAAAACACAAAAACAAACAACAAAAAACAAACACAAACAACAAAAAAAACACCAAAAAACAAAAAAAAACAAAAAAACCAAAACAAAAACAAAAACAAAAAAAAACAAAAACAACACAAACAAAAAAAACCAAAAAAAAAAACACAAAAACAAAAAAAACAAAAAACAACACGTAACAAAAAACCCCGACAAAAAAAAAACAAAAAACAACAAAAAACAAAAAAAACAAAACAAACAAAAAAAAAACAAAAACACAAACAAAACCAAAAAAAACAAAAAACAAAACAAAAAAAAAAACAAACAAAAACAAAAAACAAAACAAACAAAACAAAAACAAACAAACAAAAAAAACACCAAAAAAAACAAACAAAAAACAAAAAAAAAAACAAAAACAAAACAAAACAAAAAAAACAACAAAAACAAACAAAAAAAAAACAAAAAACAAAAAACAAACAAGAAAAAAACAAACAAAAAAAAAACAAAAAAAAAAAAAACAAAAAAAAAAAAAAAAAAAACAAAAACAAAAACGTACAAAAATAAACAAAACCACACAAAAAACACAAAAAAAAAAAAACCACAAAACAAAAACAAACAAACAAAAAACAAAAGAACCAAACACCCAACAAAAAACCAAACAACAAAAAAAACAAAAAACAACAACCAAAAACAAAACACAAAAAAAAAAAAAACAAAAAAACAACCAAAAACACCAAACACCACACTTCAAACTAAAAAAAAAAATAACAACACAAAAAAACACCAACAAAAAAACAACAAACAAAACAAACCAAACAACTAAACCAAACTCCAACAAAAAACACAAACAAAAAAAACAAAACAAAACGCAAATCAACAAAAAACAAAAACAAAAACAAACAAAAAACAACAAAAAAACATACCGATGCAGAATTTCACGCTGAATCCGAATCTGGCCTCCGTTTTCACATCCGATGGTTCGTTTGGGCGCTACACACCAAAACGTCCCAAATTCTAACTCTGTCGTTTTTTCGAAAAAATTTGAAAATTTTTTCTCGCCGATTGCCTTGAAACTCACCATACAGATAGAGAATTTCACGCTGATTCCAAATCTGAAATCCGTTTTCCAATCCGATGCTTCGTTTTGAAGCTACAGCCCAAAACGTCCCAAATTCTAACTCTGTCGTTTTTCGCCAATCTCCCAAAATCTTAAATGGCGTCTCACATCTAAACGAAGACAGATATGAACAAGCCGTTTGTTTCACTGAATTTGTCTCACTCTTAGCTTTCAAACGAGCTATGGCACGACAAAATCCGTCCACTGGAAGCCAAAATCGAAGCGAGCTCTCCCGAGGGGGGGGGACGTCAGCGAAAATTTTTTCTCTCCGATTGCGTTCAAATTCACCATACCGATGCAGAATTTCACGCTGAATCCGAATCTGGCCTCCGTTTTCACATCCGATGGTTCGTTTGGGCGCTACACACCAAAACGTCCCAAATTCTAACTCTGTCGTTTTTTCGAAAAAAATTTGAAAATTTTTTCTCGCCGATTGCCTTGAAACTCACCATACAGATAGAGAATTTCACGCTGATTCCAAATCTGAAATCCGTTTTCCAATCCGATGCTTCGTTTTGAAGCTACAGCCCAAAACGTCCCAAATTCTAACTCTGTCGTTTTTCGCCAATGTCCCAAAATCTTAAATGGCGTCTCACATCTAAACGAAGACAGATATGAACAAGCCGTTTGTTTCACTGAATTTGTCTCACTCTTAGCTTTCAAACGAGCTATGGCACGACAAAATCCGTCCACTGGAAGCCAAAATCGAAGCGAGCTCTCCCGAGGGGGGGACGTCAGCGAAAATTTTTTCTCTCCGATTGCGTTCAAATTCACCATACCGATGCAGAATTTCACGCTGAATCCGAATCTGGCCTCCGTTTTCACATCCGATGGTTCGTTTGGGCGCTACACACCAAAACGTCCCAAATTCTAACTCTGTCGTTTTTTCGAAAAAAATTTGAAAATTTTTTCTCGCCGATTGCCTTGAAACTCACCATA
>CAJQUW010012050.1:10000-22500 GCA_907163375.1 Prostheceraeus crozeri
ATCCGTCCACTGGAAGCCAAAATCGAAGCGAGCTGTCCAGAGGGGGGGGACGTCAGCGAAAATTTTTTCTCTCCGATGGCGTTCAAATTCACCATACCGATGCAGAATTTCACGCTGACTCCGAATCCGGCCTCCGTTTTCTCATCCGATGGTTCGTTTGGGCGCTACACACCAAAACGTCCCAAATTCTAACTCTGTCGTTTTTTCGAAAAATGTTGAAAATTTTTTCTCGCCGATGGCCTTGAAACTCACCATACAGATAGAGAATTTCACGCTGATTCCAAATCTGAAATCCGTTTTCCAATCCGATGCTTCGTTTTGAAGCTACAGCCCAAAACGTCCCAAATTCTAACTCTGTCGTTTTTCGCCAATGTCCCAAAATCTTAAATGGCGTCTCACATCTAAACGAAGACAGATAGGAACAAGCCGATTCTTTCAGTGAATTTGTCTCACTCTTAGCTTTCACACGAGCTATGGCACGACAAAATCCGTCCACTGGAAGCCAAAATCGAAGCGAGCTGTCCAGAGGGGGGGGACGTCAGCGAAAATTTTCCTTTTCTACTTTTTTCTCTATTTTTCCTCTTTCTTCCCTCTTCACCCGATTAAAATGGGGGGCGTTCAAATTCACCATACCGATGCAGAATTTCACGCTGAATCCGAATCTGGCCTCCGTTTTCTCATCCGATGGTTCGTGTGGGCGCTACACACCAAAACGTCCCAAATTCTAACTCTGTCGTTTTTTCGAAAAATGTTGAAAATTTTTTCTCGCCGATTGCCTTGAAACTCACCATACAGATAGAGAATTTCACGCTGATTCCAAATCTGAAATCCGTTTTCCAATCCGATGCTTCGTTTTGAAGCTACAGCCCAAAACGTCCCAAATTCTAACTCTGTCGTTTTTCGCCAATGTCCCAAAATCTTACATGGCGTCTCACATCTAAACGAAGACAGATAGGAACAAGCCGATTCTTTCAGTGAATTTGTCTCACTCTTAGCTTTCAAACGAGCTATGGCACGACTAAATCCGTCCACTGGAAGCCAAAATCGAAGCGAGCTGTCCAGAGGGGGGGGACGTCAGCGAAAATTTTTTCACTCCGATTGCGTTCAAATTCACCATACCGATGCAGAATTTCACGCCGAATCCGAATCTGGCCTCCGTTTTCCCATCCGATGGTTCGTTTTGGCGCTACACACCAAAACGTCCCAAATTCTAACTCTGTCGTTTTTTCGAAAAATGTTGAAAATTTTTTCTCGCCGATTGCATTGAAACTCACCATACAGATAGAGAATTTCACGCTGATTCCAAATCTGAAATCCGTTTTCCAATCCGATGCTTCGTTTTGAAGCTACAGCCCAAAACGTCCCAAATTCTAACTCTGTCGTTTTTCGCCAATGTCCCAAAATCTTAAATGGCGTCTCACATCTAAACGAAGACAGATATGAACAAGCCTTGTTTTCCTCGTTCCCACTTCTCGCCGCGTCTTCCATTCGACGCTCGCTATTCACTCTCTCCCACCAACGATTTCCCCCCCACGCCTCTCGCATCCCAACTTTCTCGCCACCACATGTTCCAATTTCCCTTCTCACCACCCCCCACACCCCCCACAACTCCCCCCATCGCCCTTCCGACCTGTTCGCCCCGTCTATCCTTCATCCCTCCCTCCTTTTCAGCACACCCCTCTCCCTTTCTTTTCGACCCACCCCCCTCACCATCTCCCTTTCGCCTCCCACCCTTCACAGCTCCCCTTTCCGTCACCCACAAAATTTCTTCCGCTTCCCGCCACCCAGGGACCCACCCTATTCCCGTCTACTCACTCCCAAAACAAACTCCACGATCCTCCCCACTGCATCACCCAACCCTCTTCCCTCCCCCAATTTTCCCCCCCTACAACACCCTTTTCCACCCCCCACCTCCACCTCCCTGTAATCACCACCCCCCAACCATGACCCACCCACCAACACACTCCACCGACCGAGACAATACTTTCCCCCCAACCATCACATCCCCCACCCCCGATATCCTCACCTCTCACACGTCCCAATCCACTCCCCCCGTGACACTTAGTCACCACGCTCATTAACACCCATCCGATCACTATCACACCTCATCCACCGGACTAAACCTCAACCATTTCTAAATCCCCTCACCCCACTCCACCCCCTACCACTCACATCCTATCTCCCATTTCCTTTTCTTCGCTCCAATCAAAACCTGACCCCACCTTTTCTCCCGATTCTCCAACACTACCCCCCAACCGCCATTCCCACCCTCACGCCCCTTTCACCACCCATCGACCCAGACCCCAGACTCCCCCAAACTTTTTTTCATCCCACTCTCACTCAATCCCGCCAGGATATCACTCTCCCCCAACAGCCTCTCAACCCACCCCCACCCCGTTACCCCAATCACTCCCCATTCCGGTCCCCAAACTCCACTCACCCCAATCCACTTCACTTTTTGTTCTCCCGTCCTCACTCCCTCTCTTCCCTACAAACACAATCACCCTTGCTTTCGCTCTCTTTCCCTCCAACACTCCTCTCTCTCCCCCCCACCCTTCATGTTATCACCTCTCCAGCTTTCCTCGCCTCCTCATCCCTCCTCACACTACCCCCCGCCACGACCCCCTCTTCTCATATGTTTTCCCACTCCATCCCTTCACACCCCTCATACCCTCCCTACAAACATTCCGCCACCCCCTCCATCATTCCCTTTCCCCGCCACCCCCCAACCGATTCCCCGATCGCTCGGCCCCCCATCCCGCCGCCTCCTCCCCCACTGAATTTGTCTCACTCTTAGCTTTCAAACGAGCTATGGCACGACAAAATCCGTCCACTGGAAGCCAAAATCGAAGCGAGCTCTCCCGAGGGGGGGACGTCAGCGAAAATTTTTTCTCTCCGATTGCGTTCAAATTCACCATACCGATGCAGAATTTCACGCTGAATCCGAATCTGGCCTCCGTTTTCACATCCGATGGTTCGTTTGGGCGCTACACACCAAAACGTCCCAAATTCTAACTCTGTCGTTTTTTCGAAAAATGTTGAAAATTTTTTCTCGCCGATTGCCTTGAAACTCACCATACAGATAGAGAATTTCACGCTGATTCCAAATCTGAAATCCGTTTTCCAATCCGATGCTTCGTTTTGAAGCTACAGCCCAAAACGTCCCAAATTCTAACTCTGTCGTTTTTCGCCAATGTCCCAAAATCTTAAATGGCGTCTCACATCTAAACGAAGACAGATATGAACAAGCCGTTTGTTTCACTGAATTTGTCTCACTCTTAGCTTTCAAACGAGCTATGGCACGACAAAATCCGTCCACTGGAAGCCAAAATCGAAGCGAGCTCTCCCGAGGGGGGGACGTCAGCGAAAATTTTTTCTCTCCGATTGCGTTCAAATTCACCATACCGATGCAGAATTTCACGCTGAATCCGAATCTGGCCTCCGTTTTCACATCCGATGGTTCGTTTGGGCGCTACACACCAAAACGTCCCAAATTCTAACTCTGTCGTTTTTTCGAAAAAAATTTGAAAATTTTTTCTCGCCGATTGCCTTGAAACTCACCATACAGATAGAGAATTTCACGCTGATTCCAAATCTGAAATCCGTTTTCCAATCCGATGCTTCGTTTTGAAGCTACAGCCCAAAACGTCCCAAATTCTAACTCTGTCGTTTTTCGCCAATGTCCCAAAATCTTAAATGGCGTCTCACATCTAAACGAAGACAGATATGAACAAGCCGTTTGTTTCACTGAATTTGTCTCACTCTTAGCTTTCAAACGAGCTATGGCACGACAAAATCCGTCCACTGGAAGCCAAAATCGAAGCGAGCTCTCCCGAGGGGGGGGACGTCAGCGAAAATTTTTTCTCTCCGATTGCGTTCAAATTCACCATACCGATGCAGAATTTCACGCTGAATCCGAATCTGGCCTCCGTTTTCACATCCGATGGTTCGTTTGGGCGCTACACACCAAAACGTCCCAAATTCTAACTCTGTCGTTTTTTCGAAAAATGTTGAAAATTTTTTCTCGCCGATTGCCTTGAAACTCACCATACAGATAGAGAATTTCACGCTGATTCCAAATCTGAAATCCGTTTTCCAATCCGATGCTTCGTTTTGAAGCTACAGCCCAAAACGTCCCAAATTCTAACTCTGTCGTTTTTCGCCAATGTCCCAAAATCTTAAATGGCGTCTCACATCTAAACGAAGACAGATATGAACAAGCCGTTTGTTTCACTGAATTTGTCTCACTCTTAGCTTTCAAACGAGCTATGGCACGACAAAATCCGTCCACTGGAAGCCAAAATCGAAGCGAGCTCTCCCGAGGGGGGGACGTCAGCGAAAATTTTTTCTCTCCGATTGCGTTCAAATTCACCATACCGATGCAGAATTTCACGCTGAATCCGAATCTGGCCTCCGTTTTCACATCCGATGGTTCGTTTGGGCGCTACACACCAAAACGTCCCAAATTCTAACTCTGTCGTTTTTTCGAAAAAAATTTGAAAATTTTTTCTCGCCGATTGCCTTGAAACTCACCATACAGATAGAGAATTTCACGCTGATTCCAAATCTGAAATCCGTTTTCCAATCCGATGCTTCGTTTTGAAGCTACAGCCCAAAACGTCCCAAATTCTAACTCTGTCGTTTTTCGCCAATGTCCCAAAATCTTAAATGGCGTCTCACATCTAAACGAAGACAGATATGAACAAGCCGTTTGTTTCACTGAATTTGTCTCACTCTTAGCTTTCAAACGAGCTATGGCACGACAAAATCCGTCCACTGGAAGCCAAAATCGAAGCGAGCTCTCCCGAGGGGGGGACGTCAGCGAAAATTTTTTCTCTCCGATTGCGTTCAAATTCACCATACCGATGCAGAATTTCACGCTGAATCCGAATCTGGCCTCCGTTTTCACATCCGATGGTTCGTTTGGGCGCTACACACCAAAACGTCCCAAATTCTAACTCTGTCGTTTTTTCGAAAAAAATTTGAAAATTTTTTCTCGCCGATTGCCTTGAAACTCACCATACAGATAGAGAATTTCACGCTGATTCCAAATCTGAAATCCGTTTTCCAATCCGATGCTTCGTTTTGAAGCTACAGCCCAAAACGTCCCAAATTCTAACTCTGTCGTTTTTTCGCCAATGTCCCAAAATCTTAAATGGCGTCTCACATCTAAACGAAGACAGATATGAACAAGCCGTTTGTTTCACTGAATTTGTCTCACTCTTAGCTTTCAAACGAGCTATGGCACGACAAAATCCGTCCACTGGAAGCCAAAATCGAAGCGAGCTCTCCCGAGGGGGGGGACGTCAGCGAAAATTTTTTCTCTCCGATTGCGTTCAAATTCACCATACCGATGCAGAATTTCACGCTGAATCCGAATCTGGCCTCCGTTTTCACATCCGATGGTTCGTTTGGGCGCTACACACCAAAACGTCCCAAATTCTAACTCTGTCGTTTTTTCGAAAAAAATTTGAAATTTTTTTCTCGCCGATTGCCTTGAAACTCACCATACAGATAGAGAATTTCACGCTGATTCCAAATCTGAAATCCGTTTTCCAATCCGATGCTTCGTTTTGAAGCTACAGCCCAAAACGTCCCAAATTCTAACTCTGTCGTTTTTCGCCAATGTCCCAAAATCTTAAATGGCGTCTCACATCTAAACGAAGACAGATATGAACAAGCCGTTTGTTTCACTGAATTTGTCTCACTCTTAGCTTTCAAACGAGCTATGGCACGACAAAATCCGTCCACTGGAAGCCAAAATCGAAGCGAGCTCTCCCGAGGGGGGGACGTCAGCGAAAATTTTTTCTCTCCGATTGCGTTCAAATTCACCATACCGATGCAGAATTTCACGCTGAATCCGAATCTGGCCTCCGTTTTCACATCCGATGGTTCGTTTGGGCGCTACACACCAAAACGTCCCAAATTCTAACTCTGTCGTTTTTTCGAAAAATGTTGAAAATTTTTTCTCGCCGATTGCCTTGAAACTCACCATACAGATAGAGAATTTCACGCTGATTCCAAATCTGAAATCCGTTTTCCAATCCGATGCTTCGTTTTGAAGCTACAGCCCAAAACGTCCCAAATTCTAACTCTGTCGTTTTTTCGCCAATGTCCCAAAATCTTAAATGGCGTCTCACATCTAAACGAAGACAGATATGAACAAGCCGTTTGTTTCACTGAATTTGTCTCACTCTTAGCTTTCAAACGAGCTATGGCACGACAAAATCCGTCCACTGGAAGCCAAAATCGAAGCGAGCTCTCCCGAGGGGGGGACGTCAGCGAAAATTTTTTCTCTCCGATTGCGTTCAAATTCACCATACCGATGCAGAATTTCACGCTGAATCCGAATCTGGCCTCCGTTTTCACATCCGATGGTTCGTTTGGGCGCTACACACCAAAACGTCCCAAATTCTAACTCTGTCGTTTTTTCGAAAAATGTTGAAAATTTTTTCTCGCCGATTGCCTTGAAACTCACCATACAGATAGAGAATTTCACGCTGATTCCAAATCTGAAATCCGTTTTCCAATCCGATGCTTCGTTTTGAAGCTACAGCCCAAAACGTCCCAAATTCTAACTCTGTCGTTTTTCGCCAATGTCCCAAAATCTTAAATGGCGTCTCACATCTAAACGAAGACAGATATGAACAAGCCGTTTGTTTCACTGAATTTGTCTCACTCTTAGCTTTCAAACGAGCTATGGCACGACAAAATCCGTCCACTGGAAGCCAAAATCGAAGCGAGCTCTCCCGAGGGGGGGGACGTCAGCGAAAATTTTTTCTCTCCGATTGCGTTCAAATTCACCATACCGATGCAGAATTTCACGCTGAATCCGAATCTGGCCTCCGTTTTCACATCCGATGGTTCGTTTGGGCGCTACACACCAAAACGTCCCAAATTCTAACTCTGTCGTTTTTTCGAAAAATGTTGAAAATTTTTTCTCGCCGATTGCCTTGAAACTCACCATACAGATAGAGAATTTCACGCTGATTCCAAATCTGAAATCCGTTTTCCAATCCGATGCTTCGTTTTGAAGCTACAGCCCAAAACGTCCCAAATTCTAACTCTGTCGTTTTTCGCCAATGTCCCAAAATCTTAAATGGCGTCTCACATCTAAACGAAGACAGATATGAACAAGCCGTTTGTTTCACTGAATTTGTCTCACTCTTAGCTTTCAAACGAGCTATGGCACGACAAAATCCGTCCACTGGAAGCCAAAATCGAAGCGAGCTCTCCCGAGGGGGGGGACGTCAGCGAAAATTTTTTCTCTCCGATTGCGTTCAAATTCACCATACCGATGCAGAATTTCACGCTGAATCCGAATCTGGCCTCCGTTTTCACATCCGATGGTTCGTTTGGGCGCTACACACCAAAACGTCCCAAATTCTAACTCTGTCGTTTTTTCGAAAAATGTTGAAAATTTTTTCTCGCCGATTGCCTTGAAACTCACCATACAGATAGAGAATTTCACGCTGATTCCAAATCTGAAATCCGTTTTCCAATCCGATGCTTCGTTTTGAAGCTACAGCCCAAAACGTCCCAAATTCTAACTCTGTCGTTTTTCGCCAATGTCCCAAAATCTTAAATGGCGTCTCACATCTAAACGAAGACAGATATGAACAAGCCGTTTGTTTCACTGAATTTGTCTCACTCTTAGCTTTCAAACGAGCTATGGCACGACAAAATCCGTCCACTGGAAGCCAAAATCGAAGCGAGCTCTCCCGAGGGGGGGGACGTCAGCGAAAATTTTTTCTCTCCGATTGCGTTCAAATTCACCATACCGATGCAGAATTTCACGCTGAATCCGAATCTGGCCTCCGTTTTCACATCCGATGGTTCGTTTGGGCGCTACACACCAAAACGTCCCAAATTCTAACTCTGTCGTTTTTTCGAAAAATGTTGAAAATTTTTTCTCGCCGATTGCCTTGAAACTCACCATACAGATAGAGAATTTCACGCTGATTCCAAATCTGAAATCCGTTTTCCAATCCGATGCTTCGTTTTGAAGCTACAGCCCAAAACGTCCCAAATTCTAACTCTGTCGTTTTTTCGCCAATGTCCCAAAATCTTAAATGGCGTCTCACATCTAAACGAAGACAGATATGAACAAGCCGTTTGTTTCACTGAATTTGTCTCACTCTTAGCTTTCAAACGAGCTATGGCACGACAAAATCCGTCCACTGGAAGCCAAAATCGAAGCGAGCTCTCCCGAGGGGGGGGACGTCAGCGAAAATTTTTTCTCTCCGATTGCGTTCAAATTCACCATACCGATGCAGAATTTCACGCTGAATCCGAATCTGGCCTCCGTTTTCACATCCGATGGTTCGTTTGGGCGCTACACACCAAAACGTCCCAAATTCTAACTCTGTCGTTTTTTCGAAAAATGTTGAAAATTTTTTCTCGCCGATTGCCTTGAAACTCACCATACAGATAGAGAATTTCACGCTGATTCCAAATCTGAAATCCGTTTTCCAATCCGATGCTTCGTTTTGAAGCTACAGCCCAAAACGTCCCAAATTCTAACTCTGTCGTTTTTCGCCAATGTCCCAAAATCTTAAATGGCGTCTCACATCTAAACGAAGACAGATATGAACAAGCCGTTTGTTTCACTGAATTTGTCTCACTCTTAGCTTTCAAACGAGCTATGGCACGACAAAATCCGTCCACTGGAAGCCAAAATCGAAGCGAGCTCTCCCGAGGGGGGGGACGTCAGCGAAAATTTTTTCTCTCCGATTGCGTTCAAATTCACCATACCGATGCAGAATTTCACGCTGAATCCGAATCTGGCCTCCGTTTTCACATCCGATGGTTCGTTTGGGCGCTACACACCAAAACGTCCCAAATTCTAACTCTGTCGTTTTTTCGAAAAAAATTTGAAAATTTTTTCTCGCCGATTGCCTTGAAACTCACCATACAGATAGAGAATTTCACGCTGATTCCAAATCTGAAATCCGTTTTCCAATCCGATGCTTCGTTTTGAAGCTACAGCCCAAAACGTCCCAAATTCTAACTCTGTCGTTTTTCGCCAATGTCCCAAAATCTTAAATGGCGTCTCACATCTAAACGAAGACAGATATGAACAAGCCGTTTGTTTCACTGAATTTGTCTCACTCTTAGCTTTCAAACGAGCTATGGCACGACAAAATCCGTCCACTGGAAGCCAAAATCGAAGCGAGCTCTCCCGAGGGGGGGGACGTCAGCGAAAATTTTTTCTCTCCGATTGCGTTCAAATTCACCATACCGATGCAGAATTTCACGCTGAATCCGAATCTGGCCTCCGTTTTCACATCCGATGGTTCGTTTGGGCGCTACACACCAAAACGTCCCAAATTCTAACTCTGTCGTTTTTTCGAAAAATGTTGAAAATTTTTTCTCGCCGATTGCCTTGAAACTCACCATACAGATAGAGAATTTCACGCTGATTCCAAATCTGAAATCCGTTTTCCAATCCGATGCTTCGTTTTGAAGCTACAGCCCAAAACGTCCCAAATTCTAACTCTGTCGTTTTTCGCCAATGTCCCAAAATCTTAAATGGCGTCTCACATCTAAACGAAGACAGATATGAACAAGCCGTTTGTTTCACTGAATTTGTCTCACTCTTAGCTTTCAAACGAGCTATGGCACGACAAAATCCGTCCACTGGAAGCCAAAATCGAAGCGAGCTCTCCCGAGGGGGGGGACGTCAGCGAAAATTTTTTCTCTCCGATTGCGTTCAAATTCACCATACCGATGCAGAATTTCACGCTGAATCCGAATCTGGCCTCCGTTTTCACATCCGATGGTTCGTTTGGGCGCTACACACCAAAACGTCCCAAATTCTAACTCTGTCGTTTTTTCGAAAAATGTTGAAAATTTTTTCTCGCCGATTGCCTTGAAACTCACCATACAGATAGAGAATTTCACGCTGATTCCAAATCTGAAATCCGTTTTCCAATCCGATGCTTCGTTTTGAAGCTACAGCCCAAAACGTCCCAAATTCTAACTCTGTCGTTTTTCGCCAATGTCCCAAAATCTTAAATGGCGTCTCACATCTAAACGAAGACAGATATGAACAAGCCGTTTGTTTCACTGAATTTGTCTCACTCTTAGCTTTCAAACGAGCTATGGCACGACAAAATCCGTCCACTGGAAGCCAAAATCGAAGCGAGCTCTCCCGAGGGGGGGGACGTCAGCGAAAATTTTTTCTCTCCGATTGCGTTCAAATTCACCATACCGATGCAGAATTTCACGCTGAATCCGAATCTGGCCTCCGTTTTCACATCCGATGGTTCGTTTGGGCGCTACACACCAAAACGTCCCAAATTCTAACTCTGTCGTTTTTTCGAAAAATGTTGAAAATTTTTTCTCGCCGATTGCCTTGAAACTCACCATACAGATAGAGAATTTCACGCTGATTCCAAATCTGAAATCCGTTTTCCAATCCGATGCTTCGTTTTGAAGCTACAGCCCAAAACGTCCCAAATTCTAACTCTGTCGTTTTTCGCCAATGTCCCAAAATCTTAAATGGCGTCTCACATCTAAACGAAGACAGATATGAACAAGCCGTTTGTTTCACTGAATTTGTCTCACTCTTAGCTTTCAAACGAGCTATGGCACGACAAAATCCGTCCACTGGAAGCCAAAATCGAAGCGAGCTCTCCCGAGGGGGGGGACGTCAGCGAAAATTTTTTCTCTCCGATTGCGTTCAAATTCACCATACCGATGCAGAATTTCACGCTGAATCCGAATCTGGCCTCCGTTTTCACATCCGATGGTTCGTTTGGGCGCTACACACCAAAACGTCCCAAATTCTAACTCTGTCGTTTTTTCGAAAAATGTTGAAAATTTTTTCTCGCCGATTGCCTTGAAACTCACCATACAGATAGAGAATTTCACGCTGATTCCAAATCTGAAATCCGTTTTCCAATCCGATGCTTCGTTTTGAAGCTACAGCCCAAAACGTCCCAAATTCTAACTCTGTCGTTTTTCGCCAATGTCCCAAAATCTTAAATGGCGTCTCACATCTAAACGAAGACAGATATGAACAAGCCGTTTGTTTCACTGAATTTGTCTCACTCTTAGCTTTCAAACGAGCTATGGCACGACAAAATCCGTCCACTGGAAGCCAAAATCGAAGCGAGCTCTCCCGAGGGGGGGACGTCAGCGAAAATTTTTTCTCTCCGATTGCGTTCAAATTCACCATACCGATGCAGAATTTCACGCTGAATCCGAATCTGGCCTCCGTTTTCACATCCGATGGTTCGTTTGGGCGCTACACACCAAAACGTCCCAAATTCTAACTCTGTCGTTTTTTCGAAAAATGTTGAAAATTTTTTCTCGCCGATTGCCTTGAAACTCACCATACAGATAGAGAATTTCACGCTGATTCCAAATCTGAAATCCGTTTTCCAATCCGATGCTTCGTTTTGAAGCTACAGCCCAAAACGTCCCAAATTCTAACTCTGTCGTTTTTCGCCAATGTCCCAAAATCTTAAATGGCGTCTCACATCTAAACGAAGACAGATATGAACAAGCCGTTTGTTTCACTGAATTTGTCTCACTCTTAGCTTTCAAACGAGCTATGGCACGACAAAATCCGTCCACTGGAAGCCAAAATCGAAGCGAGCTCTCCCGAGGGGGGGACGTCAGCGAAAATTTTTTCTCTCCGATTGCGTTCAAATTCACCATACCGATGCAGAATTTCACGCTGAATCCGAATCTGGCCTCCGTTTTCACATCCGATGGTTCGTTTGGGCGCTACACACCAAAACGTCCCAAATTCTAACTCTGTCGTTTTTTCGAAAAATGTTGAAAATTTTTTCTCGCCGATTGCCTTGAAACTCACCATACAGATAGAGAATTTCACGCTGATTCCAAATCTGAAATCCGTTTTCCAATCCGATGCTTCGTTTTGAAGCTACAGCCCAAAACGTCCCAAATTCTAACTCTGTCGTTTTTCGCCAATGTCCCAAAATCTTAAATGGCGTCTCACATCTAAACGAAGACAGATATGAACAAGCCGTTTGTTTCACTGAATTTGTCTCACTCTTAGCTTTCAAACGAGCTATGGCACGACAAAATCCGTCCACTGGAAGCCAAAATCGAAGCGAGCTCTCCCGAGGGGGGGGGACGTCAGCGAAAATTTTTTCTCTCCGATTGCGTTCAAATTCACCATACCGATGCAGAATTTCACGCTGAATCCGAATCTGGCCTCCGTTTTCACATCCGATGGTTCGTTTGGGCGCTACACACCAAAACGTCCCAAATTCTAACTCTGTCGTTTTTTCGAAAAATGTTGAAAATTTTTTCTCGCCGATTGCCTTGAAACTCACCATACAGATAGAGAATTTCACGCTGATTCCAAATCTGAAATCCGTTTTCCAATCCGATGCTTCGTTTTGAAGCTACAGCCCAAAACGTCCCAAATTCTAACTCTGTCGTTTTTCGCCAATGTCCCAAAATCTTAAATGGCGTCTCACATCTAAACGAAGACAGATATGAACAAGCCGTTTGTTTCACTG
>CAJQUW010012050.1:27500-80658 GCA_907163375.1 Prostheceraeus crozeri
GATGCTTCGTTTTGAAGCTACAGCCCAAAACGTCCCAAATTCTAACTCTGTCGTTTTTCGCCAATGTCCCAAAATCTTAAATGGCGTCTCACATCTAAACGAAGACAGATATGAACAAGCCGTTTGTTTCACTGAATTTGTCTCACTCTTAGCTTTCAAACGAGCTATGGCACGACAAAATCCGTCCACTGGAAGCCAAAATCGAAGCGAGCTCTCCCGAGGGGGGGACGTCAGCGAAAATTTTTTCTCTCCGATTGCGTTCAAATTCACCATACCGATGCAGAATTTCACGCTGAATCCGAATCTGGCCTCCGTTTTCACATCCGATGGTTCGTTTGGGCGCTACACACCAAAACGTACCAAATTCTAACTCTGTCGTTTTTTCGAAAAATGTTGAAAATTTTTTCTCGCCGATTGCCTTGAAACTCACCATACAGATAGAGAATTTCACGCTGATTCCAAATCTGAAATCCGTTTTCCAATCCGATGCTTCGTTTTGAAGCTACAGCCCAAAACGTCCCAAATTCTAACTCTGTCGTTTTTCGCCAATGTCCCAAAATCTTAAATGGCGTCTCACATCTAAACGAAGACAGATATGAACAAGCCGTTTGTTTCACTGAATTTGTCTCACTCTTAGCTTTCAAACGAGCTATGGCACGACAAAATCCGTCCACTGGAAGCCAAAATCGAAGCGAGCTCTCCCGAGGGGGGGGACGTCAGCGAAAATTTTTTCTCTCCGATTGCGTTCAAATTCACCATACCGATGCAGAATTTCACGCTGAATCCGAATCTGGCCTCCGTTTTCACATCCGATGGTTCGTTTGGGCGCTACACACCAAAACGTCCCAAATTCTAACTCTGTCGTTTTTTCGAAAAATGTTGAAAATTTTTTCTCGCCGATTGCCTTGAAACTCACCATACAGATAGAGAATTTCACGCTGATT
The DNA here is from genome assembly GCA_907163375.1 of Prostheceraeus crozeri. Lineage (NCBI taxonomy): Eukaryota > Metazoa > Platyhelminthes > Polycladida > Euryleptidae > Prostheceraeus > Prostheceraeus crozeri. Next base: position 28,445 of record CAJQUW010012050.1, read on the forward strand.
CCAAATCTGAAATCCGTTTTCCAATCCGATGCTTCGTTTGAAGCTACAGCCCAAAACGTCCCAAATTCTAACTCTGTCGTTTTTCGCCAATGTCCCAAAATCTTAAATGGCGTCTCACATCTAAACGAAGACAGATATGAACAAGCCGTTTGTTTCACTGAATTTGTCTCACTCTTAGCTTTCAAACGAGCTATGGCACGACAAAATCCGTCCACTGGAAGCCAAAATCGAAGCGAGCTCTCCCGAGGGGGGGACGTCAGCGAAAATTTTTTCTCTCCGATTGCGTTCAAATTCACCATACCGATGCAGAATTTCACGCTGAATCCGAATCTGGCCTCCGTTTTCACATCCGATGGTTCGTTTGGGCGCTACACACCAAAACGTCCCAAATTCTAACTCTGTCGTTTTTTCGAAAAATGTTGAAAATTTTTTCTCGCCGATTGCCTTGAAACTCACCATACAGATAGAGAATTTCACGCTGATTCCAAATCTGAAATCCGTTTTCCAATCCGATGCTTCGTTTTGAAGCTACAGCCCAAAACGTCCCAAATTCTAACTCTGTCGTTTTTCGCCAATGTCCCAAAATCTTAAATGGCGTCTCACATCTAAACGAAGACAGATATGAACAAGCCGTTTGTTTCACTGAATTTGTCTCACTCTTAGCTTTCAAACGAGCTATGGCACGACAAAATCCGTCCACTGGAAGCCAAAATCGAAGCGAGCTCTCCCGAGGGGGGGGACGTCAGCGAAAATTTTTTCTCTCCGATTGCGTTCAAATTCACCATACCGATGCAGAATTTCACGCTGAATCCGAATCTGGCCTCCGTTTTCACATCCGATGGTTCGTTTGGGCGCTACACACCAAAACGTCCCAAATTCTAACTCTGTCGTTTTTTCGAAAAATGTTGAAAATTTTTTCTCGCCGATTGCCTTGAAACTCACCATACAGATAGAGAATTTCACGCTGATTCCAAATCTGAAATCCGTTTTCCAATCCGATGCTTCGTTTTGAAGCTACAGCCCAAAACGTCCCAAATTCTAACTCTGTCGTTTTTCGCCAATGTCCCAAAATCTTAAATGGCGTCTCACATCTAAACGAAGACAGATATGAACAAGCCGTTTGTTTCACTGAATTTGTCTCACTCTTAGCTTTCAAACGAGCTATGGCACGACAAAATCCGTCCACTGGAAGCCAAAATCGAAGCGAGCTCTCCCGAGGGGGGGACGTCAGCGAAAATTTTTTCTCTCCGATTGCGTTCAAATTCACCATACCGATGCAGAATTTCACGCTGAATCCGAATCTGGCCTCCGTTTTCACATCCGATGGTTCGTTTGGGCGCTACACACCAAAACGTCCCAAATTCTAACTCTGTCGTTTTTTCGAAAAATGTTGAAAATTTTTTCTCGCCGATTGCCTTGAAACTCACCATACAGATAGAGAATTTCACGCTGATTCCAAATCTGAAATCCGTTTTCCAATCCGATGCTTCGTTTTGAAGCTACAGCCCAAAACGTCCCAAATTCTAACTCTGTCGTTTTTCGCCAATGTCCCAAAATCTTAAATGGCGTCTCACATCTAAACGAAGACAGATATGAACAAGCCGTTTGTTTCACTGAATTTGTCTCACTCTTAGCTTTCAAACGAGCTATGGCACGACAAAATCCGTCCACTGGAAGCCAAAATCGAAGCGAGCTCTCCCGAGGGGGGGACGTCAGCGAAAATTTTTCTCTCCGATTGCGTTCAAATTCACCATACCGATGCAGAATTTCACGCTGAATCCGAATCTGGCCTCCGTTTTCACATCCGATGGTTCGTTTGGGCGCTACACACCAAAACGTACCAAATTCTAACTCTGTCGTTTTTTCGAAAAATGTTGAAAATTTTTTCTCGCCGATTGCCTTGAAACTCACCATACAGATAGAGAATTTCACGCTGATTCCAAATCTGAAATCCGTTTTCCAATCCGATGCTTCGTTTTGAAGCTACAGCCCAAAACGTCCCAAATTCTAACTCTGTCGTTTTTCGCCAATGTCCCAAAATCTTAAATGGCGTCTCACATCTAAACGAAGACAGATATGAACAAGCCGTTTGTTTCACTGAATTTGTCTCACTCTTAGCTTTCAAACGAGCTATGGCACGACAAAATCCGTCCACTGGAAGCCAAAATCGAAGCGAGCTCTCCCGAGGGGGGGACGTCAGCGAAAATTTTTTCTCTCCGATTGCGTTCAAATTCACCATACCGATGCAGAATTTCACGCTGAATCCGAATCTGGCCTCCGTTTTCACATCCGATGGTTCGTTTGGGCGCTACACACCAAAACGTCCCAAATTCTAACTCTGTCGTTTTTTCGAAAAATGTTGAAAATTTTTTCTCGCCGATTGCCTTGAAACTCACCATACAGATAGAGAATTTCACGCTGATTCCAAATCTGAAATCCGTTTTCCAATCCGATGCTTCGTTTTGAAGCTACAGCCCAAAACGTCCCAAATTCTAACTCTGTCGTTTTTCGCCAATGTCCCAAAATCTTAAATGGCGTCTCACATCTAAACGAAGACAGATATGAACAAGCCGTTTGTTTCACTGAATTTGTCTCACTCTTAGCTTTCAAACGAGCTATGGCACGACAAAATCCGTCCACTGGAAGCCAAAATCGAAGCGAGCTCTCCCGAGGGGGGGACGTCAGCGAAAATTTTTTCTCTCCGATTGCGTTCAAATTCACCATACCGATGCAGAATTTCACGCTGAATCCGAATCTGGCCTCCGTTTTCACATCCGATGGTTCGTTTGGGCGCTACACACCAAAACGTCCCAAATTCTAACTCTGTCGTTTTTTCGAAAAATGTTGAAAATTTTTTCTCGCCGATTGCCTTGAAACTCACCATACAGATAGAGAATTTCACGCTGATTCCAAATCTGAAATCCGTTTTCCAATCCGATGCTTCGTTTTGAAGCTACAGCCCAAAACGTCCCAAATTCTAACTCTGTCGTTTTTCGCCAATGTCCCAAAATCTTAAATGGCGTCTCACATCTAAACGAAGACAGATATGAACAAGCCGTTTGTTTCACTGAATTTGTCTCACTCTTAGCTTTCAAACGAGCTATGGCACGACAAAATCCGTCCACTGGAAGCCAAAATCGAAGCGAGCTCTCCCGAGGGGGGGACGTCAGCGAAAATTTTTTCTCTCCGATTGCGTTCAAATTCACCATACCGATGCAGAATTTCACGCTGAATCCGAATCTGGCCTCCGTTTTCACATCCGATGGTTCGTTTGGGCGCTACACACCAAAACGTCCCAAATTCTAACTCTGTCGTTTTTTCGAAAAATGTTGAAAATTTTTTCTCGCCGATTGCCTTGAAACTCACCATACAGATAGAGAATTTCACGCTGATTCCAAATCTGAAATCCGTTTTCCAATCCGATGCTTCGTTTTGAAGCTACAGCCCAAAACGTCCCAAATTCTAACTCTGTCGTTTTTCGCCAATGTCCCAAAATCTTAAATGGCGTCTCACATCTAAACGAAGACAGATATGAACAAGCCGTTTGTTTCACTGAATTTGTCTCACTCTTAGCTTTCAAACGAGCTATGGCACGACAAAATCCGTCCACTGGAAGCCAAAATCGAAGCGAGCTCTCCCGAGGGGGGGACGTCAGCGAAAATTTTTTCTCTCCGATTGCGTTCAAATTCACCATACCGATGCAGAATTTCACTCTGAATCCGAATCTGGCCTCCGTTTTCACATCCTCGCACTTCTTCCACTCGAAGCAGCACATTTTACAACCCAACATTCAGCAGATTGCACGAAAAACATCACACACTATAGCCTCAAGACAAATCCTGGCGGTCGCCCAAGTCCACCACGACACTCTTTCGTTCCAGAGGGGGGGGAGTCAGCGAACATTTTGTGAACGTGAACCAACCTGGCCGGCACACCACGCTAGACTACAACCTCTGTCGTTCCAGAGGGGGGGCGCCGGTCGGGTGTTCGCCGTTTGCTTACTACTCATGGTAAGAAATTTTCGCGTGAAACAAATTTTCGCGAGAGACAGTTTCACAATATCTCAGTAAGAGCTTCCAGTTATCAACATCCCCACAACAACAATCCAAAGTTCCTCATCTTCCATTTGATGAGGGGCATATTCAAAAGTTTGACTCGATTTCTATGGCTAGAATTTCAAATTCGACTGGATCATCGCTTTTACTGACGGTTTAGACACATCTCATCATCTCATCCAGAGATAAATTGTCTTGTCTCGCCCCTCAAATCTCGAGGGGCAAGAAGGTCAATTTTCTATTAAACGTATTGCAGATTCAAGCCTGAATTCTGACAAGCCAGAAGATTCACACCACATTAAATGTATACAGTCGGTAACCTTAGATCATGAACAGTCGAGCGGTATGAATAGCATTTCCTCTCGACGAGTTTATCACTAAGAAAAATTGAGTTAAAATTATGTACTTTTTACTTGACAGGCCTGCATGTATTATGACCGCTGATGTTTGTGTGCTCGCTACTACCATGCAATGCACACTCGGCCAATCACACAAGCCAAGGAAAGACGAATGTCCATGTCAATCTCTTTCGCTTGCTACAATTGCATGATTATAGTAAGGGATATGATTATGTCCGCTCTAGACTAACACACACAGAAATGAATTTATCTGTGATCTCATCATATTGAAACAATGACAATTACAGCTACGGTGTGAACCACAGAATTAGATTCATCTGCGCGCTTCGGTAAACCGAAGCAGATAAACAAAATATTTAATTCTGTGGTGTGAACACTTGTTAAATCGACTTTTAAGAGCAATTGTGATAATATTTAAGTTAATTAAGTAAGTGAGCACTTCCTACAGAATGCATAATAATACACACAACTGAACAGCTGTAGGGCCTAATAACTGTGCACAAACATTGTGCTCTCTTCTAATCCGACTCAATCTGAAATAAAGTGAACAGCACTTCACAGATCGAATTAAGTTCTGCAGATGAGTGACGCTCGGCACGTCGTGTTTCACATGGTGAGAGCGATGGAGTGGTTAGTGTTTCCACAATTAAGCACTTACTCTAAAACATGTTTCCGATCGCAGCTTTTAATAGTTGATTTTAACGCTTCATCAAACTAAGGTAGTTATCGCTGATATAAGAGGGATGAGTGGTTGGGAATTACACTATTTTGACCTTTGTGACGGTTTCCGTGTTCATTTAATGCCATAAAAGCTAAAACTTCCTCTGAAGCATTTTTCGCACCAACACCGTTGGCCATTATGAAAGCACTGGTTTTCATTATCCTTAAATAAAATTTCAATCATTGCAAATTAGAGCAGACGGCTTGCTTACCATGTATCAACATGCAAATCATGTAATGCAAAAGGTGGCACTCGCCACTATGATTTTCGTAGGAATATGCTAGCTAGGCATAAATAATTTTGATTGGATCATGTCTTGATTGATAGTTTTCAAGGGTTAAGTACTAGCCTCATCAGCATTTTTAGTGACTTGCTATTAGTGTGAAACCGGCCTGCTTCTGGCGTCCTGCATGGAGGTTGACGGCCGTCGGACCGTACCGGCCTGAAGATCTCGGCCGGTTTCTATCTCTGGTCAGGTGTGGTCAATCGACCAAAGTTGCCCCTAGTCAAAATTTTGATTTGGTTATGATTGGTTGTGAATCAGGAATACACAACCATTGGAATAGAATTTTAAGTAATAAGCTTTTAAGTTACGAAAAGAGCAGTGAAAGGCACTGAGCAGCATTACATGGCGAAGAGGTATTTTAATAGAAAATCCTAAAATAGGGAGGAAATGTGCTTACGGGATTTTTGACATGAGATCCGGACTTTGCTAATCACAATCGCAATCATCGCGTATGGCCCACGGCCCAATTCAAGAGCAAATTTTATCATTTCTTGGAACGATGCATGCTGAGACTTACTAATTGCTGAAGTAAGAAATTTTGTAACTTTAATGATCAGAATGTTGACTTGCATTTCATATTTTGATCATTAAAGCTTTCAATTAACTGCATGGATAGAATTGTGTTGCAATTGTTTAATGTCATGCGATTTTGGGCAAATATATTCGGCTGCTTAACTTTCATCATTGACTTCCTCTCATATCAAATACTTTTGCCACTTTTGTCAAATTAATAGATGCATATTTCAGCTATTATAATTTAGCATGAATCTGAACTTCCGAAAGAAACCTTAATTTGTGGATAGCAAAGATATACAAAAGGATGGCGATTTTCACAACTTCCTTAGATTCCAACTTAACAATTTATTCAGTAAAAAGTTAATACCAACTGCTGAAATGCGCCCTCAATTGAAAGTGGGAATTTACAGTAATATACATTTTGTCCCAACAGCTCTTGGGATGATCCAAGGACAATACATCTATCATTTCTTTTTATTTTCAATAGTTCAAATTCTTTAGTGCTGCTTTTGAGCTGCCATCTACGACCACGTTCTGACTGTTAATTTGTAGTGCATCAAATAGCTTGCTCCCGGAATTATTGTTGTTTCTAGGGAAGCTGATTCTTCTGGAAAATGACATTCATTTTTGTCAAACAATTTCTCAAACTTCTGTTGGTTGGTTAGTATTCCTTTGTCTAAACTCTGTTTCTCTGGATTTATTAGAGCGACGGTTTCCATAGCGACAGAAGTGGTAGTATTTTGAACAACAATTGTTCCAATAATCCTGATAGTAGACTAATCGCACAAAACGAATGTCAATCATAATTTACTTTCATTTCAATTTTACATTTTCCCCGAAACGCTCTTGAGATGTGGGAGGGGACATTTCTTATAAAGGTTTGCTTTTGTATTGTCTACTCGTAGGAACTAGTCGCACTGAGTCATGACCTACACAGTCAATCCTGCTTAATTGAGTCACCTGCCTTTTTGGGAGACTGATGTTTCACAAAAAACTTATTAAACGATAATCTATTGCTTCACTGGCGCAACATTTGCATAACTGAGGCATGATTTTTTTCTTTGTTGCTTAAATTCTGTCTCATAATGAAGTTTAATCTTGTAGTAAAGATGATGAAATTTAGCACTTGAACATGTACGCAATGCCACACAATGCTGAGCGGCACATGTAGATCCCATGGGACGCAGATGGTAGTTTTTGGCAAAAATGAAATTTTGTATGTTTTCTCTGATTAAACGAAAAGTACTAAACCCATAGTCATAATTTTTTGCATGGAATGTCATTTGAAAAACGCTTTTTCTTTTGAATGCATTTAATTTTGAAAACAATTTAAGCTTGAAAGGGTTAAGACAAAAATATAGACCTACAGTAACTTGGTCGCAAATTATTTCCCCTCGAATCAGAATCAGATGTGATAGAATAAAATATCATTTGTAGACAAAAGATCATAAAAGGTTTTAGATTTAACCGGTTGATATAAAATTTAGCCTGTCAATTTGAATTAGCCGGCTGACTACACCCATCTCTAATGCCTTAATATGTCCATAAGGTTCTGAACACAATTGCATACATGTACAATTAGTGACTATCAAATTCATATGAACATGAGAGCTGTGTATATTTTATTTAATCTGGCCAATATGTATTATTTTGCATAAGCAAATCTCATATCGGATGTCTTACTTGACATTTCTAAAAAAGCAAATGTTTCTTTAATCCTGAGTGTGACCAGTGAAGTGACATGAGCATATTGAGGTCCTGAAGAACTTCTCCATGAAGCAGCTTCTTTGTTGCCATCGGTAGGACTTCTTTATTTCAATGTATGTCATTAAGAAATTCAAACTAACCTATCTATCTACAGAATACAGCATATAACCTTAGTGGGGCTGGAGATATGTCAGCACAGAAATTTAACATAGATAACATAGAAGAGCAAACTAAGTCAAAGCAATGGTACATGCTGAAACTTGCTAAAGTGGCAAAAAAAATTCTCAATGCCTTACTGAGATATAAAAAATAGTCGCTCATCCCATGCTGATTGTTGTGAATTCCTTCAAAATGCTCCGATCGCCACGATTCCTTCAAATTCGAAGAATCCAGATAATTGTGTACAAATTCTGTCAGTGAAGTTAGTCTTTCCGATCATTATTTAAAAAGTTAGTAGGCGCACGAAAAGGCGTTCACAAACTTCACTAGAGAACTTGATATGATAATTGTCTCTTTGCTGTGTAATCTAGGTGTTTACAGCCTCTGAAACTTGGCAGAATTTGGTGTGCTTAATGTTGAACTGGCTGCACATTGTTCGATAGTTATGGCTTTAGGCTTGCGCTATTTCAATAGCATTGAATGTTACGAAGCTTCCCTTCCAGGCAAGCAGAGGAAGAGAAGACCTGTCTAACTCTACGGATGAATCGCAACAGCAAACTAAATTTCAATTCAGTCGAAAGCAGCTTATCAGTCGAAGTTGCCGTATGTCCCAGCAATTCGGGATGACTGGTCATATTTATTTCTCACATATTTTTGATGCTCGCCTAGGTGAAAATGATTGTATTTATCATATATTTATAATGTGCCTTAAGAGTCTCATTCTGCCTGTCTCCCAAAAAAATGGCAGCCTACTTTAGTATGAAGGCACAATCTAAAAAATTTATATCCTTTGCTGTACGTAATTCAGTTCAAACATTTATGAATGTGATGTAAAAATAATGTTGCTGCACCGGTGTTACAAAGATTTACTAATATCTCATCTTCCAAATACTGAGTTTCCTGTGATTTTTATCCTTTTGCAATTTTTAATGAGTTGCTCTTAGTCATTGACAACAACTTTCTTAAAACTTTAGGGAGACTTCTTTAGAGACGTCTAGAATTGTGGGAGAGACTGAAGATTTGATGAAAACATTGAGTGAGAAATTCATATTTTCGTGGAATGTAAATGCTTCATCACATAAATAATGACCGTACACGAAATTATGAATCTATACAGCGTGTTCAATTTCTATAATTACAAGTCATGTAAAAACTTAAACTTTTTTCTACTTTCCATGAGAGGAAATCATATTTCGTCCGAAATAGGAATAGTTGTCATGGCAATGATGATCTCAAGAGCTTTGAAGACAATAATCTTCATCACCAATGTAATCCTTCAAATAGTTAGTGATTGGGAAAACTTGAAGGAACGACAAACAATGGTATAGTTAGTGAGAGTTTTAATTTTATAATCGAACACAGATTTCAGCGTAATTTGCCAACAGCTTAATTTCATATTTGGTTGTGGAATAGCGCAGGAGCGTCAGTGTAAAATACAAAAAATTTATAGGAAAATGCATCTCCGTTGCTTAAAAGCTTATGGAAAAGTGACTGATGAAGATGGGGAGAGCGATAGAGAACTTTTGGCTTTTGAGGTTGCTGCGCCGTTGAACAGTTTTTAAGCTCCTGTTTTTGAATACAGCAGTAGTTAAAGAATTATACTTCTATATTTGAAAATAGTGTAGCAATGATGGTCAGCTGTCTTAGCTGATATTTTGTTTCAATGCTTTATAACAGAATACGGTCAATTAGGTTATATGTGTAGCTTAAATTCAATAAATAGTAATTTATCGATTACGCATTAATAGTGCAATGATATGAAATAAACGATGGATCAAATTGCCACGCAAAAGATGCGCGACTGCGGATTCGAACCTACGACCCGCAGGTTGACTAGACTTGTGCTCAGCCAACCGAGCCACGAGCCGTTTGTATACGACTGTGTCAGTTCGCAGGATGAAACTCATATTTAATTGTGAGACTAACCGCTGCTGTAAATCGTTATTGTAATTGTAGACTAAATTGACAATTTTCTCAACGTGGCAAATTAAGTTGTTGTTTGCTCGCAGAGCAGCTTATTAAGGACACATAGGATCAATACACCAGAGGAAATCTCTACTTACAAGCAGTCTCGTCAAGTAGTGTCTGTTAGTAGTCTGAGAATACGTATTAACCCATTCCAGCGGAAGCGTGTATTTTACTATGTAAAATACATACTTCGCAAAAAGTGCGTGGGCGGGTCCCCCTGTGTGGGCGGGTCCCGTGATGTGGGTCCCGTGCGTGAGTCAGCGGGGTCGGCGGCGGGTCCCGTGACATGGGTCCGATGCGTGGCACGTTGAAACGGGTCCCGTGAGAGGATGACGTGGAAGCGGGTCCCGTGAGTAAGAGGAATGAGTATAAAGAGAGGGTTTGGAGTAGGTATTCTACATAACGATGCAGTGTGAATTCTGTGAACGTGAATGTGCATCCGTGGAAGAATGTATAGCACATGGGGAGCAAGAGACTGGTCGTGTATATTGTAGAACATGTACTCTATGGTATAGTGTACGACTCTGTGACAGGCATCGCTGTCCATTTATTCTCCATCGGGAGGACTGGGTAGAATGCCCCATGTGTGATGAGATGATGACACGGGATGAGTTCCTCCAACATGGCTGTTTCTTCATGTGTCGTTTATGTGGAGAGGATGTATTAATGGAGGAGGGAGAGCATTTATGTCCGGTAAAGATGGCAGCCTTATTACATCGCTTGGATGATAATGATAATGACAATGATAATGATGAGGAAGAGGAGGGCGAGCCTCCCCAACATGGTGGGGGTAGTTTGACACGACAACATGCTGGAGTGAATGAACATCGACAGTATTATTTTCGAAATGCGGGGCTTGAAGTGACGTATCGACCGGAGGAGGATACACGTGACGTGACAAGTTTTATGGACAGTATGTATCAGCAATTGTATGAGTTAATTGTACGTGAGAATACAGACTATGAAGTGGTGGTGGTGGTGCAAATGACATTTCTGTCTGAACGAATAATAACAGATGATGAGTCAGAGCAAGTGGAGATTCGTTCAAACCCCATATACCGTCAAGGTGTACAGTTTCTAAATTTCGATACATGGTTTGAAGATGTGAAGCAAGAACTGTCTGGATGGATAGAGATGGTGACATCAATGAGTTCAGGTTTAGTGTTACAGAAGATTATAAAAATGGAAGTCCGCCTCAGTCGTCATCTAGGGGATGGACGTGTGGCTGGTGGATTGATTAAGCTACCGAATAGCTTATGTCGACTACGTTGTATCAAATGTTTTGATTATCGAACGGTGGAAGATGTGAATTATTGTTTTCAAGATTCCGTATTATACTGTCTAGCCTATCAGGATGGTGTGACTAGGCAACGACCTTGAAGGAATTACGAGCTGAAAGGTTGAATGAGCGGTATAAGTTGGATTTCAGTGGGATGAATGAGGATGGACTATTTCCATTGAAGAATTTACGGTGTTTCGAGCAAGCAAATAACATTGCCGTGCGTATTTATGTGCATAATGGTAACGTGTTTAAAGGGACCTTATACGACCATGATTGGCAATGTAACGACGCTACACGTATTGTGCATTTAATTTTATTAACCAAGATTGAAGATGAAGGTACGGAGCATAAGAATGAAGCGGACTGTCATTTTATTCCAGTGATCAAATTTGATACTTTCATGTACAGTGCCTATGACGTAAATCAGCGGAAGAAGAATTACCGACGTTATGTTTCGTGTGAACTATGCTTAGCAATTTTTGCGTGTAGTAAGTACCCCAGCCCTCCAGAGCATATTGTGAAGAAGCGAGGTGAGCATCAGAAAGTGTGTTATGGTGCCAAAACACAATTGGAAGAATTACCGGACAAGTTGGAATTGAAGTTTAAAGACTTTGGTAAGATGACTCATCCTCTGTGTGTAGTCTATGCTGATATTGAAAGCATTATTCATCCTATTACGAAGATACATACCCCAGCAGTGATCGGTTCATACATTAAATGGGATCCAACATTGAAAATGCCACAAGAGAAGGTGGTACAACTTGTGGGTGAAGCGTGCGTTTCAGATTTTCTTGACAGTATGGAATCATTGATTTATCGTCTCCATCATATTATCGACAATAGGTCACGCAAACCAATGGTATTATCAATGGCAGATCAACATCGTTACCAGCATACACATTATTGTAATTTGTGTAAACGTCACGTGGTGGAACGTAGTCAGGATAAAGTAAACGAACATCAAATGATGGACCATACAAAATGTCGAGATCATGATCATCTTACTGGTAAATTTATTCAAGTACTATGTCATGCATGTAATTTCCGTCGTCGTCAAGTTCGTCGTCAAATTCCAGTTTTTTTTCATAATTGGAAAGGTTATGATAGTCATCAAATAATTTTGTATGGTCTATCAAATCGTAATGAAGACCTATGGTGGATCAATCCATGTTATACGAGTGGTGATAAGACCATTGGAGTAACGGCTAGCTTTAAAGTATATGGATGCTACAAGGACAATATTCAACTACAGTTTAGAGATTCATTCCAATTTCCCCCGAATTCATCGCACAAGTTGAGTCAAACGGTGGATGAACTACCAATCTCAAAAGAAATACTAAGTGAGTGTTATCCAAATATTGATCATACATCAATTCAAAAGGGCGTATTTCCATATACCTATTTTGGATGATTGGTCACGTCTTGATGAAACAAGTCTGCCTCCTATTGATAAATTTTATAATGATCTCGTGGAACAACCGTGCTCTGAAGAGGATTATGCACTGGCAAAGGAAGCCTGGGATAAATTGGGATGTACCACTTTCACAGACTATTTGGGTTACTATCTGACGGTTGATGTGACACTATTGGTAGATATATTTGAAGACTTTCGTGCCAAGATGTTTGCAGTCTCCCAATTGGATCCAGTACATTTTTTCGGTATCCCTGGTTTAACGTACGCATTCTTTTTATTGCATACGAACATTTGTTTAGATCACGTGATGGATATTGATATGTATAAAATGTTTGAAGATGGAATCAGAGGGGTATGACGTTTGTGAATAAACATCATGCTGAACATGTGGAAGCCTCACCACAAAATTTTAATACACATACACATTTATTCTATGTTGATGCGAATAATCTCTATGGTACAGCCATGAGTGCGAAACTTCCTAAAGGGAATTTTGTATGGATCCCACCTCAATATTTGAGTGATATAGACGATCAATGGATTTTGAATTATGATGTGGAGGGCTATCAGGGGTGTATACTAACGGTGGATCTCGAGTATCCAGAGCATGTGCAGGATTGGACAGTGGATCTTCCCTTTGCTCCTATGCAAGGTCAAGTGAAGGTAGAGGAAATGTCACCGTTTATGCATAGTTTATGGAAAAGTATACATCATACGGAATTGAAGAAGAAGACATCTCAGAAACTGTTATTAACCCATCACCGGAAGAAAGAGTATACGGTGCATATCTATGCTCTACAGTACTATGTGCAGCAGGGCATGCATGTGAGTCATGTTTATAAAGGAATCACCTTCCAGCAAGAAGCCTTCATTCAACCATATATAGAATACCATACACGAGAACGTGCGAGAAGTACAAGTGTGATGGCCCGTAATATGCACAAACTGTGTGTTAATGCACTATTTGGTAAAACCATGGAGGATGTGCGAAAATATGGTAAGACTCGTTTTGTGCGAGATAGGAAACTTTTCCTGAAACATACACATCACCTCCTCTGTCAGAACTTCTTTGGAGTGGGTTCATCAGCAATGGTTGTACACATTCGACGACGTCATGTGACTTTGGATCGAGCCATTTATATCGGACAAGCCGTATTAGATATCAGTAAGATTCATATGTATCGCTTATATGTGGAATGGCGAATTAATCAACATTGTTTGTCTGTGGGCATTATTGGTGGAGATACGGATTCATTCTTTTTGGAAGTTAAGAGTTATAGTGAACGAGATGAAATTTTGAAATCGTTTCGTACCGTTCCTAATACCATTGATTCAGAAGCACGTGGAATTCTAGATACCTCAAACTATCCAGAGACACACCCTTTATATGATGCACATAATGCAAATCGATTGGGATGTTTTAAAGATGAGTGTAGAGGAGAAGTGATTAAAGAGTTCATTTGCCTGAGTCCCAAATTATACTCATATCTGATGGCAGATGGAACACGTGATTGTCGTGTAAAAGGAGTGAAACAGTATAAAAAACGTGAATTGTCTCATGCATTGTACAAACGTGTATATGAAGACCAATTGACTCATGTGGTTACACAGACTAATTTGGAATCGCAACGTCATGTGATGCGTACAACAACACACAAGAAGGTGGCATTGATGGGATGATAAACGCTTATGGATGTATGAAAATATAAGTATACCTTATGGACATCATACGGTTATAAATATGGAAATTATGAGACTATTAGTAGATGATTTGGAAGATGAGTCAGAGACGGGTGACCTCACGAATGTGTAATCGGATGGTGGAAATCCGTGCATCCGGTAATTTACCATTGGAAAAGATTTATCCAGTATTACATGCACGTGGTTTTACTCCAATTCGTTTTCGATTAGCCAAGCCAAAACGCATTTACACAAAGTGGTGGAATTATATACCATTACAGTTATTCCCACGGGGATGTATTCAAATTATGGGTTACCATGAGATGGATGTATATATGAATGTGTATAAAAGCCTGAAGCAGCTATTGACCAAAGAATTAAATTTACCATTAACATTAAGTGAACCTGAAGTGAAATCATGTACAGTATTGTGTGACTGGCGACAATATCGAGCATCAATTCCATTTCAGCATTTATCATCTTCCGCTCATATAATGAATGAGCAAGAACTTTTCCCTGGAACTCTCCTACGTCATAAACATTATCATTGTTCCCTTTTTGCTAATGGTAAAGCGATTGTGACAGGTGTGTGTTCACGTGATGAAGCAGATGTGATCTTACAATTCATTGTAAATAGATTATGAAAACGAGACATGTATGTTTTATTGTTTATTTTGTAAAAGGGTTACTACAAGGGATTTCATATACCGTGCAATAAATCGATCATTTTGAACTAATTCATGTTTCTGTTGCGGTGTCAATGTACGTGTTTGGGGTACATTACAAAAGTCTGTTAATGTGTCAGTGAAGGAAGATGAGAGTGGGCGATGATTCAGGTAATAGATACAGTAGGCTCCACAATACGTTTTAGGGCCTTGAATACATGTTGTGAGATGATGTAGCGGATATGGACGTTGTTTCAACCATTTCTTTTAAATTGGGGTAGGTATGAATAGGTTGACCATAGGAATCAAAGAATTCACATAATTGTTGTTCATTATCTTGATAATGCGCTAACCAATGTTCCCCTTTTTTTGTGTCGTGGATCAGAATTTAAAATACATGAATAGGATCCATGTTCAGAGGTTGGCGCTTCATTTGCGGCAAATACACCTTTGAATGGGATGGGGAATGGTTGTAGAAATAGAGGGGCAATAGAACGACAACTACATTGTAGAAGGCAAATAATGTCATCTTCACAACAACATTGTAGCATATGTTGACGTTGGACATGGTCTAACGATTTCATGACAGATGTTAATTGAGTAGAGGAGAGCCATTCCACCATAAGGTGAGTGAAGTGTAATTAGACATTGGGAGTTACGTAGTCACTAGGGATAACGGATGTATTCGGTCGAATGACAAAACATTCATCCACTAGGGAGAAAATAATTAGATCCAACGGATCGCTTAGCACATTTTTAAAGACAATTTCTAGGGAGAAATTTAAATCACCCCGTTGTCGCTGTTGTTGTCCAACATGATGATCATCAGTGATGTCAAAGGGAATGAGGTAGAAATAATCTTTGAAGGTATCTAAATCTATATTACAAGATGAATTGGTTGCATAGAGACTCAATGCTCGATTAAATTGAGTGTAGACCTGAAGTACATGGGTACAATCAACACTACCACCAGTTAAGGTGACACCGTTTGATTTAAGGGTTAGTGATGAAAGATCATATGGTTTGAAAATAAGTTTGCGTTCCCCATATTTTAACCATGTATTACTTTTAATAAATCAAAACAGGAATAATTTTGGTTGAATGTTGATAGCAAAGTTATACACATCTCTCTTTTGCCATCCAGAATTCAAATTGATACGTTGTACGGTAATCCCATTATATTTCTAAGCGATGTTTTCCTTCATGCGACGTGTTGCTACAGCTTTTTGAACTGTGTCAGAGGGTTGAAGCATTGGCATATGTAATTTAAAAGAATGGAACCAAATACGGTATTGACTAGTGGTTGTCCCTCCTGCTGCGATAGCAAAATCCCGAAACATGTATTGAGGATGGTTTACAAAAAATTCCACGTCTAATTTCGTACCAGGTGGTAAAGCTTTTTGTTGTTGAAAAAGATTACAATGAATAGGGAAATCAAATTGACGTCTGTATTCACTATCCGTCCATAATTTAAGTTCATATTTATTAGTTAAATTTTCCTCCTCATCAAATTTATTTAAATCTTCACTTAAGGGAGCATTAGGTATATAATTTTTTTCCCCACTTCCAGTACGTGTAAAAGATGTAGTTGGGGTATAAAAGCCTTGTGTTACTAAATGTGTCCCTTTTGCAGTGGCATCGTATTGTAACATATTGATTAAATAAGCTTGTAAAAAGTAAAGACCATTTCCACCTTCCACTACTTGCTCATTTACGGTAATTTTCACATCACGAAAGATACTATGAGCGGTATTATTAATGAGAATAACTTTGCTAGTGGTAGGATTGATGGCTTTCCAAGCACTAGTTGCTGTGTCATATTGTTGAAGTTGAATATCAATGGTACAATAGGCGTTCGATACATCCATCCAATAGGCATTAGACGGTTGTATAGCGAAATGAATCACATCACAAGCATCTAATGCATTTATGGGGGCTACAATGTTCATAAAATGACTACGATTTGAAACATCTACGGGATCCCGTTCAAAGATGTCAAAACGTCCATCTAGATGACTAGGATATGAATGGGTTGATGTAGTTGCTGTGTCAAACATAATGAGACTGTTTGTAATGGTGATAGTAGTAGTGATGGAATGCGTAATTACTTAAAATAAGCGTTGGCCACCAGTTAGTCGGCGATAGTAGGGAAGGTTTTGTGTAGCGGTATAACGTGCTGATGTACTATACCTACGAGGTGGGAGACGACGTCGTGCTCGTATTCTAGGACGTCGTTGAGGTGGTACAGGTGTAGGAGTGGGAATGGGAGTTATGGTATTACCAATTACAGTTTGTGCACGTTTACGAATAGCTGCTGGTACTTGAGAAATAGTCTTTGTAATAGCACGTTGACCCTTTTTAATGATACCTTTTCCAGACGTAGTCGCAGCCTTAACAGCACTAGCTGCAGCATTGGTAGCAGCACTAGCCGCAGCAGCAGCACCCCGCTTCACTCCACGTTTCACACCACGTTTGATACGATTTGTAACACTTTGTTTAATACGAGTTATGATAGAAGATGGAGTCGTTGATTTTGTGACTGCTTTGGTAGCCGGTTTGTTAATACGTCCTGTGGTAACCCGTTTGATAGCGTTCAGACGTTTTTTTTTGAAAGACGGACGTTTCACAGAGCGTTTAGTGCCTTTAATTTTCGGGAGTTTAATTCTAGGAATTTTAGGAATTTTAGGGAGTCTAAGACCTCCTGTCATAGCTCCTGAACTTCCTAGAATATTCATATATGGGACTAGGGGGGCACGTCCTCCACCAATCAATCCTAATCCTTTCGTTTTTGCAGCACGATCAAAAGAGAAAAGTGATCGTGCGTGATCACGGGTAAAAAGATGAGTCATAATAATGGTAATGTAGACATTGGATAATAATAAGTTACTTAAACACGTCGACGTCGTAAATGAAGTTTTATATAAGTACGTCCACCTTGTAAGGGGATAAGGCGACCATCATCAGAACGAAGTTGAAAATGTAATTGAGTTACATTGTATAAAGCCATTGGAATATAGTCAACATGACTAATTTCTTTATAAATAGCAGCACCATAATCAATGTTGCGATAGGGGATAACACGCATTAAATTCGTTTTTGAGCCACCTACATAGATTGGATTTGTCATGTTAGAATATAAGAGAATGTTATAAATATAAGCTTGCATATTTACAGGTGATGGGGCGTGAACGGTTCGATCAATGAGAGAGTGTTGTAAGCCGAGAATATAAGAAAGTAATGGATCAAATTGAATAGAGTAATGATGATCACAATGAACAGTTGTAAAAGTAGAGTGTCCAACCGTTTGACACATGAACTTGATATGTGGACGTGTTACAGAGTTTAATGTATGGAATAAGGTAGGAATATCATAAAGTCCATTTTGTAATTTAAAATATAGAACTTTTTTACTTTCTACTTCTGTACGCAGTGTAATTGGATGGGGTACATTCTGTTCAACGTCATCTATAGTTGAGGTATCTTCCATGGAATTGTTGTCATCTTCATTAGATGAAGCTGAACCTTGATAAGCTGAAACAATATCATTCATGATGGAAGAATCAAAATCAGATCGAAACTCGATAGGTTGATCTTGATAAGTTAACTCAACTGGTTTTCGTGAATAGAGTTGGTTGAGAAGAACATAACATTCAAATGCATTATTATGTTTTGATTTACGAGCATGTTCATAACCGTGATCTGTATTATCTCGTGCTGCAGCTGTTGCATTAGTTAACTGTAGCCATACAGCATTAACACCTTTATCATGAGTAGTACCTTCATAACCAAAGTAGTCAATAATAGTAGCAGTATCTGGAGCAATACATAAATCAGATTTAAGATTAGTATTAACAAGAAGAGCGTGTGGATTAGTATCATTATTTTGAAAATGTTGAATTAAATAAGGATCTCCTAATGTTACACGTTGTTCAACTTCAAAATTATTCATATCAAATGCATCGGATAGATTAGGGAAGTAAATACCCAAGATGAGACTGGTATCATGATTACTCTTCAAACGAATACGTCCTTGACGGTACATCCATTTTTTATAAGTCTCATAGATACCCTTCTTGACACGTAAATCAGGATACGGTTGTACATGTGTAATAGGAATATGAAATTGAAATTTTGTTTGTGCACTCTCACCATTGGATGTAATGTCTTCATCAAAAAGTAATTCACCATTGCTAAGTATTCCATTTTGTTCAGTCATTTTAGAGCAACCATATTTAGTTAATTGATTACAGATTTGTGTAAATTGATAACGAATAGAACCAGACGGGATTTTTAATTTCACTACACGTGTTCGATAGAGAGGTATAGGAATCATAGTATAATCAGAGGCACGATAATCTTTGAGAAGACGAAAATGAAAGATACTTTGATATTGACGAAGATTGAAAAGTGGACGAGGGGGTACAACACTTTTGAAATTTTTAGATAAGGTCACAGCCGCTTTCCGTTCCTTATCCTGATCAGTCATAGATGCATAAAACACATTCATATATTCATAATTTGCACCAGGTTTGGTAAGAATGGACACATTGTGAGTTAATTTGCTATCATCATTAGCTAATTGATCTTTTACACTTTCATTATTAAGGAGTGGATTTCCTCGCGAAGATAAATTGACAGTTTTGGTATGTTTAATAGGTGTTCCCGTTAATAGTTTAGGATTATGTAAAAAGTTGGGACCATAAGAATTTACATCTGGGTTTAAGTCTAATTCGATAGGTGTAGGTTGAAAAATGAAACTACATGGTGCACCTAATAATACTTGCATTGGACCATTAAGAATGATGGCATGATTTAGGTAGATATGATTCAATGTTAATGTTTGCCAAGGTTGAGGATTTGCATGAATAGCTTTAAACATATCCAGTATAGGATTCGTATTCGTAAGGAAACGTTGTGTCATTAAATTTTGTAAAGCCACTGGCTTTTTAATGATCCATTTTTCAAATGTATCCGGACTGAACAGTTCATCCGTGCTAGTAGATTTTTCAAAATTATGAAGAATAGGGGAAATGTATGTAAATTCTTGTTGATAAACATCACGCCAAGCTTTAGGAATGTCTTTCCTTGTGTGATAAAACATACCTTTTATACGATGAAGGTTGTAAAAACATAAAGGTGGTACTTCATTATAAAATTTAATACCTTCAAGACGTAGTGCCAGATGCATTAGAAAGATAGCAGTGACATTGAGATATTTAGGTTTCACATATGTTTTACTATCTGGATTGCTAAATTCCTTTAATGCGTTAAAATATTTAATATTGGTCATACGAACATCACCTGCAGGTGTGATATAGGGACCTGTAGAAATAGGTGTGGTTGTTCGATTATTAATATGATCATATGTCATGAAAATAGTGGAATTATTGAGTTTTTTGAGGCGTTTTAACCAATCATCAATAGTAGCACGAAGATGTATATCTATTTTGTCCACTTTAAATTTCGTTTGAATGATGAGTTGTGGATCTGTAAACAATTGAAGTAATTTATTTAAATATAGGAGATAACTTGCAGGTTCAAAAACCAAGCCTGGGTAAAGTAGTTTTGTAGTAGAGTGACTTCCACCTATAATAGGTGATCCCGTATGTGATTGTAATATTCGAAATGAGTTGGGAATTTCTTTTATAAGTGGATATTCCATATAATGAAGTCGATCAAAGTTGGGATAAATAGATTTCCATCCGATGGTGTCATATAAGGCATCTAATATACCAATGGGATACATTGTGATAGAGGGATCTAATCGAATAGTTCGTATGATTAATTTCAATCGTTTACCAGATGGACCACGTTCCCCACGTGGACCACGTTTCCCAGGAGCACCTGGAGGTCCAATTCGACCAGGGAAACCTGAGACACAACGATCCCCCTTTTCACCTTTAAAGCCTTGAAACCCACGTTCACCACGTGCCCCTTGTAGACCACGCTCTCCTTGAGGACCACGTATCCCTTTCTCCCCAGCTACACCTTGTTGCCCAGGAGGACCTACAGCACCTATAGGTCCAGGAGGGCCTTGTTCTCCTCTAGGACCTTGAGCACCTATAGGTCCAGGAGGGCCTTGTTCCCCTTTAGGACCTTGAGCACCTCTATCTCCTTTAGGACCTTGAGCACCTCTATCTCCTTTAGGACCTTGAGCACCATCTTTCCAATCTTTCCCATCATTGCCATCTTTACCATGTTTACCATCTTTACCATCTTTACCATGTTTACCATCTTTACCATCTTTACCAGGTTGTATAGGACCTGGATCCCCCTTATCTACTTTAGGACCTGGATCCCCCTTATCCCCTTTAGGACCTGGATCCCCCCTTATCTCCTTTAGGACCTGGATCCCCCTTATCACCTTTAGGACCTGGATCCCCCTTGTCTCCTTTAGGACCTTGTTCACCCCTATCACCTTTAGGACCTTGTTCATCTTAAGGACCTGGTGATCCATCTTTCCCATCTGAACCATCAATTCCTGGAGGACCTCGAGGACCAGTTCGTAAACTAATACCATTTTTACTTCGTATAGCTGGAATTTTTCGTCTTACAAGAGTTTCACTAGTAGTGGGTGGGGGATGTGTTTTCACATCTTTTCCAATTGAAAATGATAAATCCTTGAGGATGGTTTTTAATGTATTTTGAATAATAATTTCCTTCACACCCACCTCCCATTGATCACCATGGGAAATGACAACATTTGGTTTCAGTTCATTAGTAAATTTAGCTGATGTATTATTAGGAAAAAGGTCAGGTCGTGCATTACTAAATACATATACCGTATACTGATCTTGATTGGTATACATAATGATACTATACTATTAAATAGGAATGCTTACCTAGTTGTAATTCAAAACAAGTAGAATAGTGAGATATATTCTCTATTAACTGATTCTAGGAAGTAAATGTAATTTCAAATAAGAGCGTCCATATTTTATAGGAATATATTCTCCATCATCACCACGTATTTGCACTTCAATTTGATCAATCACTTTACTGCTGAGAGGGTAATAGTCTATGGATGGAATATCCGTTGTAATCATTTTACCAAAACTTGATGGAAGACGTTCAATAGGAAGTATTTTCAACAATTGTGCTCGTGTATCTCCAATAGAACTGGCAGCTACAATGTTACAGTAGATTAAAATAGAATATGTGTTAGGTGTAATGTCAATGGGATAAGTCGTTTGAAAATAGGAATGTGGACCCAAATAAGAACGAGGTAGAGATAGAATAGCTCCAAAGTCTTTACCAAAATCAACATACATAGATCCGGTTTGAATAGAAAAGAAACGATCTTTAGAGAGATGGATTTGAATACCTGGCCAATTTTTTAAGGATAATTGTAAATGACTAATTAAACCTTCAATTGTATAAGCGACTTTGGGAATAGTAATGGATTGAAAAGGGATTGTAAACTTCATCCCTTCAGAACGAACGATACTGTCATCCAATGGTTTTATATGTGTTCCATACATATGAAATAGAGGGCGATTATTAAAATCCATTTCAAGTAGAATGTCTTTGAGAGATGTTTGACGACGACGACGACGACGAATGCGTAAAATACTACCATTTATGAGGTAATACATATTTCGATTATATGTATAAAGTCCATGTGTTGATCCTCCTTTTATTCCTAACGCATTCACACCATCTTGTGAATACCATCCAATAACTTCTGAAGGTGATTAACCTTCCATTGTATAATTATGTGTATAAAAGTCATTATTATACAAAGATGTAAAATGAGCGAGAAGATAATCTTTACGATTATAGGAATCTTTTCCAAATAGGTATTGTTGAAGAAATTGATTACCACTTTCCCCTTCACTCCATTGAGGATTGTTATGTTTTGTAAAATAACGATTTTCCTCTTCTTTATACCATGGGTAGTGTGTTGTAGGTATTGTGGAATAATTCTGATAGGTGGTGGGTAGTGTATAATCCCATAAAGCATTAATATGAAGGATCATATTATGTGTGAAAGAGGTGGGAAATGTATTTGTATTTCGATATTCCATACTGTGTTGAAATAATGTATGAGTCATTGATCCCAAGATTAATTCAGATGAAGGGGGTATTCGAAATGTTAACCGATAACAAATCCCACTTGTACTATACCCAATCCAAAACATACGATTATTAGGCATCCATTGATGAATTGCATAAATAAAGGTTTGTAATGTATAGGTACCCTCTGAGATTGAAAAGACAATAGGAGATGTAGCGTCTTTTTCAGTATGTTTGTAGGTAATTGCGAGAGGTGTAGAAAGATAAATTAATGTTGCAGAGGTATCAGGGGGAGGACGAGAATAAAAATGATTAATTTGACGTAATTGTGTTTGTAAATTATGGGGTGGATACTGCAAAATGTCTTGCTTTAAATAAAAGGGTTTAATAGGAATTGGAATATGAATTTGAATACCATGGGTTGCTAAATCTGGATCAATAATTGGTGCTTGTATATTCACTCGTGTAATCCATCGTTCCTTGGCATGACGTAGAGTAATGGCAATGGTATATGTACTAGCATATAGTCGGTGAAGCGGATTAAAGGTACGTTTCTTATACCAATATACAGATTCATCATTACTGAGTAATATATGCCAATGCCCCTTATTATACACTTTTGGTTTACCACCATCTTGTTCACGCTTATTTAACGTTTGAATATGAGCGTTTTTATTGACACATGATGTATTCACTTGACTATTAAAGTCTTTTACAGAAGAAGGGGGTTGATTTACACCTTGCTATAATCCTGAAATAGTAGTAGTTCCTAATAATGTTGCACTTTGAGAATGTGTTTCCATTTGAAGGAAAAGGGGATGAAATTCATGATCTTTCCTCCAACGAATACTAATTGAAAGTTTGGGACCCTCATGACATTGGTGCCATTGAAGAGTGAATGGATAGGTGTGAGCAGGTATTTTATCATAATGTGGTTGATAGGTGGGATCTTTTGCTTTAGGAATACTAATAATATGATGTGTATGAAATACATGATTCAGATATTGAGTTAATGTATAGAAGCCAGGTGGAACGAAGTATTCATATGTTATGTAATACCCTACTACGGCAAAGAAACCCATTACAATTCGTTCTTGATGAGTTATATGAATTAAAAGTTTATCCTGTTTCGCTAATGTTGTAAGATCTGTTTTCCATTGTTTCTTTTTAACACTGTTTTCTGGTAGAGCTTTATACTGATCTAAAATAGTTGTAAGAAATGTTACATATTGAGGGAGTGGACGAATATGACGAAAATTAAATGCGGTGAATAGTCGATTTTCATAAGTAGTATGTTCAGGTAGCGTGCCACACTCATATTCAAGTACATGTGTAGGAGGAAGTGTTTCCATAGTTGGAGTTAGATTGGAATAGAAATTAGAAGCACTTTGTATTAATTGGGTTTGAATCGTTTCCATATGTAACACACAGGGGTTTTTCACTAATTTCTCATCCGCGCGTAAATAAGGTGGGATTATTTCTGTCATAGCTAGAGCATAGTTTAAATTGTGTGCTTCATTTGTTTGTTGATTTTTAGGTTGTCGAGTACGAGGAAAGCTGGATTGAATACTATCGTATGCATCTGTAACCTCTTTTCTATTTTAAGTTGTGATACGTTGATCGCGAGGAGGATTAAACCATGTTCCAAGAGGAAGTTGATTCCCTAATTCCTGTTTAAGATGACGTAAAGTTGATAGAAGTCGACGTAAATAATTAACTTTAATATCATAAGTATATTGAGCTTGATGTGCCTTTTCCGTAATGATAGGACCGTGAACTAATCCAATTCCAAGAGATATTTCCTCCCATTGCATTGACATTTAATCAAATCGGAAGGAAGTGTAAAATCTAAAGCACTCGCTAAATTAGCTACAATACCATATTCCTTCTTGTACAATGCGATGAGTTTTGTAATCTTAATATAAGTATGATTCATTCCATATTGTGGACCGGGCATGCGTAAGAATTTATAGAGAGAGGGTGTTTCTAATCCATTACATCCATATAAGTTGATAGAAGTAGTCACTTCAACATGTGTTTGTTGAATTAAACTTGTGAGAAGTTGATAGTCCATAGCTGTTAAAGCTATATTTTCTGAATGTTGGATTTGAAATTGAATTTCATCATCAGTTTGGTGTACAATTGAGCCTATACCTGACCATGTCATCCATTTTAATAAATCTGCTAATGGCATTTTCTTCTCAGCATATTCCCGATGATAATGTTGAGTAAATGTACAACGATGTAATGGAACCACACTAAACCAATAATCCTGATAGGAGCCTAATGAATGATTAATCACATTCTTATAATGAGGTGAAAGACGAGTATAAATAATAGTGTCATTATATGGCGATATAATTGATTTAGAAAGAATGACATGGCCAATGCTGGTGATAACACTAAAATATAATGAAACGTGGAGTACTCTTTCACTTGATATGATGAAAAGGGGCTAATTTTTAATGAGTAAACGTCATTTTCCGTAAATCCATCACTACCCATGTAAAGAATAGAACGGTGAGTAGTAAGATGCATCATTTGTGTTTGTATAGTATCTAAATATTGCTTCAATGCGTCTATGGGTACTGTTTCTTTCCATTGTGTTTCTGACGTACACAATTTATGATAAATGACTTGATCACTTCCTTCCATAGTATAGTAAGGTAAAAATGTATTTAATGTAGAATGATCCCCTACATCAGCTGTTTTTCCAACAGTTAGAGTATGTGGTTCTGTGATCGTATCAACTGTATTTACATAACCAAACGCAGATACACCTACTTCCCAATCCTGACTATATGGAAGTATAAAAGGGACATTATAATTTGTAAAATAGTGATTCGCTTTATTGGCAAACATATCATTTTGTACATTGCTAATCAAATGTAAAGAGAAGTCATTCACCTTTTCACCCATAATGTTAAATATATCAATATTGATGTATATTACCTAAAGCTTGAAGGTCGGATTCTTTCACCCATGAGTTCATTGAAGCTGGGTAACCTTGCCAATGGACAAAATATTCACGTTGTCCATGACGACGACGTTGGCGAATGATCATATCTATTTGATAAATTTCTTCATCACGTCGAACAACTTGTAATTCCTGAGTATAGAATGCCCCATGAATAGGTTCTCCAGCTAAATCCACTAATGTATACATTCGTGTTCCATGAGGATCTTCACGAATTGACTTAATAATGAATTCTTCTGTTGACCAATTCGCTTCATACCCTCGTCCAAAAGCACCTTTATCCCGTGAGATACGAACACGAGCTCCAACCTTTAGTAGAGGCACTGTTTGTTGACGTCGATGCTTTAGTGGCTGCTTCAGTTGAGGGTAATTTTGTTGATTTCGTTTGATCTGATGTTTCAGAATTTAACCAATATCTTGTGACGTAACTTCATTTGGAATATGATGAGTCGTTGAATGACGAGCATTATTATACGCCATCATCACATCTGGGAGATAATCAATCCAATTTTGAGCATTTGTTGCCGTAAAAATTTCGTTCTAATTTATCTTTTATGGTACGATTTAAACGTTCCACATGTGCACATTTATATGGACTGTAAATAGAAAAATGTTCAATATCATCCTTCTTCAAAACATCTGCTACTTTTGTATTATAAAATTCTCGCCCTTGATCTGTTTGTAAACGTTGAGGGGGAGGAATAGTTTTAAACACCTTTTCCAAGACGTCTGCTACTTCTTCCGCACGTTTCGATTTTAATGGAAAGGCCCATGCTTTACGTGAAAAAATATCCATTAACATGAGAATATATTTATATTGACGATTCGAGTTGGCATACCTTTGGTAATCCACAATGTCGGCCTGAAATTGAATCTGAGGTCCACTCACACGATATGGTTGGAGTGGTCGGATACGATTGAATTTCTTGCGATGTAGTGTATAAGTGGGTTGGGATCGAAGCCAATGACGGACTTTTGATTGCCTGAGGCCGGATGCAGCAGCTAAAGCAGCGACAGAACCGTACCCAGCAGGATGTTTGGCGTCGTAATAAATGTCCTTCAATCGCTCCATCACATGTATCCTTATGTATATATGGTCTATATTATGATGTGCACAACAGTTCATATTCATGTGAAGACTTCCATTAGGGCCCCCAACACTGTCTGTACACGATGAGCACAAGCGTTGCAAGAATGGTGTTACAGAGGTAGCTGTTATTATTCTATATGTGTAGCAGTTGTGTTTCTATTACCTATTTCCATACACATCAGTAAGGGTGGGACGTTTATTTTCTTTATCATGCCGATCACGCCGACGTGAGCGGTCTGTACGAACAGGACTTTTGCTACGACCACGTACTGGACTCGTTGTTTTACTCCCACGTGCTGGACCAGTTTTTTTACTCCCACGTGCTGGACCAGTTGTTTTACTCCCACGTCCTGGACCAGTTGTTTTACTCCCACGTCCTGGACCAGTTGTTTTACTCCCACGTGCTGGAACAACAGGTAATGTTGGTGATACCGGTGGTATTACAGCAGCTTTAGCTTTAGGTCTTACAGGTGGTATAGGATAATTAGTAGGAAAATCATCTGTGTACGGAAGTGGTATAGGTGCTAGACGATTATCTTTATCAAAGTCAAACAATCTATTACGCATAGTTTGGAATTTGAGAATTTTGCTATGCCATGCACGTAGTGTATTAATGCTAGGCTTATAACGGAGAATTTCACGTGCTACTTCACGAGCATATTCGGGATAGGGGCTCATCATATCAGTAATTTTCTCATTTTCCAGTTGATGTTGTAAGAGAGCATTTCCGACGCTGCTAATGTCTTGTTTATAGCAGGACTTGCCACAGCACCCCCTGTTTGTTTATCTTCACATACTTTCTGTAAATGATTAGGGGTCACCACCATCATTTTACTGAAATCCATTTTATTACGATCATGAGAATGTCTTATTAACTTAAAAACCAGCATTGGGGGATTAAACAATTTTGTACGCAAACGATACTCCATAGGTGTATGTGGTGTGAAGTCAATGAATAGGTATGCATAAACACCATACTCCCGCATTAATGTTTCCAGAATGTCATAAATAACATTATAATTTCCAGCAGGTAACATACGCGATAGAAATTGACTTGTCTGTTGTTGATTACGTGGATTGGGAAATAAGACCATATAATGAACATTATTATTTCGCATACGTTGCTCCTTATCACCATATAAATATTGTGTAATCTGAATCGCAAAAAATCTCTTATGATGAGATCCACGTAAAAACAAAGTAGTGATTCCTTCATGTTTAGCACTTTCTTGTTGTAAATCATCTAGAATAACAATATCATATTGACCTAATTGATCCAAATCATCATGTGTAGGGATACCACATTTCAAATTTATATCCAACTGCTTTAACTGTTCATGAAATGGGCTATCAATCCCATAAAACCACCATATTCTATTAATCGGATGTTTAAATAGACCATCTCTATGTCGTAATAGGTTTAATACAAAAGTAGATTTGCCTGATTTGCTAGGCCCACAAACTATCATGGATGAATCATTCTCTAAACGGAAATCCATGTTAAAACAACATAATATATTCCATCAAATTTATTACGTCAAAACATCACAATTCATTTTATTCACAATATTCAGGAATAAGTGATGTATCAATCCCAAACTTATTCCACAATACACATCCATCTTTGGTATACACGGGATAATCACTATAAATAAGTCCATTACGAACAGTTTGATATTCATCCGGACACAGAGATGCGATTTGTGCAACATGCCATGTTTCACCTTTGAGTACAGACAAGCGTTTCATAGATGTTATAACAAAAGCATGATATATTTGTGTGAATCGACTGTCCACTACACCAAGTCCATTCATATCACTTTTAATATTCTGCAATCCACGAAGACCATGACGTAATATCTCCATTATATCTTGCACACGCTTTTTAATATATCGAACAAATTCTGCCAAATGTATAGTAGGTGTAAGGGATTTCAAGACATCACTGAAATGTTCATTTCTAAAACAGTCATTCTCTAAACGTTGTAGAAGTGGATACACTTGTTTTTCGAAATATGTATTTGATAAGAATATATTAATATCAATACCCAATACCTCATCTGTAGTATGAGATGGATTCACCACATCCAAATAGACACTTTGACATACAGAGAATTCAGTTCGTGTAATTTGCTGAATAGCACTCAAACGTTGTAAAGCATGTTGAACCCCACGTACAATAAAATATTGTTCAATCATATCCCCTTGAAATGCATCAGCACATGCTCTACGGCGCACCCATTCTGCATCTTCTTTGATCATAGTAGCAAATCGTCTCAAATAAGCGTCACGCAACTCTATATTCTCCACAACTCGTGACTGATACTGTCTTAATGTAAATATTTCCTCCATAATCTGCTTCAAATACCGTATTAAACTCAATCGTTGGCAATCCAAACGTTCTAACTCTCAATCTTCATCACTTGTGGGTTGTCCACGTCCACCAAAGAGACATGTATCAAATTTATCCTCCATCGTAGAGAGTTTCGAAATCATATACTGTAGACTGTGGTTAGGCGATGCACTATACAGTTGAATGAGATCATTTTCTACAAATTGGTTCATAGCTTCAATACTAAAGGCTTGTGTGAATGGGGTAGTATCACGTTTTACAAATTTAACAAAACAATTCATTTGATCCTCTGTTGTTTCTTTCTGTGCAATTTATTGCTTCGCCCACATCTTTGCCTGTTCCATATTTACTTCTAGGTTCACCTTCTTCTTTCGTACCCTTTTCACTATTGGTGGAGGTGTTGGTATTTCTTCGCATTGCTCATTATTCATTGCTACTTCTACTGCTTCCGCTATTGCACACATCTCTTCCTCTTCTTTCACATCCATTTCCTCCATCTCCTCTTTTAAATTTACTTGATGAAACAGCACTTGCTTCACACTACAACATAATCTAAAGCGCTGCTTAATGTCATCACGATACACACCAGTTATTTAGAATAAACAACTTAATCGAATGATCTCATTCTTATCCTTGTATGAGCCATCATTATTTGTAATGTTTTTCCATATTTCATTTAGTACATATAAAGTTTTTCTTTCAAATTGTCGCTCACCCATTGTAAAAATTGGAGTTGGTGAGATGTGTGGTGGACGACAAAATTTAACATATATTTACCTTTATTTGCATCACTAGTGGCACCATCACGCAAAATAGAGTCAACCTTATATTGTGCCCATGCACTTTGACCTACTAATTCAGCCACTAATTACTCCAATAACTCCACATCTTGACCTACTTGTTGAGATAGACGAATACGTGTATCAAATGAATCCTTCACAAACTCATTCTCCTTGACTAGTCCATACCATGATGATGCTTCACTGTTAAATATTAAACGTGCCTCTTTCATTTTATCTTCCCATCGTGTGAAATTACGAGGCCACCATTGATAATTCTCCACACGTAGAGGATGAAATTGTGGAATATCCTTTGCAGGTAAGGCTAGTTTGATCATGGCAATTGGTAAATGATGCAGATTTGTATATGGACGTTGATCCCAATCCATCTCATGTGACATGTATTGTGTCGAATTAAAAAATCCCTTCACCGTATCATTCACAACAGCTGGTAATCTAGCACTGAAACGCTTCTTTTTCTTATCCACACCTTTCGATTGAGTGTCAATGATATCTTCAGTCATTGTTATTCGCTTACGAGTCTTTTTTGGAGCATCCATCTTCTCGTGTGTACAACCGTCACTGTCTACGATTAATGTAATAATGAACACTGCACCCCTTTATATACACTTTATGAAACCATCTGTTGTGCATTTTGCATGCCATGCGTTGTACCAAACAAACGTCTTCGTGTTTTAGACCGCTGCTTTAACACTTTACGCCCACATAAACCTAAATTCAAGATGAAAATAAAAATCACCACAAGTTGGACTGCTACAGTCATCCATGAATCCGGAATAGGTAAATTCGTAACTAATGCATGATTTGGCACATTCACAGTACAAGGTGGACATTCACATGAACTATTCCATGTGCGATAAATGAACATGATGATGTGTTTTTGGAGGCATAATGATGGAATATATGATGGTATGTTTACACTGTTTTACTTATTATCGTGATTCACTTGAATGTCATCTAAATCAAAATTATCTGGATTGTCATGAAAGGCAATTCCATATGCTTGTACAAATGGTACTTGTCTTCGTTGAAACCAACGTTTCTTTTTTAAGAAACTGTAATAGTCTACAGGAGGCTTTACAAATTTACGAAGTATTGGACCATACACTTTAAAAAATTCTTGTTGTACAGGTGTTAATGTTTTCTTTTTACCACCTGTTTGCATCTTTGCCATTAATTTACGCAAATCTTCCACATATGCCTTTGGCAGTTGATTAACACGATGGTTGATTGTTCGTTTAAAACACCCCACACCTTTTTGTAACCGTCCTAGTGTATCTTTGAACACCGTTTGACGATCTATACATTGTTGACACATTATTAACACACTCCTATTCAACTATCTGACTACTTAGTAAAATTCCCGTATTAATCGCTGTATATTTTCATACAGTGCTACATGATTTGCATTCTCATGTACCAAATGAGCTATAAATCTTTCCTTCATATCCAACATATTCGTTAACTGTTGTAATGTTGCATCTGTATATACACCATTTCCATCCTGCCTGTCCGGTTGTTGTATGGTTGTTTGTAGCTGACGTTCCAATTGATGTAATACTTTTCGCCGAGTTTGCAAACGCTGTTCCTGTATTCGAATTGAGTCTTGTAGTAGATTAACAATGACTGTATTTTTCAATGCATTCATATGTGTTACATATTCTTGACCATTTTCTAGTAGCGGTGGATGAACTTCATACTGATGCCTTGGTGAATTTTGTTCATGTGGTTGTGGTTGTGGTGATGTAGCTGTTCCTTGATCATGTCTAATAATTGGTGGTGGTGATGTAGCTGTCCCTTGATCATTTGTAATAGGTGGTGGTGGTGGTGGTGGTGGTGGTACTGGCATAGGAGATGTTCCTTGTTCACGCACTTCGGTAATCATAGGGGGTAAGGGTTGTCCCAATAATTGATTATTTGCAATGTGATTATACGAATCTACGTATGCATTTTCAACGATTCGCATTGGATTAGGTAAGACATTATCTAACAAAATAGGTTGTATAAGTGGCTCTGGAATATCTCCCACCACATTAGGTAGGAATTCTCCTTGAAACCAATCTGTTTGTTCATTAGCAGACGCTTGAGAGAATAAAGGAGAAAATACCATATCATTAACAGCCTGATACATTACATCACCCATCTCTGGGAATTGTTCTTGTAACAATTCTGCACGGTTCACATTGTCATCAGGCATCCCTTCTAATAATGTTCGTAATGCATCATTAACATCTACAGACGGTATTTGTTGCATATATTCTGGGACAGATTGACCATCTGGTGATATAGGTTCATTCATTTCTGCCATTTGTGGAATTGTCTCCTCACTATTGTCATCATCATCTAAATCTACATTATGATGATGTGGGGGTACTGGAAGAATGTTAGATTCGTTTAATTGAATACGTGTTGTATTCATTGCCTTAAAAATATCTTTAATCTGTTGACGTTGAACTCCTGTTAAATGATCCCCTTTACATACATGATCTATATGTCGTCGTACAAAACGGTCGATACGCTGTTTACTTGCTTCTTTGGGAATCACTTCCATACATCTGTGACATACATATTTAGTAGTAGTAGTAGTAGTAGTGTTTATTTCATTTTTGTGAATATAAATCAAACATTTCATGGATACAGTATTTTCGTCATGAAGAAGAACATGTGCAAAAAATATAAAGTCAGTTAGCGTTCTTGTAACGTATCATAAAAGGCACGAAGGAGTTGTAACGCACCGAAGTTCTTGAAAAGTCAGCGTAATACTGAGAAGTACGAGGAAGTTTCTCGGGGATGAGGTAATGCAGGATATGGCTCCGGTCACTAACTATGTGATCAAAAAGACGAGCGCTCAATATGTAACGGCGACGCGTTATGACGTCACTTGAGCATAAACAGCTGCCTTCTTCGATGTTTATTATTCTGTGGGCTCTCTTGTCTATTGAAGCCAAAACACCTGCCAGTGGGTTGCTTATGCCGACGAAACACGGACAGGCATATTCCACAATCGATCTTATAAAGGAGGTATATACTGTATGCAATTCTCTTGAGTCTACGAAGGGCTTCAGTCTACGGAGTACATGAAAACGAGACGCTGCCTTCTTTTTTATCTCTGTGATATGCGTTCGAAAACCAAGATTTCTATCGATGGTCACTCCGAGGATTTTAATGCAATCTGATGCTTCGATTTCACCAGGAAATGTCAGGTTAGCTTGACATGATCGTCGTTGTGTAGCCATAATTTTTGTCTTGCTTTTATTGATTGTGAGTTTGTTTTCATAGCTCCAGTTCTCAATGCTCTTCATTTCTTCATGCATCAATTGCAATGGACTTTCAGATTTCAGGATGGGAACAATAAGGAATACGTCATCCGCATATTTCACCATGTGTGAAAGTGAAGAAGAGGACACTAAGTCGCCGATAAAAGAGTTGAATAGAAATGGACCAAGCTTAGATCCTTGCATAACTCCAGAATTCACATTATATGGAGCACTAAATATGCCATTCATCCGTACTACATTTCTTCGATTCGATAGAAAACTAAGCAACCAAGTGACGAACCCTTTTGGATATTCACGATCGACAAGCTTTTGTAATAGGATCCTATGGTTTATTGTATCAAAAGCTTTACTTATATCGACACTGGCTATTAGTACACCGTTTGTGGAAAGGTCATCAAAAGTTCTCGTTGCAAAATCGTGTACATCAATTATGGCCGTTATTGTCGATGAAGAAGCACGAAATCCGTGTTGGGATGTCCCATAATCCATGACCAGTCGATATCTAATATTGTTCAGAGCAGCATCCTCGATGATAGACGATATCAAAGGTAGCATTGTTATTGCCCGTAGAGATTTGATGTTCAACGATCTGTCTTTGGGAATAGGGATGGTTATCCCAGTTTTTAGAATAGTCGGAAATCTTCCCTGAGTAAGTGAATTCCTAGCAATTTCTGCAATATACTTTGATAGTTTATCGGCCAATGCAATGAAGACTGTGTTTGGAATATTGTCTTTTACTTTGGAGACTCCGGGCTTCAGCTTTAGCAGTTGTTTTTCAATGTTATCCTCCGATACTTCAAAATCCCAACGTGTATCATTCATGGCATTTATTGTCTTAACTGTTTCATCGAAGTCATCAGGAGGGGTATGGATGCTTTTGAATGATTTCCTGATGTCCTCAAGAAGTCTTTCAACATTGCCATACTTTGCAACATGTTTGTTCACAATTTTCTTCGATTCAGCTTTCCCGGTCAACGAGTCAGTCAGTTTCCATATGCCCTTTGACGAGGTTTTCATTTTATTTGCCCATATTTGCTTTGCCTTAATTATTTCGTCTTTAACCTTTAATTTGAGCTTTTCATATTTTGTCCAATTCCTCTCTCTGTATGCTTCCCACTTTTCATTTATTAGAAGTTTAGTCATGGGATTCATCCACTCCTTATCAGAATCCTTCATGTAAACATAGCTAACAGGAATGTTGCGGTCCAGTAAATTTTGCAAGAAAGAAATAAGGTACTCGCATTGAAAATCGACGTCACTGTTGGACGAAAAGACATTGTCAAGTTCAAATGAATCAAAGGAGGATCGTAGCTGACTAAGATAGGATTTCCGAAAGTCATAGACTGGCACTATACGGTAATTAAGCGTTTCATTGCTAGCGTTTTGCGGCATAATGGTTAAAAGTAGACGATCCGTAACATTACGATTATGAGAAATTTGAATAGCATGGCGTATATCTCTATGAAAGTTTCGAAGATGTTCATTCATACGATTTGTGCGGAATGGTAATCTACAAAAGGTACACAATGTCATTCTCATACATTTTTTAGCCTTTTTCTCAGGACTATCCTTCGTCCTCTTCCTCGTAATACGCGCCATACTATTCTCCTTTGTCGCTCACGTCGCCTTTTACGCAAAATCATTTGATAAATAATTTGTGCTCGTTTGTTACGTAGAGGGTATTGTTTTTTGTAAAATGACATTACGTTGTACTGTCCCACCTTCCTTTTTACTTATCTTCACCGCATCTGATAATTCATCGATTTGTTTTCGCACCTCTATATTCGATGATGCTAAATGACGCCGCTTAATGAAAAGCTCTTTCACACTCTTGATTATATGTATCAATAGTGTTAGAATCACAACTATCATTATAATATATGATCAATTTATCAAAATTAAACCACCCTAAAAACACAACTGATGCAATCATATAATAGATCATTATACACCCCATACCTCATTCACACGTCTACTTAAAAACATCTTTCTACATATAACATGATTATATTTCAATAAGATGAAGACGCGGAATAACATGTTCCACATGAATCACATTTAAAATAATCATGTCGTCTCAACAGAATAGTCTTTCCTAAAAATAGGTTACATTTATCTACAGGTATCTTAAAATAATACAATGCTATTTCTACACAATCTGCTAATGAACAATGATATCCATGTGTCTACCGACACTGTTGACACTGTTCGATTAGGCATACATGATTGTCTATACAAAGCATGTGTTTCTCTTGGACACCGTTTTTCTGTAAAACAAACTGACAGCTCATTATCACGTAATTTCACTGCTGCTTTATGACTCCCTTCATGGATTCGTTCATCCCATCGCTTCAAGCATATTTCTTCTACTATACATGACTCATCAATTACTGAAGTAATAAAATTCAATTCCGTCACTGAAGGACCAGCCATCACAACTTTAGCCACTTTACCAAATGCTTCTGTATTTCTGAAGATAAATTGACCTAGTTGTTGTTGTGCATCTTCATATAATAAACCATTCTTTGCTCGTATATCTCTGCCAATACCATGAATATATTTTACATCGAATTGAAAATTATGCGTTGAAGGTAAGGGTTGAATCAGATGATGAAACACATCTATAAATAATATACCATACGCACGCTCTTGTATCCACATACACGTCACTTCCGCCAAATCAATATCTCCTTCCGTATCCATTATGAGAACATTTTTAATCAAACTCCCCAACACCACTTCACTGGGTTTCTGTAGCTCCTGCATAATGACTAACTAACAATGATATGCATACTGTTTATATATTGTCTCAACTGTGTATTTTCTAAGAACGGTACACTTTCACATAATCCTCCAATCCTAAACAACATTCTGGACAGAAGTCTGTTTTAAATATACACTCATCACATAACGTAAAATGCTTACATGGTAAGCAAATAATATTACGCTCATTCCGATTACATACCCTACATCGTGCCTTATGTATTAGATCTAATGTAGACTGAACTAACGCCTTACGTCGTTGTTCCTTTTCTTCACGCTCTCTTTCCTCTCGTTCCTTTATATGTTTTCTTTCTACCAGTAGTCTCTGTCGTTCCTTCTCCTCTCGTTCCTTTATACGTCTCTTTTCCAACAACACTCGCTGATGCTCCTTTTTCGTTAAATATTCCGGATCCTCATAATAATCCAACAAACGATCAATCAATTCACTAGCAGATAACCATTCTTCTCGCGTTGTCACTAATTCTATATCTTCACGTGGATATTCCAATTCCAATGCTACATGCCATGCGACTGGTAAAGACATGATTCACCCACTCTCATAATACACCCTCCTTATATACTAATTCCCTACAACACCCACATGATAAAATACCACTTTCATAGATGTATTATTATTTCAATAATAATTCACAGTCTACATGCATAACATTATCAATACCAGTATTATAAATAGGGTCTTCATCTTCATCGGAATCGTTGTTATTATTAGTAACATTGTCATCATCATCATCATCATTATCTGAATCATTGTCTGAATCATTGTCATTATTACTATTATTAGCAACAGTGTCATTATTCACATTACTTGACATTATAGTTAATCGACCAGCCTCCATCAAGTATAACAGCTCTTGCTCCATCTTTCGTTTTTCCATATATCGCATATAATTTGCACGTACACGGTACATTGTTCGAACATAAAATGCATACCCATCATCATATAGTCTTAAACGTTCATTAGGAATACATGCATTCTCATACAGATGGATCACCATATATGATTGTATACGCAAATGTATATCCGTCGATGGATGGAATTCACTTATACGATGTCTTTGTATACACACACGAACACGATGAGGAAAATAATAACTCTGTAACATATCCCGAAAACTATCTGACTCAATAATGTTAATTTCACGCATCCATTCATGTTCACATTCTGCTGATAATCCAAATGGTAAATCTAATCGCGTAAATCGATCCTCATGTTCAACATGCTCCTTCATCCGTTTCGCTCGTTTTTTATATCGATGGAATGGAAGTGGTTCACATCGACATTGTTCCTCTACAGTTCTTTCTTCTTTACCCATACGCTCTTGATCATCATCGTCACTCAATACATATAATGGGGATATTATATTTTGTCGCCGTTTCACGCCACTCCGCTTGTTCACTTGATTTGAACAGACAATCGCGTCTGACAATCGTACCACTTCCTTTGATGTATAGGGTCGTAGAGATGTACTGTGTATAATAAGACTGGGACATTGCACTCCAAATACTTGTTCCACCGTTTTTGTCCTTGAAATAAGATATATTATGTCCTCTATAAAGATTTAAAGGATCTAATGGGATATACACGCCCATATCTACCGTATGCATCCGTAATGCTCCTTTATAAGACACTAAATACCGTGTAGCCATATCTTGCTCATTCGTAATCACCACTCCATCTCGATCCTTCATCACAAGATTATCAATTAATGCTGTCAACGTATAATTACATACTTGAGGCGTTTTCCAACATAAAGTAATCCCATCCTGAATTCGCCGCTTCTCCACTGCTACCGCGCCTGACACTGCCATAACTAAACCTACTACCATCTACACATCCTTTATATAGGGTGGTTGAGGAACCGTCTGATACATTGTATATTGAAAATAGCCAGATGTGTCTTTTACATGTCGTGGTTGTAATTCCCGCTGTGCTTGTTTATAGACATTACGTGATACATGAACTATGCATCTATTCTCATCATCCAACGCACCATCTAACGCCTCATACACTTCCGTCATACTCGTTTTAACCCCCTTTACTGGAAAGATACTTTGACCATACTCTTCCGGCATATCACTCCAATCCATACTCTCCATTATCATCGATGCCTATTCTTAATCCCCTTCTTTACTTAAATTTGATACCATTATCGTTTTCTTCTCACACGTCGTCTCTTTCCTCCCCATGCAGAGCCTATTTGTCGTCTCCGTGGCCCCCATGTTCTCGGGTCTGACCCTAGTAGAGAACGACCACCACCTCTCCGTGGTGTCCATGTTCTCGGGTCAGACCCAGGAAGAGCACCACCTTTCAAACGTTTTCCTGTTGCACCCGATATCAACCCTTTAACAAATCCCACTGCTTGAGGTAGCATAGGAAATAAGTATTTAATAATCCCTACCCCACGCTGACGTCGTCGGCCATGATATATTTGCATCTTGTTATTGACGTAGTACACTTTTGATTATACTTAAAATCAATACTAATATCTTCGACGTCGCCTTCGCCGTCTTCGACGCTGCCCACCTGTGATTTTACTTAACACTTTACTTGCAGCTAAACCTCCTGCTGGCGCTGCTGCTCCACCTAATGCCGCTTTTCCCGCTAATGCTAAAAATGGTAAAATAGCTGGGAGAACTGGAAGAATGCCTCCACGCTGTCGTCGTCGTCCTCTAAACACCATACCTTGAATAACATTTAAGTGATTCATTACTTATTTACTTAAACACATCATTAGAATATTCCCCTTATAGCTCTCATTATCGCATTCCCATTTTGTTCCGCAACTTTTGGATTAATTATACCACTCAGTATATCCTGTATTCCAAAACCACCTCTCTGTTTTCTTCTCCTCCTCCCATATCTTCTCCTTTTTCTATATCTTCGTCTACCACGAGATGGCATTGTTATCACATTTACTCTCTCGAATCATACTTATTACTTAATTTCCATAATATTCATAAAACAATATTCTTTCACATAAAATTATAATTATATAATATATACACATTCACTTACATTAATCCAATACTGATAACACATCCACATCCTCATCCACATCCTCAGTCCGATCTACCGTATTTGTAATATCTCTAAATCTTGATATTTCAGTCAGCAATATTGGCTCTGTTGGTATTGACTCTGATAGTATTGGAGACGCAGGTGAATCTCCAACCACCGCTTCAAATGTTAACTCTGGTAGTTCTGGTGGTGCTGCTTGCCGCCGTAGAGCCATATTCTTTTTCATATAGGCTTTATATACATATCCATCTTCTGTCACCATCTTTACATCGTCATCCCTCATAAAATCTTCTCTTCTCCATACTTGTGGTATTGGTGGTAGTGGTGGTAGTTGTAGTGTTGGTGTTGGTGTTGGTGGTACTATCTCTTCATCTTCTTCCTCTTCTTCCTCTTCTTCATCATCCTCTGTCTCTGATGCTAATATTTCTAATGGCGGTGGTTCAGTTCCTATAAACAATCCATTTTCATACATACAATCTGCACAGTCGCAATCAATCGCTAAATTCGTCTGAAGTTCATCGATTGTATTCACTATTTCAGGCGTCGTTGGTGTTCGCGGAATCACTACTTCATTTATTATATCCGGTGTCGTTGATGTTTGAGGAATATCCAAGTCCGTTATTGGATATGGCTCCGTATTTAACATGAGTGGTGAGTTCAATGGTGAACTCGCCACTAATGCCCACACCGCGTTTAATACTTCGTTCCAGTTTTCCGGATTCGCCACAGGACAGTCTTCGTCGTCAATTTGATGCGCCATACTGTTAACTGATGTTCACTAATATTCATAATGTCACTACATCCATATATATATACACACACGGGTCCCGCTACGATAAGTCATTTGGTGGGTCCTGTCGCGGTTGTTTATAATTTTTTGCTTTTTCGCACCACAGACCATCACGAAATAGATTAGATTGACGCTGATGGCTTATAATCGTCATTCGTCGAACCACTGAGCACGCCTCCTCACATTCTGCAATTATCCGTTCATCTCCTGTCCCATACGCGCGCTCCTTATACCGACGTATTAGATCGTCTATTGTCGATATCTCTTCTTGGTGTCGTGCTCGCATCATACTCTTCTCATCCATTGTTGATCATCAAACTATCACACTACCTTTTAGAATCATCATTATATACACTATAAATGCATTCATCTGTATGTCCATACGTGGGTCGCGCCACGGGTCCATAAGTGTGTCCATAAGTGGGTCCCGCTACGGGTCCATAAGTGGGTCCCGTCACGGGGCCACAAATTTGAGTCCATAAATAGTTCATAGATGGGTCCCGCTGCAGAGCCTTATCACTCAATTCATTACATCTCGTGCATGAAAAATACGATTTCTATATAAGGTATTTTATACCCCAAAACGTCTCAATCACTTGTTATTCTCTTCTTTTCCTCTTCTTGTTTTCTCAGTACCAATCTCTGCATTTCAGTTTCTACTTCTTTCTTCATAAATACATTTCCTACATACAATGGTGTCCCATGATAATATGTCCATATTTCCCCTTGCACATATCGTTCAGGATATCGCATCGCTATCTTCTTCTTCACCTCAATCATTGACGTCAAACATAAAATATTATCACTATCCATATCTAACTATCTCTCAGGTCTCTATCTCTTAAATACTCTTCCTATCAGATATTTTCTACGGAATACGTCTCCTACATCCCATCAGACCCATATAAAATACAAACGTGTGTAATGTATGTTGATTGAAAAAAAAATACTAAAATGAAAAAAAATTACACATCTATATACACAAAGACGCTTATACACAAAATAGTCTATACACAAAGTAGTCTATACATTCTTACGAACTGTCCATCTGATTCCATTCACTTGATGTTGCACCATTCGTTGTTAAGTCAAGTGGCTCACGTCGTCGTCGTTTCGACAGCCATAGACCCGTCTCCACATCCTCTTCCTCTTCTCTCTCAATCATCCTTTGTCTTTCATCTTTATCTTCTTTCACTGCCACTATTCGTTGCATCTCCTCTTTCACCTCTCTCTCCACCAGTTCCTGATGATCCATACGCATTTGCGATTGCGAACTGCTCTCACCAAACTGAGTCAAGTACTTTAAATCACTCAATGTCCTCGCCCGACTTATTGGGGGCATCACCACTCCGCTCAAATCGTCTCCAATCCGTTTTCGTGTAGGGATCTCCATATCACACATCACTCCAGTGGGTACCACTTCCACCCACTGATGGTTTTTCAAGTCCATTCGGAAGCGGCGAGTGGGATAGGGTGGAACCGGTGTCACATTGTGCTTGTACATCACAATTGAGGCTTCTTTCAATTTTTGCTCTACTTCATGTCCAGGAGCACGTCTCACTACGGTGCAATTGTCGTGATATGTAATTACGACATCACCTTCATACATATTCATCCCTCGGGGATCAATATATAATGGCTGGTCTGGAATGCTCACTGATGTTGCGATTGGCTCCTTCTGTGTCGGCCACACATTGAAATAAAATGTTTCGATGACCGGTATGCTGAGGTAGTAGCGCGCACGCCTCACTACCACACAATTGTCTCTATCGGAGATGATTATATCCCCATCGAACATGGGCACATCTTTAAACATAAATGCTGGCTCCCGGGATCCCATCAGGTAATTTAGGTAGCAGATCCGTTGCAATATGTTATGGTACTGGCTGATCATAACCCCATCTCGCCTGCGCACCCACACAGATTGCACCAACTGAGTTCCGTACGGCTGCATATCATTGTAACACCATGCCCCTTGACATTGAGAACTTTGTCGGGGGCATGGGAGTCCGTTACGCATGATACAGCGATGAGGGAAGGATGGCGATACTCCCACTGTAGGCTTCGATACTGTTGTTGAAGGTGATGTCGCTGGAGATGGCATGGGCGTAGGGGTTGATGATGACGTATCCATAGTCGTTGTAGTAAGTGTTCGGTCGTGAGACAATGTTAGATGAAAATGAATGATGACACTCTTGCAGGCTGCCATTATATACGTTGACGCATCGGACCCACGTCACGGGACCCGCCGCCGACCCCGCTGGCCCCGCCGGCACCGCTGACTCACGCACGGGACCCGCCCACACAGGGGGACCCGCCCACGCACTTTTTGCGAAGTGTGTATTTTACATAGTAAAATACACGCTT
The DNA here is from genome assembly GCA_907163375.1 of Prostheceraeus crozeri. Lineage (NCBI taxonomy): Eukaryota > Metazoa > Platyhelminthes > Polycladida > Euryleptidae > Prostheceraeus > Prostheceraeus crozeri. Next base: position 70,731 of record CAJQUW010012050.1, read on the forward strand.
CCGCTGGAATGGGTTAATACGTATTCTGAGACTACTTCTGTTACAAAAGTCGTGTCCCTCACCGTTATACCAAGAAAGGTAAAGAATCAGGGCTGGACAGTCATTTCATTTCGCTTGATTATGCGAATACTGATATTCGAGCGAAAATCAAATTTTGCTATAAATCCACTTAGTCGCATGCATTTTTCTCAATCACATTGGACAATTGGCATTTCTTAATTTGCAGTTTCTGAAACATGGCGACCAGTGCTGCTTTTGAGCTGCCATCTACGACCACGTTCTGACTGTTAATTTGTAGTGCATCAAATAGCTTGCTCCCGGAATTATTGTTGTTTCTAGGGAAGCTGATTCTTCTGGAAAATGACATTCATTTTTGTCAAACAATTTCTCAAACTTCTGTTGGTTGGTTAGTATTCCTTTGTCTAAACTTTGTTTCTCTGGATTTATTAGAGCGACGGTTTCCATAGCGACAGAAGTGGTAGTATTTTGAACAACAATTGTTCCAATAATCCTGATAGTAGACTAATCGCACAAAACGAATGTCAATCATAATTTACTTTCATTTCAATTTTACATTTTCCCCGAAACGCTCTTGAGATGTGGGAGGGGACATTTCTTATAAAGGTTTGCTTTTGTATTGTCTACTCGTAGGAACTAGTCGCACTGAGTCATGACCTACACAGTCAATCCTGCTTAATTGAGTCACCTGCCTTTTTGGGAGACTGATGTTTCACAAAAAACTTATTAAACGATAATCTAGTGCTTCACTGTCGCAACATTTGCATAACTGAGGCATGATTTTTTTCTTTGTTGCTTAAATTCTGTCTCATAATGAAGTTTAATCTTGTAGTAAAGATGATGAAATTTAGCACTTGAACATGTACGCAATGCCACACAATGCTGAGCGGCACATGTAGGATCGATAACACCAGAGGAAATCTCTACTTACAGGCAGTCTCGTCAAGTAGTGTCTGTTACAAAAGTCGTGTCCCTCACCGTTATACCAAGAAAGGTAAAGAATCAGGGCTGGACAGTCATTTCATTTCGCTTGATTATGCGAATACTGATATTCGAGCGAAAATCAAATTTTGCTATAAATCCACTTAGTCGCATGCATTTTTCTCAATCACATTGGACAATTGGCATTTCTTAATTTGCAGTTTCTGAAACATGGCGTTATTGTCAAATAAGATATTTGCTACTCTTGAAATTTGCATCATGTCCTTTCGAGGGGCCCTATGACTACAGTCATTTTATTCTTGGGACAATCTGATGACTATACAGTCGAACCTCTGTATGGTGAACCTCTGCAAACTGAATCTCTCCTCATAGTGAATGAAATAGTTGATCCCATCAAAAATGGTATGCTTTGGATTGTTACATATATCTACTTAGTGAATATATTCTTCATAGTGAATGTGTTATTTAGTCCCTTTTGCTGTCTCAACCTCTGCATAATGAATATTTTATATCAATTATGTATTGATCTTTAATCATAATTTGTAATTCATGCGCATCCCATGTAAGCCTACGTGTACTACCTTGAGGCGAGTAGGTCAATGATACTTATTACTCGAAAATTTCCTAAATTATTGAAGTATATGATACCTACTATCTAAATTTAGATACAAATCAATAGTTAATGCAGCTCTTAGTTTCAAGTTTACGTGCGCTTTTTTGCGTTTTCAAGCGTACCGACTGTTGAGTCAGATCCTTGCAGTGACCTTGCAGCTTGATCAGCAAACTTTTGATCGGGCAAAAAACATGATTGCTTCTGTTGAGGAGCGACGTACTCGTATTGACAGTTATTTACATCGTTCATAATTAATAATGTACATGTATGTAGCTGATACTGTATAATTTGCGCTTGCTACATATCTCTACATAGTGAACCTTTTCATAGTGAATTTTTTTTATCCGGTCCCTTGAAATTCACCATGTAGAGGTTCGACTGTATACCCAAATTGGTCGAGAAGATGCTAGGAACCTACTAAAAAGACATAAAATTGAATGTTAAAATGTAGGCATTTTTATGTAGGAAACACCGTCAGAATACTGTCATAGGCCTGCACCGTCAGGATACACCGTCATAGGCCTACGCGAATTACTGAACATCATCAGGTCTTAATCAATCTTATTCCTCTGTTTTTAAACGCCTCCAGTTGTGTAAATCAGATGTTGATGTAGCCTAACAGTGTGTCAACATGACATCAGTGTCATCATTTGACGCCTGCGAGAATCTGTGCTGATCAAAAGTATGTGTCCTTCAACAGATAACAGAGAGGAGTGCACAGATTTGAATCTATTGTCTTCCCTTTTTATCGTTGTATTTGTTTGATATGGTCGTCTTAACGGTGAAACTTTGCAACTGCCTGTTGTAGAAATTTGACTTGAAACTTTTAATGCAATGTGTTATTATCCAAGATGCCGGAAGGTAAAAGAGCAAGGGGAAACAATTGGTGGTACGGAGGCACTTTTGGATCATAAATGTAGAAAAATAACTTGCTTGAAATTCGATTCCCATCAATTCCATCATTTGTCATATTGTTTTCACTAACCTTTGAAAAACCTGAATCTGGTATATGATTGCCTATGCACTACCAAACGATCTTCTATTTCATGCAGCATTATTGTTTGTCGAAAGTCTATATCATAATTCAAACTGTAGCCTACTTTCCCACAAGTATGTAATGGCAAATTGCAGCGCTATGCACTAGCCGCACCTGCTCGCACCGGTGTACCGAAGATTTCTAAAAAACTACACGCGGCACTTATTTGTGTAAGGGCGAAATGTAATTTGTTTCGCGCACCAGATTGTCGTGTGATAGTCAATTAACAATTCAAGATTTTGAAGGTAGGGTCTCTATCCTTCATAATAAATGTTCTTTGTTTCTAAAATTCAATGCAAATTTCATTGAGTGTGAGGAAAATTGTAATAAGTGCTAAAGAATTTGAAGCAGACTTGCATAGGCCTACTTATTTTGCCAATACTTGGAAGTGACTCTCATCATACTCAACTCTCTGTGATAGTCAAATGAAGTTTAGTGGAATTCTTTAAGATGAAAGCATAACTGATATGCAACAAAGAATGGTAAAAAATTACAATGACTCAATTACTAAATCGATGTCGGACAAAAAGTCGGGTTTTCAACTGATCATTTTAAATTCATATACATAGCAAAGGAAGAAATTTTTTTTATTCTTTTTTCAAAATATTAGATAAAAACAGGAAATATAGAAAGATTCGAAGCAATGTCACCGTTATTTGCAAATTACTACGCAGGAGGGCCAACATCTCGACATTATTCGGCATCAAGCCTGTGATGCAATAGTTCCCGAATGCCGAAAAAATCTTTCGGGCGGATCGTTGCCCCTTGGAATTCTAAGACAGCCAACATCTAAGCAAAAGGAGCAACAGCAGGGCACAAAGTATTAACTATGAGGTCTCCGAAATTCTGAGGTACGTGAATTGAGATTTTATTACCTAAAGTGATTTATTATGTAGTTTTCGTCACCTTTTTACATTTGTCTCAATGTCAGGAAATGCATCGCTTAATTTATGATTTTTCAAAAGGCTTCATTTTTCATGATATAGAAATTTGACATTTGAATTTAATTGATGAATAGAATGGAATAATGTTCTCCTAATTTGATCCAACGGTGCATCGCGCACAGCTCTAGTAAATTGTATTGATAAAGCAAATATATATGCGCATGTGCTTATGTTTATAGAGGAATTTCGTAAAACTTTAAAAACTGAGATGTGCTTCAGTTTGATAGATTTAGGTTTTGATTTTAGAATAGCTGTCCAATAGTTCGTAATCATACTGTCTTCATGCTTACATGTACCTGTATTAACTAGAGCTCATGAAGTGAACATTAAGGTTTTATTGCGAATGAGCAGTAAATGGTAAATGAGCAGCGACCAGTAAATGGATATACGTACAGACAACCTTTGGAAATGATTGCGAAGGCTGCCCTCTAAAAATGTTGAGGCTGCAACTCAATTCAGCATAGAATTTACGTCTAGCTTACCCAAAAGCTTCCCGAAGAGCTGGAAAACGATCTCAATGCAATCATTCCATAAACCAGTAACCTCATACTGAAAAATTGTGAACGATTGCTTTATTACCGGGCTCGTCAAATATATTTTATAGAGTTGTTCTGTATAGAATGAGATACCATTCTGTAATTATGTGACAAGAAAACGACTTAAAAATGAAAATTGACAATAAACATTTCTAGGCCACTTCGTTTATTTTCTAATGCATCAGATGACTATTACTTAAATTTGACAAACGATATGCCACCTGAAATGACAATGTAATTATAATTGAAAGAGCATTAAGCGAATTCTTTCTCTTGCGCCTGTACAACAAAATTACTATGATGTATTGTCACAGTCTGTTAGGAAAGTACATTAGTAAGGCCAATCAAGAAAGGAAACATCAGATCAAACACACATCAAGCAAGTTTATAGAAACAATGTCAGAGAGGCAACATAATTCCAAACAGTGGCGATTACTTCAGTTAAATTGCAGACATACATCGTGTTTTACACTGCTGGAGCAAAAACCTTTGTTTAAATCCATTGACAAAAATATAAGTTAAAAGCTAAGGTTGCCACATATTGGCATGTTTCAATTACGATAAAACAATGACTATTAAACATGTAGCACCAGTAGTAAATTAAATTTTTGACTTCACTTCCATGGACGAGTTGACTGGTATAGGGATTCCAGCAGCAGATTTATTTGGTTATTCAACGCTAAGAATTCAACATAATTTCCGAAGATTAAATACGATCACAATTTCGCATCATTATGACTTGCAAGTTCATAAAAAGATCTCCTCAATTTCAATATTTTTGGTCATAGAGCTTCACAAAGCAGTGACGCACGAATATTCAGTTAATTGCATTATTTAATAAGATCACGTTAAATAATATTGCGTTCAAACAATCTCAAGATTTTTAGTCATGTTCTTTTATTTAGATCTGTGATTATCTTGAAGCGAATCCTTTTTGTAAATATGCAAAGGAATGTCGTGCACCACCAATAGCAACTACATGCAGATGTGTGCATGTGCGCTCCACCGAACCCCATTTGACAAATTTGCTTAATTGTAAGTCGATGGCAAGAGGAATTACTCCATGACCTATAATAAAGGAACCGCATATTATAGAAATGAATCCGCACCTAGATTTGTCAATTGAGAGATTTTTAAGAGTTTTATAATAAACCATTGTTTTTGAATAGCTTAAAGCTGTCATGAGATTCAAGGTCGGAGTGCTTGGAAAGATCGTAATGTTTTCTTGTACTCCGATTCAGGAGCGATTGAATCGTCAATTTATGGGAGAACTGAAGGCCGAAAAACAGGAGAAATGTTGCATTCCTTCCTTGCGCTACGACTTTGAAAACACCACCTCACGAAGGCTTTATATTTGATCACGGAAAGTGAACTTTAAGACTTATCTTAAAGTTATCTTGCCAGTTCGATTTTGGCATGAATTTCAGGATGACAACCCATGAAAAGGAATTTTCACACCAGCAAGATCTCGCTATCCTTTTGATCACGTGTGCTATGCACATGTATATGTAAAAGAGAAATTGAATATTTTGATTTAAAGCGGTGGGTGTCGATGCACCAATTATCCTTTGCAGCAGACATTGTCACCTAAGTATGTGATGAAATTAGTTTATAGACAAAAAGATTACGTCTTCCAATTCTACTCAAGTTGACAAAAAAGCAATCACTTAGAAAATTCGTCGAATTATCATCTGCGTGATGTTTTATTTGGTGCTTGAAATGCCGTGTTCACATAATATGCTTCATAGCAGCAAGATCGTGATATATGTTTTGGTTGAATTACCTCAGAGGCTGTGAGCGATCTTCGATAAACAGCTCGTGCTCCGACATTCTCAGTAGCTAAAAACTTTCGAAATCCCGCTTTCTCTAGTTCTTGCATGATCAATAAGTATCGTCGATAATCTTCTAACTCAGTCCGCTTATAAATAACTTCCATAGTGTGATATTCCAAGCAAAGTTGTTTGATTCCACTTAGCAATCCATCTTTGATGATATTTTCCAAAGTATCCCATTCATAATAATCGATGTCCATCTTGAGTACATCGATAGTTCGCTTGTCTTCCTGAAACATCTTTAGTATATATTTCAGATTATGAGTAGGAAAGCGACCGAATGTAGTATATTTTGTTTCATTGGAATTACTTGCTCCGAGACCGATGGGATAAAAATGTACCGGTCCTGGCTTGTGAATATGTTGCTGTAGTTTCATAGTAGGATCAAAAGCACGAACAGTGCAATTATACCGTCCAGACAATTGCTCGTCGAATCCCCAGATTCCACCGACACCAAATGAATACACAAGACATCCCGGCTTGAGACTATAGGCTTTCGACATGCAGACATTCCATCCACCATCAGTTTTGAGACCGAGGCGAACATTATGGGAACAGTTTTGATGAACACGCATAATTTCAGTGAAAAATGTATCCCGTAACTCTTCTCGAGTTAATGCCGCAGATCCCAAATTTTTCTTCGTGAGTGGAGTTAAAGAAATTGAATTTGCTTTGAAATGATTTGATTTTGAATTTACCGCTGAACTCACTTTACTCACAGTAATATTCATCAGTCTTCTGCTGACAATTCTTTCTGCAATGTGTTCAAATAAATGATCGGTCCATTGCCATTTCATTTGCAGAACAATGGCAGACGTACATATTACTGTCAGCACGAGCAAAATTATTTGGTATTTAGAAGTTTGCATGTCAACAGCGTCAACCGAAATGAGTCAAGAAAATTTATTATGAGCGCTTATATGGTGAATGTCCAATCACTCTTCTCCTGAAGCAGTAATTGATAGAAGCTGAATCTATTAATTGGATGATAAATTTGTCATTGGTAAAATTGTAAAATCTGAACTCACTGACAAAATAGAAATCCACTATATTATACTAAAGTGGCCATAAAGTCACGCACCAAGGTTTTAATTGTTCTTATGGATCTCTAAATGACTTAAGGAAAACATGAATTAGTTGTGAACAAAGAAATTTATATTTACTTATGTTCAAAATGCTGCCCTTCAGCAGCCAGACATAAATCAAGCCGATGGTGAAAGTTATCAAACACTCGATTGAGCAAACTTGAATCACCGTTGATTTGCTGACAGGCATCCCGAATTCGAGTTCTCAAATGATCCAGGTCATTCATGCGCTCGGAATACACTAGTTGCTTTGTGTATCCCCAAAAGAAGAAATACATGGGATTCAGGTCAGGGGAGCGTGGAGCCCATTCAACTGTCCCCCTTCCACCAATCCAATTTTCGAAGTTTCGACCCAGCCAGTCACGCACTTTCAAGGCATAGTGTGGAGGCGCTCCATCCTGCAAGAACCACTAAGGTCGACCTTCTCCAATTGAGTCTAGCTGGGGCAAAAGTTCTTGACGGCAGCAGGTTGCAGCATTTTGAGATACCTGCTGCCGTCAAGCGTTGAGTCAAAAAAGAAGGGTCCTAATACTCCTAAAACATGGTCCTTCCACAGACCGCACCAGACCATTAGTTTCACTCCACTATGTTCTCTTGTGGCTTGCATCCAGTGTGGATTCTCCCGCGCATAGTAGCGACAGTTTTGCCTGTTCACTTCACCATTCAGGTAGAAGTTAGCCTCATCGATGAAGAGAACTTTCTGATGCACCATGGCAGGATCTTCATCCAGTTGGTTTTTAAACCATGTCGACATTTCCACGCGTCGGTCCGAATCGTCTTCGTGCAACATTTGGAGAATCTGAAGCTTGTATGGATGGAAATGCTCTTCTTTGACTATCTTCTGCATCGTGGATCGGGGAACGTTGATTTCACGAGATGATCTCTGCGCACGGACTTCTTTGGACTCCGTTCAACATTATCAAGAATGGCTGTTCTTGTCTCATCAGATATTCTTGGACGTCCACTTCGCTCATTGTCATGAACACTACCTGTCTCTTTGAACTTCAAGATTAACCAACCGACTGAAGATTGATTAACATTCATTCCTTCATGCCTTGAATTGAACGTTTCAGCAACAGACCTGTTTGTCGCACCCTCTCGCCCACAAAGTAAGATAATTTCAATTGTGTTCAATTGTCAAAGACATGCTCGCTAGCTGTGATTAAGAAGCCATTGTTACTTCCATTTATTCAATTTCAGAGTAAAACTCATGTCATCATCGGTGCGTTGTCATCTACATCGAATTACGTTCATTCATGAAATGAAGAGAACAAATTGTCATTCTATAAAAGTGTGATTGAGGTGTGATTGTTTCTAGCTAGAGTGTATGTCAAATATGGCTTGGTGCGCGACTTTATGTCAAATATGGCTTGGTGCGCGTCTTTATGGCTACCTTGTATATGATCAACCTCCTGCGGAAGTGTTCGATGTAAATCTCCAATCTGATAATTTGAAATATCAGTACGGAAATTGTTCAAAAAAATATTGATTGATTCCATAATAACCGTCAATTCTTTGACATTCACTGTAACATGGTGCTTCTATCTATCAATTTCTAGGACTTTTTCTGTCGATTATCAAAATTGATATCACTAGCTCAAACGGTTGATGTTGCTTGATACATGGACTCCTAGATATGTAGCACCTGGACTGAAAGCTGAAATTCATTTATACGCAAGACGGCTGGTTTGACCTTAATTGTCGATGAAAGAATATGATTACATTTAGTAAAGTGAAAACGAAAAGTATAAAGAAAAAGAAGTGAAACTTTCTGGAAGTCGAAGGAAAATGAGATTGCAACTAATTGATCATCGTTGAGTGAAAATGGAATATTGACTATAAAAACAAGGAAGTGGTTCAAAGTAGTATTATCAAAACCATACAGTTTGACAACATAATTATTGTACGAATTGCAATCAATATACGAATTACGTAGACTTGTGGTTGGTAAGGAACAGTTCCTGCAGCAGCAGCTTAACTAAGGCCGCATCAGCCGTCTCTTTCGTGAAAGTATCCGATCCCACCCTGATTTGTTTGTTTGTGGAAATATTACGAAAATACCGACTCAAATAAAATGGATGACATTTTAGAACGATCTCATTTCTTTGGAGGAAGTAGAAATGATACTTGCCTCTGAACGTCACATTCCGTTTCAGGTTTTTGGCGAAATCTGAATATGATGCAGAATTAGCCCACATATTTTATAATTTGTTAAATTCCCAAGCACAAAGACAAATTTATCATTCACAATGACTTGTGACTATAACGGTAATCGTCGACGATCCAACTTAGCAAAATCGAACCACTGTGATATTGCAGCTGATTCCTTCTATTTCCATGTTGTTTTGGTCAAAATATCTGTTTCAATCGAAGAATTCACTTCGGGAGATTTCACTTATTCACAAGGAAAGGTTGTAAATATGTTCGAACAATGGTCTAATCATTGCCGATCTGATCAGATGTGTAGATGCTTACACTTTTTAATCGAACAACTTTAACTTTTGAAAAAAGTGAATTTTGAAGATTCTTCTAAGATGATTGTAATTGATCGGATTCGTGCAGTTAGCCCTCATCCTGCAACTTTGGTTCAGAACTGCAACTCTTGTTATTCCAGTCATTCCAGAATGCGTATTTCATAAAACTAATCAAGTGAAAAAGGGCAACAAATTTTGACCACAAGCCGTAAAAGTTTTATGCCGTCATGCCTAGTATAGCAGGGTAGCTCATGTCACTTAGTTGACCTAGCAGTAGTCGTCGCAGTATCAAAATGTGAATTATCAGCAAAATGGTGCATAGATCCTTAGCTGCGGATGTATCAGAATTCACAAATAAAATAGAGACATGCACTTTTCTCTGTACGCACAATTGAATTGATGACATGACATTACTGAGCAGAGCGTGAATGTTATCCATCTACTCTTG